>BQKN01064812.1:272371-340782 GCA_022839385.1 Asparagus kiusianus
TACCAGATCATGCTCAGTTGATACAGGATCTGTAGTAGGACAAAGTCATTTATGTCTTCACGGTCATTTGATCGTACAAGACTCATGAGTAGATTCTCAACATGGTGTCTGGTCGGTGTTGGAGGAGACTTATTGTTGTCGCCCTCAGTTTTGAAAAACAACCACAACAAAATTTGAGTTCTTCGATCATGGTTGGGGACAACAAAATCCTCATCATTAGAGAACAATGTATGGCTCATAACACAATCAAGGTTGAATGAGCACTATATGTCGTCTCCAGTTTTTGGATCAGTGAAGACAAATTTCTTCTTATACTCGTCTCACTGTCTCAACATGTGGTCGAATGTGGGAATATCAAGACCAAAAGAGCCAAAATGAACGACGTGCCTGAATACACTATCTTCGTAGGCATCCCAATGCCTTTGGCCTATATGTTACACTAAAGAATGCATGAACTCATAATAAGCAGTAAAGCTTAATATAGCCCGCAACTCTGATATAGTCTTTTGTCTACAAAGCAAAACAACAAGACATAATTAGTTTAAAAATATTTTGTAACCTAAACAATTATGTTGTAAACATCAAAAAGTAACTGTAACATTAACAACAATTCCATAAGCTTAACAACCATTCAATAACATCAACAACCAATCCATAACCTTAACAATAAAAGTATAACCGTAACAACTAACAACCACACGTAAACAATAACCTTAATAACTAATAGCCAAACGTCAACAATAACGTTAACAACTAACAGCCAAACGTCAACAGTAACCTTCACAGTAGATTCACAATCTTAACAACTAACACTTAAGCTTAATAACTAACAGGCCATAAGTTAACAACGACCTTAACAACTAACAGGCTGAACGTTAACAATAATCTTAACAGCTAGCATGCTACATGTTAACAGTAACCTTCATAACTAACAAGGTAAGTTAACAATAGGACAAATTTTTAAAAAAGACCATTTTTAAAATTTATTAAGCGAAATCGACCTCCAGCAAAAAAAAAGCAAAACCGACTGTTTCCCCGTCGGTTTTACATTTTTAGCAAACTGTACCTAGTCCCGTGCAGTTAAAGAAATGAAATAATAAATCCTCTCCTTTATTTTCTTCCCCCTTCTCCTCTCCCACTGACCCCAAACCCAAAAAAACCCCAACCAAACCCTTAGAAAAAGCCATGGCCTCCTCCTCCTCCCGCCTCCTCCTCCTCCACCTCTGCCACTCCTTCTCACAACCACCTCCCAAGAAGCTCCAGTGCATCCGCGACCACTCGCCATCAAGCTCCAGCGTCTCCTCCACCCCACGCCTTCCACGTCTTCGAGCTGGCGGTGGCGATGACGAACCAGGTGGTGGATGTGATCGACGGGGACTTGGGATCTCGTGGGCTTTGGGATCGGCAGGAGGACGACGAAGAGGATTCAGGTGGAGGACAAGCAGGAGGACGACGGGGACTTTGGGATCTCGTGGCGACGCCGTTCGCCTGCGGCTTGATGGGGGGGGGTGCTGAGCCCGCAGACGGTGGAGGACCTCTGCTCCGCGAAGACCAACCTGCCTGCAGGGGATCGTTCTGAAGCCAAGCCACGTCGCCGAGGCGACCATGTTTCCGGCGTCGGATCAGTCGACGTTCATCAGCGGACACGATCTCATTGTCGACGGCGCGACCACCGCTTTTAACAAGCCTTAGTCGACATTATTTGGAGGCTTTTCAACATGGGGTTGTGGTTTGTTTTGCTTAATTTGTAGCGAAGAGGATGCTAAAAGAGGACGACGAAGAGGATTCAGCGAACAACTTAACTGCACGGGACTAGTAGTCCCGTGCAGTTCGAAAAACTTTCCTTTCCAATTGAAAAGGTCGATTTTGCTCTTTATTTTTAGAGGAGGTCGATTTTGCTCATTAAAATTGTAAAATGGTTGTTTTTAAAAATTTGTCCTTAACAATAACATTCACAACAGATTCATAACCTTAACAACTAACGCGGAATCTTAACAACTAATGAATATCCTTGACAACTAGAAGCTAATCTTCACAACTTAACTATAACGTTCACAATTATATAGTAAATTCACCTCTTTTTGGTTGTCAACTGCCTCTCTTCCACTTCTCTCCTATTCGTTTCTCTCTTGAGGTCCAGGAGCGCTCTCAAGGCGTCGTCAGTGCTACCCTCGAGATTTGTGCATTGGACTGGGTTCGGGGGTTGAACTGGACTTATGGGAAGAAGATGGATAGCTGTGATGTCCTCTAGAACATATGCAATTGGTGTTCCAGCTTCATTCAACTCTGTGCTAGAAGGTCTTCTTGCAACGACGTACTGTGACGCGTCGTCGTCGTTGATAAAATATGCAGGGGCTGCACGTGCGACTTTTTTGGGAGCTGACTTGTCGGCGATGATGAAGATTAGGGTGTAGGTTGACAAGATTACAAGAGAAGATCTTGGATTTTCGCTCTGGGGTGGGTTGAATTAGGGTTATGGTTAGGATTTTGGGGATACTCGGTTTGCTTGGACAGATGAGAGAAGATGACACGTTTGATGAGGAGAGATGTTTTGAGTAGTGGGAGGCGGTTAAATCAAAGGACATATTGAGAAATGTTTTTTAAAACCGGGCTACTTGGGAACTGGTTTGCGGGCTAAAGGTAATTGCATTTTGGGGATGAGGGTTTTGCGGCTTTGAAAAAGACTTGGGTGGGAGAATATATCAAGTTATTTTGGGGGCTAGATGTAATTTTCCCAATAATAAATTACAAGGAATCATATAAACTAAGTAGTAGCCGAACACGCCCTCCCGTTGAGTGTAGTCCTAGCATCCCAACTCCCGCCGAATAAGTGAATAATAATTAGGGTTTAGGGTTTTAGCGTCTTCTCCATGAGTCTCTCTCGATCCCTCTCAAGACTTCTTTCCTCCTCATATCCCCAGAAATGGCCACTCCTTCGATCTTCCTCTTTCTCTACCGAAACCCTAACCAAATCACCAATCAAACGCGCCATTAAAAGAAACCCTAAGTCATCAACCTCCGATTTTCCTCGACCTAGCGAGATCCCGTTTCAGGCCAAGGTCGCCAATTCCGTGCACCTTGTGGGGTCCCTTGCCGTGCCCGTCCAGCTCCAGACCTTGCCCAGTGGTGCCTTCGCTGTCTCGGTCCTTGTTCAGGAGAACACGAAGAAGGGTTCACCTCAGTTATGGTATATCCAATTTAATCTCAATTGCTTCTATTATCGTCTATTGGTACATTGAGATTGTCTGTTATTCATAAAAATTGGTTGCTAATTGTTGTGAGTAATTGAGGAAAATGTTACTTGAAACTGGGAAGTAATTTAGTTAGTCATAATAATCACTTGCTTGTTATTGGGAATTTTGTGAATCATATTAAAAAAGTCTAATTTTGCAGTAGCACACGTTAATGTTGAATTAGTTGGATCGTAACTATGGGATTTACTAGTATTGAGTCCAAAATGTTGGGGTTACATTGTGGAAAATATTACCAGAAGGGCATACAACTATCAGTAACCTTTCATTCAATCCCACTTAAATGGTTATGGAGGCTTCACCTAGAAATGTGGAAGCAAGTTTCTTTCTTTGTTGATTTGATTTCTTTTATGTGTGAGAGAAAAAGTATTGTATTTGTGTTATCTATATTTTCCCCTGCAATTAAATTCATTCATCTAGTTTAATTTGCTTCACATGTCAAGCAAGTTTTAAGGCCAGTTTATTTGAACTCTTCTAATAAAAACTCATTTCTTCCTTCACTTGTTATTTATAATCTCCTTACAATTAATCGGTATTTCTCTCTTAAATATCTCAGGATGTAATTTTTTACCCACTCTAACCTTTCTGGGATTATAATTGGTAATGTGCCAGCATTCCAGTAATTTTTCGAGGTGATCTGGCCCACGTTGCTGCTTGTCACTTGAAGGAGAATGACCTTGTCTATGTTACTGGACAACTTAGTGGAGAAGCATTACCGCGGGAAGTTGAAGATAACTCTGAAAAGACTGTTGAAGGTTCTCAAAGCCATATTCAGGTTTATTTTATTGACTTGCTAACAGAATTGGATTGTTCCCTGCTTTTCAATTTACTCTTTTCTTTGGAGAAACCTTTTGCTTATTAGTGCTAAATCAAATTTGAAATATTCCATAATAGTTCTCAATTCTAAAGTATATGATATTAATCTGACAGCCATACAATTCCTAAGCTTTTTTGAAAGTCTATCAATTCAGGTTAAGAATTTTTTCGCCTGTGGCAAAACTGAAATAATCTAAGCAGTAAACAGCAGATAATATAAAAGATTATGATTAAGTATTACTAAACGTACAATGATTGAGTAAGATTCTGTAAAATCTCAGTTTGCTAAATGCATTAAATTCCTAAATAACTTTTCAAATTGTTTGATAGTGAAAATGTCTTGTATCAACTCATTCCTCAAGCTTATCTGATTAATATCTTGGCCTAGAATAACTCCTGCTTGATATCCTTTCAGTTCATCATTTATACTGTGATATCAGTCATGAATACTGACCTAATGGTCCTTATCCAATACAATTCCCTATCATCATTTTTGGAATTCTTTTGACGTTCATCCCTGTAAGTAATGAATTTTATGTAAGATCAAGCTTCTCATATCTTTCTCACAATCCTCGTGTGCTTACATGCAAATTCTCTTTTGGAAGCCTTTATTACATATAATTGCTTGTCATATAGTTGAGGTTGCATATATCTATATGACATATGCCTTGACATATTCACCTTTTTTTTTATATTGCTGCTCATGGTGCAACCATCAAGCTTCTCCTCTATGTTTATGTCAAGCTTCATTATCTGCATATTCACCTAGAATTTTCATGTTTGGATAATTATCCTAGGAAATTTTATTGCCCTCTATTTTGTGCCTGTGCAATGTTATTGGTGGTTTTGCCTTATTAACCTCTGTTAGTTTCCAAGGCCTGGGATTTGAGCCTTTTACCTCTTGAAAGAATCTTTATACTTTCATAATGATTTTTCTCATCAGTAGTGATAACTGTACATAAGAGTATACTACTCTTAGTACTATTAGACACAAGAAAGTGGGATCCTTTCTTGTAAATTAGAAAGAGAAATTATGAATTGTTGCAGACCCCATTTCTTTGTGAATAGTAGTACAACTCTTGTAAATAGCATTTTCCTTTTCTTCTTAATTTCATCATTCCTCAGTGATCTCCTTACTACATTTAGTATTTCTTGTACATAACATATCTACCTAATAGCAGACGCATTCTGGTCAGCTGCGTAACCCTCCCTTTTCCAGGACAGGTGCACACTGTCACATGCTGAAAATATATTCAGCATAAACTGGATATCCTTAATTTCTCAAGTCATTTCTTGTTTCTTGGTTTAAATAAATGTTGCATTCTTTGAGATTATAACAGCATAATTGACAATCTTACATTTATCTTTTCATCACTAGTTTCATTATATTTTCTTTTTTATGATAACTCCTGCCCAAGCACTTATTATGGATTTGCACTCCATAATCTGTTTTATTCCCCATTTCCTCTCTAATGAATTTGTCAGACATTATTTTACTATGAATGGTCAATATTAAAGTTGCACATACTGCAGGTTGTAGCCAATAGCCTAAGTTTTGTGCAAAAAACTTCTCCAGGGAAAGAAAATGACACACTGTATGATCAAGATAACATAGCTTCTGATATTTCAGGTAAAAGTCAAGTTTTATATCTCGAGTCTTCCAGTTCATTCTCCTCTTGTTAACAATCATGGCAGTAGTCTTGTGTACAAATTTACACTCATGTTATGACATAATGTTTTAGTGTCTGATACTGATACAGTTTAGTTTGATTTCCAGTTTAATTTGATATGTCATGCTTGTAGTGTAGCATATTTTTTTTACTGGTGTAGAAAACCAGTTGGCATATATTTGGATCTGTGCAAATCCCTCTGAATCTGTTCACTGGAGTTTCTTTTATTTTTTGAAGCAATGTTCATTATAGTTTCTAAATTATTTCATTTATGGTACTTTCCTCATTACCTTGGTATTGATCATAGTTTGATGATCTATTCTTCATGAGATGATTCTCTTAATTGCTCTTATTCATGGTATTGTTTCTTCCTACCTTGTGTTTCACATTGTCATCATCACCACCACATGTCTTACATATAGGATGATTAGTCGTATGATTTCTCTATGCAAATCTTCATTCTGATTCAACTGAACAGTATGATTCTGTGCTTTACACTTCCCTACCCCCTACATCCTAATAGCTACTTTCTCAGCTTACTGAGATAAATACATTCTGACTAATTAATTCAGCGCTTTGTGAGGTAGAGGAAACTCCGTCAAATCTGCACTTGTGGCGTGACCTTTTTGATCACCCTGAGGAATGGTGGGATAACAGATCAAGCAAGGTCTGCGAGCCTGTTATCCTTTTCCCACTTGTTTATTTGCTTATTATTTTTATCTGTATTCATTTTTAAATTTTGGTTTGAATTGTAAATGTTTTTTTAGAGTAATCGAGCATGTGCAGCATTTAAACATAAGAAAAGCGGCCAACAACTTTGGATAAATGATTCTACCCCAGAATGGGTTCTCTCTAAATTGGATATGCTTGGACAAACACCTTCAAGTAAGAACTAATTAGTTCATGCTTACTGTCATGCAATCAGCATAAAATTTTTATTCTTCATTATTATGTCTCAATTCAGGTGGCACTAATAACGAACGAAACAATAATGCTAAGAGCTTATGGAATGACCTTGTAGATAATCCACAACAATGGTGGGATAACCGTGGGGATAAGCTAAAAGGATTGGTGATCATCTCACATTTCTTTTTTGTGCATCTTCACATGAAGCTCTTCATTTTCACTGCTTTCATCGCATTAGAGGCCCCCCCCCCCCTTCCCTCTCTTAGTTTTTTCAGTTGATGAATGCAGGTAAATGGAAAGTACCCAGATTTTAAACAGAAGGATACAAAGAAAGGATTATGGCTTGACACTGCACCAGATTGGGTGTTATTGAAACTTAATGGTCTAGTATTTGGAAGCAGCAACAGTACAACAAAAAGCGAAAAGGGTAAATCTGAACCTTCATTTGATCCTTTTGCTGTTATCTCCTAGTCAAGTATTTTTGAATGAACTCTGGCTGCATAGAATTTGATGCTTTATGAAAACAGAGGAAGAATTGTTTTGACTTTAATACCTTGTTGGAGGTTCTTTCTTATTGTCATCTTAATGCTGTATGAAAATAGAGAATCTCTGGAGAGACCTCGTGGAGAATCCAAACAAATGGTGGGACAAGCGATCGAACAAGGTAACTCCATGAACTTGAGTTGCTCTTATCCTTTTCTGTCTATATCCTGTCCTTTATTAAAATTCAACTCTATTCCGTTTGCATTCAGATGAAACCTATACATCCAGACTTTAAGCACAAGGACACCGGCGAGGCTCTATGGATTGGTTCTTCTACACCTTCATGGGTTTTACCGAAATTGCCTCCTGTTGTCACGGCGCAAAATGTTGATCTGGAAAAAGCAACCCTACAGTCTGATACTCGCTAAGCCTGCAGTACATACAAATTCTTATCAACTGAAAGCTTTTCGCCCTTTCATGTAAAGCATGCGGATTCCTGTAGACAGTTTTCTGATACTCGCTAAGCCTGCAGTACATACAAATTCTTATCAACTGAAAGCTTTTCGCCCTTTCATGTAAAGCATGCGGATTCCTGTAGACAGTTTCTCTTGTGGCCGATATATTCTTTATAAGCATCCATGTCCGATCGAGGCGGTCTAATATGCCCAGAATTGCATACCCTGCATGCATGCTTGTAGATTATCATAAGTATAAGAAACGCTGCTTGTTCACAGATATATGCGGCTGATTTTTACCATAGGATGATTTTAAACACAATCCATCTGGTAGATGTAGATGGAGTATTAATTGATGTAACTTAACAGTGGCTAGTTAAAATTGAAATTAAATAGTCCAAGAAAGTACATATGTTCTATTTTGATCTTTTATCTCATGTTATGTTAGCATCGTTCGGATCGCGTAAAACTCATTCGTATCATTTGTGTCATGTGCCAGTTTCCATCTTTCCCAAGTATGATCGTTATCTGATTTTCAACTGGCGTGATCCTGTTCTTATCTATTTGTATTAATCTCTTGCTTGTCTATTCTGTCCGCTTGAGCTTGAATTTCTCAGTTTCTAATGTTTCTGTGTAAGTTGTTTACATGTTAAACCAAAAACTATGATATACATATACTCCAAATCTCCAGCAACAAAAATAAATGAAAACATTTTCTTATAATAAGAAGTAAAAAATTGTATGCTGAGGGGCTGTTCGGTTATTTCCTAAAAACCAAGAAATGGAAATGGAAAACCAAGAAATCTCCAAATAACCCATTTCTTCCATTTCCATCCCTAAAACTCACCCACAACATCCAATAAAATATTATTTTCATTCAACAACTCATCCACATCATCTAATAAAATATTATTTTTATCTAACAACTCATCCACCATATCTAATAAAATATTATTTTCATCTAACAACTCATCCATCACCCTAATAAAATATTATTTTCATCCAAACATCACTCAACTCATCTCTTTTCATCATTTCAAATCACTCACATCATCCAATAAAATAATATAACAATTCACTTCATCTCATTAACATTTCATTTCTTCCATTTCATCCCAAAAAGTTATGAAAACACATTTCTTAAACTTTCCTCACATCACCCAATAATACAATGACAACTCATCTCATCTCATTTCATTTCTTATTTTTAAGAATGAACCGAACAAAAGAAAACAAGAAAACTACAGGAAATAGGTTTCTTATAATTCATTTCCTTATTTTTTTTGCCAACCGAACACATCAAAACTAGTTTTCTTAAAAAACCACTCACATCATCCAATAATAATGTGACAACTCATCTCATTTCATCTCCATTTCTTTGATTTCCTTTTTTTTAGCAAACCAAACACTCCCAAAACAATTCTTTGATTTCCCACTTTTCTATTTCTTTGATTTCCCACTTTTTTATAGCCAAACGAACAGGCCCTGAAAGGTTATATAAATATAACCGTCAGTTTTTGGATAGGAGACTGGGGCCCAGTGAAGAGCCAGCACCCACAAAAAATCAGACGCTCAGCCCGATATCCGCTTCCTCTATCCCAGAAAAGGGCTCAACGTGGTGAAAAATAACGGAAAAGAAAGAAAAAAAAAATGGCGGCTTCCGGCATAATTAATTTCAACAACCGTTGCTTCTTCTCCTCCTCCTCCTCCTCCTCCTCTACGAACAAGAGGCAAGCTCGGCCTTGTCGTTCTCCCATCAGCTGCTGCTCCCCTTCTCCTCAAACCCCCGACGATCCCAGGCCCCCAAACAAAAAGAAGCTATCGGATCAATCGTCATGGGAATCCAAAGATTCTCAGGGGAAGGACTACCTCTATCGCCTCGGCCAGGAGTCCGAAAACATGAACATCGCCGTCGGCGCCAGGAAGGGCGTCGTCGACGACCTCTTCGTCGGCAATTTCCTCGGAAAAGACTGTAAAATCGAACAGAAACCCGTTCTTCTCTCCATTAATTTTTGGCAACTTGATCTGCTTTCAACAGTCTTTTGTTCGTTTTGGCAGCGGATATTGTGTTTGATTACAGGCAGAAGGCCACGAGGTCGTTTGAGTATATTCAAGGGGATTACTACATCGCTCCCGTTTTCTTGGTTTGCTCTTGATTCCTTTTTCTCCTCTTCTGATTATTTTTTTTTTAAAAAGTAATTTTTTACGAATCTCGTAGCAAAACTTGAAGTTGATAGTCACTCGAATTAGGATAATGAGTATCATATTGCTGCAACTTGTTGCAAAAAGTATCGCTCGATTCAAATGTGGAAATATGTTCTGTTTTGCTCTTCTGTTTTAGTTATGCGAAAATGGTTTCGAGTCAGATAAGGAACTCGAAATAATCCGGATGGCTTCAAGAGAAAATAGAATCAATAAACATAAACCATTCAATCATGGATACATGATTAAATTTGAAATAGAGCTTGTTTAATAGTTCATTTATCTTGTTCCTAGTCATTTATTAGCGCTGTTTCCTCCTGGGTTTACCATGGGGCTAAACTACAACATTAGGAGATTCTCAGGAACCCTGATTGTGTTTTGATGCGTTTTCCTTTAAATGTGCTGAGGATTTTTGCTTGTTTGTTTAGTTCGTGAGTTACAATGATGTCTTCTTTGTTGAAATTTTCTATGTACGTGGCTTTTGATAGTTGACAAATCAACTTTTGACGTAGTATATTGTTGTATTCTACAGGATAAAATCGGTAAGCTCTCAGAAACATTGATAGAAGTTTACAACTGCCGACAATTTGGTGCAGCGACATATTTCTGACATGGAGAAAGAATCAACCTCGTATTCTCTAAGATGATCCAAACTCCTTACATGTTTCTGTTCCTATGTCACGTTTCTTGTGGAATTAGGAATTTATGACCGAAAAAGGAAATTTGTTACCTTGTCCAAAATTTTATTGTTTCTTGGAAATATTTTTTAGTTGCCTTTCATTTGATGATGCTCTGCTCTAAGTTTCTTTACTCTTTTAGTTTGTTGTATTTTTCAATAGCACGATACACATGAATCTTGACAGTACAAGTACATTTTTCCATAATATTACTATACCTTCATTATTTGTTTCAGTGACATAGAGAAACATAAATGGTGAAGCTACATCAATTTTTTTAGTGGTATGTTATTATTATTTCTTTCTTTACTTTCTCACAGGTACGAAATCTTCTAAATATCTTTTCTAAATAAACTATGTAACTCAAAAAGCAATGGTTCCCATGAAAGAAAGATTGGTATCTGGTCATAAGAATGAGATTTTCTACGTTATCCAAGGAAGATAAAAAAACCCTTGCAAAACTGAAGGGTAAACTGTTGCTGCATGAATTTCCTTTATGCCTGGAAATAATTTTCATCCCTTTTAATTAATTAATTAGTAATTACTAAGGTTAGTTGGTGCAAATTCGTTGGGAGGGACTTGCTATAAATCCTATAATTCCAGTTATCGGGCAAAAAAATTGTTGATATGGATTAAGCCTCAAAATTCTCTTGGACGCGTCTAGAAGAAAGCGAAAAATCATAATTTTGGAGCTGTTGGAAGTTAAAGGGAGCTCTAGTGTACACTGTGGAGCCAAGGGGAGCAGATTCTAGTATCTAAATTTTCTTGTACTTCTGGAAAAATTGTTATCTCACTGAATGAGTAGAGTAATGTAGATATTCTCAGTTTTTTTTTTGAACTCTTTTTTGAAATATTTGGATATCTATAACTTCAAATGGTAACATTTCAAACTTTTAGTATGTCTGTATTCTTGTTCTGTATGTTCCAGTCATTTGATTAAAAAGTAATTGAAAAAATAATTTGCAATAGCTGTCTTGATCACAGTGCAACCTCTCAATAGTTATGTTCTGAATCTTCCAATTAATGTGCTTCCTTTGATTTCTTTCACAGCATGCCACATGGTGAAGAACTACATTAGTCATTCTTTGAACGTCACAGTTCCTTTAATCTTGGGTAAAATTTCTTTTCATTACATTGTTTTGGAAAATAGTATCACTTCTATCTTGACACACAAATTTCTTTCTCATTTATGTCTATAAAGTCTATTATCTACATGGTTGTTTGATTTTCCTAATATTGAAGGCTCATTTGTATTGATAAAGTTCTATTTTTTTTTGTGTAAATAGTATTTGACTCCCTGTTGATCTTTTCATTTGCAAATAGTGATTAGTTCACTGCAGAAAGAAAATACTTGTTTCATTTATGCTTTCTGAAGTTTAATGCTGGAAATAGATAGCAGGTCTACTCTTTATGAAGTTCTATTTTAACCATGTACTTTACATGTTTATAAAGTCTTACCATCAGAATGATTATTTGACCTTCAGAATGTATAAGGTTCATTTGTATCAAGAAAGTTCATTTATTATGGGTAAATCGTATTTGCAAACAGTATTAGTTCAGTGCAGAAAGAAATACTTCGTTTTAATTTACAGACAATGAAAAACTTTCGTTCTTGTAGGTATCTGGGGAGGAAAAGGTCAAGGTAAAACATTTCAGACTGAGCTAATATTTCGGGCAATGGGAGTTGAGCCAGTCATTATGTCTGCTGGTGAACTGGAATCAGAAAAAGCAGGTACACATGCATTCTGACAACCTATTTCAACCTTGCTAAGAATTACTGTATTACTCTCATTCTGTCTCATTCGTTAAATCTGAAATAATCTTGTAGGATATATTGATCTTTTTCATACCCTTAAGTTTGATGGGCACGCGCACAACACACACACACACATGCTTCTATGCAAAATTTTCAGTTACAGGCTTTGAAGTCCGACATTGGACTGAAGTCAATTCTAAATATGGGCTATCAAGTCTTAAAATTGGAGAATAAAATTTATATATAGACTGAAGTTTCTGAATTTGGAAGTTGAATGTAGACTAATTAATAAATCTTTTAGTTGGAGAATCAAAATTGAAATATAGACTGAAGTCTCTGAATTGGAAATTTATAGACTAATAAGTCTTTAAATTGGAACATTTTTAAGTATAAAAACTACCAAGTATTGAGATAATTTTTTTTAAGTTACAGATTACCAAGTATTGAATTGGACAAGGTCAAAGTTCAAATATAGACTAGGAGCTACTAGAAAAATCAAAACTAAAATATAGATGTTAATCTTGGGACACATCAAAATAAATATACAGTAACAAGTCTGTAAGTTGGACCCTTTTTTTGTTTGTGGGTGGGGGTGGGGGTGGGGGTGGGTGGGGGGGGGGAGGGGTTAGTCAACTAGCTAAATTGGAAAGACAAACTTCAAATATAGACCGTCAAGTTTCTAAATTGGAAAAGGTCAAAACTCAACATAAACTATTGGGGAGTAATCAGGTCTCAACCTAGAGTTAGTGGGCTTTACATTGAGACTAGAACCCAATTTTTAACCAAAAAACTTAAGCTATTAGGTTTTGGCCCCAACTTCTATCCTTTTCAATATGGGACTATACTCACACGTAAATATCCCTACAATCTCCTGATTCTCCTCTTCATTTGTGAGTATAGTTTGATATTCTTCCATAGGACTCGCTGAATTCACTAACTTGGTCTAAACAAATAACCATGCACTTGACACATGGCTATCAAACATCCGTAGGATCTTCCACCACTTGTGGGCTAACCAAACCATATTTCTAACGAGATTCACAAACTTAGTATGGACCGACAATCATGCATTTGTCACATGGCTATTAAATATCCACCACTTGTGGGCTAATCAAACCATATCACTCCTGGGAGCATCCGTGGTTTAACTTGACTTTGGTCTAACTTTCATCTTCCTGACCTTAGTCGTTCTCTCGAGGCCTTTGGTACCTTTGGGCTTCGCATTGGATTTTATTTTTTACTTGGGTCATAATCTTAGCTCTGATGTCATTTGTTGGGGGACTACTCAAGCCCAAACTAGAGTTAACGGGCTTTAAATAGAGGCTAGGAACTAATTTTTTAAACAAAAAACTTAAGCTATTAGGTTTTGGTCCCAACTCCTATTTAAACTCATTATTCTTTCTTATCATTTTTGTTGGAAATTTTCAAATAAATAAAGATTATAGCATGAATTTAAATCCGGAAATTAAATAAATAATACATCAAAGATAAATAATATAAATTAGAGAAACAGGCCTGACGGGAGCAGTCGTGTAAACACTGCCCTAGAAGATTGAGGACCCGTCTATCGCCCTGACGCAGATGATCCCTTCTCCCCTAGCGGTAAAAACCCCCGGAATCGGCCCGGCCTCTGCACTCGGGCGAGAGTGCAGAGCTTCAGCTCAGATGAAGAAGTTGCCCATAAAGTAAAACTAAAGTATAGATGAAAATGATATGTAGAGGAGAAAAGAAAACAAGATAAGTTTTTCACATTTTTCTTCATATTTCTTGAGCTTAACATATGTTGTTTATATAGGGGTTGAAAAGAGCCGTTACAAAATCCCTCAATAAATTTCGTAACGTTCGTCATAATGTATAGTCATTATGCCCATTTTAATTGCAAATTAAAACACATTAAAACATATTTTAATTGCATATTTTAATTACAAAAATTTATTAGAATTCATTAAAGGCAAAATTGCCTTTTCTTTAAAAATATCCAACAGTCCCCCCCAAAAGGCAATATTGACTGAAAACTTAAAATCAATAAATAAATCACAAAATGAAAATAGGTTGGGCAACCTATCGTATCGTGAATTCGGGAAAGGTAGCTTTCGGCTTTGAACCTTTCCTTAGTGAGTTCATCGTCACCTGAGGGACATAATGGACTAAGCCTTGAATTAAGCCCCTTGAATCAGGTATTGATAAAAACACACACAATACGCTTCATCTATTGAGCAAAGCGGGTTGAGCGTTAAAGGCCATGCTCACAAAAAACCGACTCATGAGAGTTTCTAGGGGTTAGCCCAGCTCCCCCCCCAACCGCGGCCATCACGGTTCCTCTCACGTAGGTAAGTTCTCAAAGGGTACTACAGCTGTTTATTTAATACCCCCACAATACACGCGTTGGACTTATTAAGAGTAAAACTCAGCCTAGCCAGCTATATCATAAGAGCATCGTCATCATAGAGAAGGGGTAGTAGCAAATGCTACATAATGATATATAAATATATCTAGGTCGATGCTCCACACGAGAGTCACTTGTCCAGCTTGTTTCTACCACATTGAACCGACATTGGGACTACGTCGCCAAATAAGGGTTGGGTTGCCGCTGTCAGTGACCTCATCTATGGGCTTAACCCCATCTCCCTCGATGAATCCAGAACCACACTCCTGGATAGACCCTTTGTCAAAAGGTCAGCAAGATTCTTTTCACAGACTTTACAAAGTCTAGAATCATAACTTTGCCTAGCAGGCGTTGTATTTATTTATCAAGTTCTTATTTTGTAATTAGTCCATCATATTGTTTGAAATTGACATTAGGTCATGGTCTATGATCATAAAAGATCATAGTCTATGTCTGAAGATGTAAACACATAGTGTTTGTGCAGATTAAGATTTGACCTTAATATCTGAACATTTCAAACTAATGTGGAACTAAAATTCTGCAGTTATGCATATGCACATACATGAATGAAATTAATAATAGATACATGCAGAACATAATAGGATTCCGTATCTTAAAATATATTTCATACTTCATAATTCAAATGCATAAAATTTTTAAATTATTCTATTATAAGAGGTTACAAATTGGTTGCCTACAAAGGAGACCGTCCAAATTTAAATCGGTTGCCTACAAATGAGACCTTCCAAATTTAAATTGGTTGTCTACAAAGGAGACCTTCCAAATTTATGTTGCCATTTTCTAGTACCACCTCTTATACAAATAATAATAATAATAATAATAATAATATTTGTACATACGTGCTTTAAAATTTTCAAGTGCATTCTTGCATAAAACCTTGTAATTAATCATGTAACAAATGCAAGTTATCTAAAAAGACATATGAACATTTATTGCAATATCCATCATGATGCAATAAAGGAGATGAACTTTACATTTGAAGATTTGAAACATAATCCACCATATAAAATAGAATTTTAAAAGATGCACCTCTTTGATTTGGTTCGCTCATATATTGATCATTTATCATTAGGCAATATATGATGCAAGAAGCGTAATTAAATAAATGCATATGAATTATTCTCATAATTCTGGTCCTCTTATTCCAAACCAAAACTCCTAAAGTGAAAAGATTAAAGTTTTACCCGGGTAGTTAGCCAGGTAAGAATAGTAATAGAGGTTGATCAAAGATCAATTAAGTACCTCGTTCCTTACAGAGCGCGTTACGCAACTCCTAAACCTTGCCTTAGACACCAACTAATCCAAGAAAACTTAAACCGGTTCACTCAATGAGTTTTGTTCCTTAACAGTATATAGAAACTTTAAAATATTTTCTGCAAGCATTTGATTTGCCTAAGCAATTATACTGCAAACATATGTTGGATAAGGCCGAGGAGGGGTTTACCTATTGATGTTCGAACCTCATGATTTTCATGTATTGAGAGTAAAAACTCATCTGCTGCAGACAACTGTCACTTAAGTTGCTGAACAAATCTGCATTTACTTTTACCACCTTCTATACTAAGCTTATCAAATGCATAAACACTCCAAAGTATGGAATTGTAAGTAATAGAAGGCACCATATTGATAGCTTAAAGAAATGAAGGCATTAAACCATGAACAAGTTTAAATATTTCAAAGCATGTATGCATAAAGAGTTAGTTCTCTTTATTCTTGTCAAAACCATGCATATGAAATATCTTCAATCAATTTTGAAAATCTTAATAGTAATATATCTCTCTGATTATATTTTCAAATATTTAAGTTTGCTGCCATGGTTGATGGAAGAAGCTCAAGTTTTATTCATACACTTATGTTTTCCTTCATTGTAAAACCATGAAACCTTGTCCTATATGTACAAAATCATTTGATAGAAAAGGAGTAATAATTGCATAAGTATTTATTTTAATAATGAACAGTAACCGTTTTTAATGAACAGTAACGTTCAAAATTTTTAAAAAATGAACAGTAACGTTTTTTTTAAAACATTAAAAACTGTTTTAAATGAACAGTAATGTTTTTAAATAAAATTAAAAACTCTTTTTAAATGAACAGTAATGTTTTTAAATAAAATAAAAAACTGTTTTTAAATGAACAGTAACATTTTTTTAATAAAATGAACAGTACCGTTTTTAATAAATGAACATTAAAAAATTTTATTTTTGGAATGAACAGTAACAGTTACATTTTTTGTGAACAGTAACAAAAACTATTTTTTTTATTTTAACAAAAGGTTAATTAATAGATAAGCAATTCAGTAGCAATTTTTTTCATTTTTTATTTAATTCGGATGAACAGTAACTATCTTGAATGAACAGTAACTTTAAAATAACTTTTTAGGATTTAAATCAAAGCTATAAACTTCTCAATCTTCTAGATTGTTGGAAATTTTCAAATAAATAAAGATTATAGCATGAATTTAAACCCGGAAATTAAATAAATAATACATCAAAGATAAATAATATAAATTAGAGAAACAGGCCTGACGGGAGCAGTCGTGTAAACACTGCCTTAGAAGATTGAGGACCCGTCTATCGCTCTGGCGCAGATGATCCCTTCTCCCCTAGCGGTAAAAACCCCCGGAATCGGCCCGGCCTCTGCACTCGGGCGAGAGTGCAAAGCTTCAGCTCAGATGAAGAAGTTGCCCATAAAGTAAAACTAAAGTATAGATGAAAATGATATGTAGAGGAGAAAAGAAAACAAGATAAGTTTTCCACATTTTTCTTCATATTTCTTGAGCTTAACATATGTTGTTTATATAGGGGTTGAAAAGAGCCGTTACAAAATCCCTCAATAAATTTCGTAACGTTCGTCATAATGTATAGTCATTATGCCCATTTTAATTGCAAATTAAAACACATTAAAACATATTTTAATTGCATATTTTAATTACAAAAATTTATTAGAATTCATTAAAGGCAAAATTGCCTTTTCTTTAAAAATATCCAACAATTTTCAATGTGGGACTATGAATATCCCTACAAAATCTACCATATGCAGCTTTATCCCCCAAATCTGAACATTTGATCATAGATCTCTGTCTGTTGAATTTTACTATCCATTTAAGTTGGGTTATTCCCATGCCAAACAAACAGGATGACTGTATCTCATAAAACATCCTGCTTATGATTTTACTTTAATGCCAGATATTTTTAAATCAAGACTGTTGCATCTTATCCTGTAAGGTCATAGCAGCAGTTTCTATAGGCTTATAAGTTTTTTTAGGGTATGGTATAGGGGATGAAATGTTAGAATATTAGGAATATTTTTTTTATCAATCATTGAATGAGAATTTGAGAACATCTTAATTTTCGACATTGTAGTTGTTCAACAGCACAATCTTAGTAATGGAGGTATTCTTTTTTGCACAGTTAACTTTCATGATAGATAAGCGTGAAATATTTGAGGATGAATGTAATATGTTTGCCTTTTATAATTACTCAAAATGACATAAGATTCATATGTTATCCCTACACTCATAAATCTCTTCTGTTACCTCTCCAGGAGAACCAGGCAGACTAGTACGTGAACGGTATAGAACAGCTTCCCAAGTGATACAAAACCATGTTAGAAGCATTTTAACTTTCATAAGTGGTATATGCATGACCAGAGTTTTTTATGTTCACATTTTATCTTCCTGTTACCTTTAAATTTCACCAACTTGCATTCATATTTTCATTTCTTACATGGAAATTGACATAGAAGGTTGTGAAGTAATATACCAAATGAAAAAAAACTCCAGATCACAAGAAGCAAAATTGCATTCTGAATAATTTTTCATAGAAGCATGTACGAGTTTTTACCGTTGGGATGCTTTTGAATAGATTGGACCAGAGGAATTTCTTTTTAGGGATTCTGTTTGGGTTGAAAATCCTGAGGATCTGTATTCAGTTAGATAATAGGTGAATGGATCAATATAAGCTAGTGGCTCTTGAAGATTCCAGGAAGAAGAATAAACAGGGCTTATTTTTTCTTTTCAGATTTCAAAAAGTTCATCGAGGCACAATTTTCCACGAGTGCCAGAACACTTGGGGATTCAGACATCCCCATCTGATTCTTAAGGATTTTTACTTCCATTTTCTTTTCTGCATCCAAACAGGCTTCTAAGCATTCGTATATTGATGTTCTTATGTAATCCTCTAGAACCTACATATTAGAACTTCATAGGTCATCTATAGTTTCAGTCTTCAGTGTGTTAATTGTTTTCCAGAAGGTACCCTTTCCATTCATTTTTTTTTTCATTTTGGTTAAAAATCTTTAAAATGAAGGTAGGTGAACGATGTCTTGGTAATTAATCTTTTCTTTCTTATCCTGCTAATGTGCATTCCTTGTTTCATGGATGTAATTTCAAAATCATGAATGATAAATGAACTGATTACTTTTACATGTGAGAATATAGATAAGATGCTTTTGTATGTTTTGTGTATCTTTTCTAAAACTCTTGGAAGTTGGTGGTATAACTACATGGTTAGTTGTAGACTTGTTATATGTCTCTTGTTTCTGGCAAAGAATATGTGTTCTGCCTTTGGTTATTCTATTTGATTTTTGTAATACTATTTAGGATGTGAGGATTTTACCATAGAGCAGTGCAGAGCACATAGTTCTTTGATCTCTTTTTTAAGTGTGCCTATTCACGACTTTATGGTGATTCAGGGAAAGATGAGCTGTTTGATGATTAATGATCTTGATGCTGGGCTGGGAAGATTCGGTGAGTTCTCTTTTTCTGATGAGAGTTCTATGGTAGTATTATATAAAGTATCTGAAATTCAAAGGAATTTACACAACGTACAGCCATGTTTGACTCTCTATTGACTTGTGCATCGTCTGTCTATCATCATATAATAATTTCTTGGAAGATATGATGGTAGAAAATCACCAATTTTGGTCCCTCCCTCCTTCCTGGTTGACCACTATCATTATCTATCTATCATCATAATATAACTTCCTGAAATGATATGATGGTAGTAAAAAAAATCTTAAGTTCTGGACCCACTCTGTGTGTATTTGTTATGTGTGTGTGACCCCTGATGCCCTTGTCTAATGACTTAAAAATAAATATCAAAACTTGCAGAACTTTTAACCATGCATCAAACAGCTGAAACATTTAAATTATTTTTCAAAAGCATGGCTAATGAGCCCACTTAATTATCAGAAGTTCCCAAAGCACATGATTTCCCATTTAGTTGTTTCCATGTCGGTAAGTCATGATTAAAATAAGGATAATTCTATAAAATGATCAATGCAGTTTGGTTATGCCTTTAATACGACCTTTTATACATGCAGATGTGTATGCATGCGTTATTACACAGACATCTACATGATTATAAGTTGTCCAAGTTATTCCTTAATTTGATTAGACGGGTCATGATATCACGTTTTTGAGATTTCTGTTAATGTTTTTGACTCCTCCTAGGAAATACGCAAATGACTGTCAACAACCAAATTATTGTTGGAACTCTGATGAATTTGTCAGATAATCCAACTAGAGTGAGTATTGGGCAAAAATGGAGAGATTCAGATGTCACACATAGAGTCCCCATCATAGTGACTGGGAATGATTTTTCAACATTATATGCTCCTCTGATTCGTGATGGCAGGATGGAAAAGTTCTACTGGTACGTATCTTCATACTGATTGCATCTTTCCTCGTTCTCCCTTAAATGATTTTTCAACACAAACGTTCCTTTATTCTATTATGGTTAGTGGGAAAAAATTATTTATCTGTTTTGCATTCTTGGTTACAGGGAGCTAATATTGCTATCAGAATTTAACTTTTGTGTTGTCTTATTAAATTATTTTCTTTCCATGGGGATGTTATATTCATCCTTCAGTTGGAGGCTCTTGAATCATATTTCTTTAGTAAGTGAATATACCAGAATGATTATTTCTCTTGATATCTTTTGACCAAGTTACCTCCTTAGATCACTTACATTGATACAGTGCAATGGAATAATGGGGCCAAACTTTTTGAAACTTTAGATTTGGCAGTTTGGTCTCTAAATTTTAATTGTTTTTTTTATTTTCCCCACGGCAGGCTATATTAAGCTATGTACTTGGACCTTATTTGCATAAAGTTGGAGATATTTGAGTAAAATTAGTTGGCTGATGGATGGTAAATTTGTTTAGGGAGTGTTACGCATGCACATTGGTGGATCGAGAAAAAATTTCTTAGAGGGGCGGGAGACAAAATATCAATTTACACAAAAGTTAACATATAATATTACAAAACAACAATTTTAACAAATTGGCTAAATTCGTAACTTAAACGGGCTACAATTTTGTAAGGGTTGGAGTGGAAATATTTTAAATTAGCCACTGAGGGAGGGTGGGGTTTTTTGGGGGGTGGGGGGAGTGTAAGTTATGTTACCTGGGTACTATTATGAAGCTTTTCCCGTTACCCGACACTTACCTGTTACCCAGACATGTACTCAATTATATGATATATGTTTTGATTTAAAATACTTGTTGTACACTTATTGGACATATATCCTACACTTCATGTCCATTTCTTGAAACTCGTTAGACATGTGTCTAGTGTTTAGGATCATATCCAAGTTAAAAACTATAATTTAAAAGAGTGGTTTGAGTGTCTAGTTAAAAAAATGAGCATTTTCCAATTTATAACAATCAACATAATAAAAGAAACTTTATAAATATGTTAGGAATTTAAATTTAAATGGCACATAATTCAAAAATAATAATGATCTCATGTAAATTATTAATCTTGATATATAAATATAGCCGTGTCTGTGTACCCTATATTTCACAATTTGCCGTGTCCAGCACCCGCACCGGTACCCGTACCCGTACCCGTTTTCATGCAACTTAGATTGTAAGTGTAGAAGGCTTTAGAATGCAATTTTCAATATTCCTACAGGTGCGACTTTCCCCCTTTGTTTACATTTGCATCCTTCTATGCGCATGAATGTATGAAAAAATAGGTATGAGGTGACACCTCATTTTATTAAATTTGTTATCTAAATGGATTTAGTTGTGGGTCCACTCTACTAGTCACATTGGAGTAAGTGGAGCTCACTTCATGTCTCTTTTAACACTTGGCAGCTCATTTTACTAATCGAGATGGCAACTCATATCCAATATTCCTCACACACACAGAGGTATGGAAGTAGAGTTTGAACAAACTAAATAGGGCCTTCAACTTTAATGCATGTGTGTGTGTGTGTCTTTGCATGGACATATACATTAGTGTGTGGGCAAGCATGTGGGCTTCTGTGTGTGTATATGGGTATGCACTTGTGCTGCTTGCATGCCTACCCATCTTATTGCAATATCTGGATTTTTTTTCTGGATATCTTCGAACTTTTACCTAGTTGTCATGACTCATAATATGTGCAATATAACCTCTTTGATGTCATTCCCTTTTTTGGTGGACCATTTAAGTTGCTGGGCTTCCATGTAACTTTGATATTCTTGTGATTGAGAAACCAAAAAGTTGTATTTAAGTTTACAGTAATATGTTCCAATGGGCATGACATAAATTATTAATAGTTGGAAAACTTGGGTTAAGAGTGAAATTGCAATATTCAAAAGAATTTTAAACATGAATGGAATTTGTATTTTTTCACCTTTATAGCAACGAATGTACTCCTTTACCATTTGGCGTGTTATATAATCCCTAAACTAAACTTTATTGTAAGTTCATTCTTCACAATACTTTGAGCTTCATTGAAGGGAGAGGAAAAGCATACCATTAGTCATGAGTAATCGACTTATCTTATATACCATCTATAAGCAGTCATATATGCCTGGATCACTTTGACTTCACATTTTTATCTTTGGTTGTTGTCCCTCTTTATTCACGGCTTACCCTTTTTTCGTATTTAGTTGGATTATTGTGATTTTCTGCTCATTCCCATTTCTCCCCTTCTCCCCTTAGAATGTTTTTTGCTCTTGTTTTAGTGGACATAACAGTGGTACTTTAATGCTTTATCTACTGAATCAGGCAGCCAGACCGAGAAGATATTGTTAATATTGTCTATCAGATGTATGTTAAAGATGGATTATCAAGGAATGAAGTTGAAAATATTGTTGACATATTTCCTAATCAAGGTACTATTGGCTTTGCTTAAAGTTTTTTCATGCTGGATCACGTTACATGGCTATTTTATTACTTTTTAGTGTTGTTCCAAAGTGATGAACTTGAGTACACTGTGATCTCCTTTCGATTATATTGACTGTTAACTTAATGGCTGACCCACTCAACCTACTGCAAGTGTTGTCACAGTTAATCCCATGATGTCTGCTTGCTATAGGGAAAAAACATGACATTTGGAACCATTTCTCCTATTCTCTTTTTTGAATCTAAGTATAATGGGGATGGGGAGGACTGCATGCTGATTCTAATGTAGTATCCATCCTTTTAGTTGTTCCAGTTTATAATATAATACCTTTCTTCTGTTTCTTATTACAATATCATCTTAAGAATTGAAACTCTTTAAATCATGTGCCTATTGTCTTGTGCAGCATTGGATTTTTATGGAGCGCTGAGGTCAAGGACGTATGATCAGTCAATCTTGAAGGTTTTTATTTGCATCTGATAATTGTGCCTTTTTAGTTTCTTTCCTCTGTGCATGCGAATTGAATAAAAAGCTTTGAAGGGTGCCTATTATGCGTAAAAGTACCCAAATCCTAGCTTAAAATTTCTTCTCAGAACTTCGGCAATTTGGTAATGTTGCTAATGGGTGGATGCATCAACAAGTCAAATTTAAGCATCATCAAGCTGGCAATTTATGAAAGAATACCTCTCTTATGTGAAAATAGAACATTTGAATTCATAATGAGATTTACGTGTGTATTTGTGTAGCTTCATTTAAATTTTGTTCATTTATAAGGTAAAACCTTTCTCTTTATGAGCATTAGATGTTTCATTCTCCTCTTCTATTTCACAATTTTTTTGCGGTTCATAAGGTTTCTACTGCAAAGGAAAAAATACTGATGTTATTAACCCGCTTCTTTTAATTTGTAGTGGGTACATGATATTGGAGGATACGAGAAGCTTGGCGAGAAACTTCTCAAAGGAAGGAAGGACGGCAAGCTTCCTACTTTTGTTCCTCCTAAGGTATTATACTTCTTTCAAACGAATAAGATATTATAGGGGTCTATTTGCAATTAGCCCATTTTTATCAGTATAAATTAACAGTTAGTTATCAATTATCTGCCCAACCTGAACGCTACGATAGCTTGCACTTCATGCAAAACCTAATTGCAAACTCATAAATTAAAACCTCGAACTGAGCATGGAAATTTAGTGTGTGAAAAGTTTCCCCCTCATTTGAAACAGCAAACTGTGGAGGCTTTGCTTGAAGCTGGACGGTCTCTAGTCAAAGAACAGGAACTGATTATGAGTTCCAGACTCTCGAAGGAATACATGAAGAATATGGACGAATAAGATTTTGGTTCAAAATAAAGGGGCCTGATTATCAAGTGTTTTTTAAATGGTTGATCATAGGAATGGGTGCACTTCATAAGCTTGTAGACTCTTTTACATTGCAGTCTGCTCTATTTGTTCTATTTATTATTATTTTTTTCCATAATCATGACCACATCCTGCATGCTGAGGATTGTACTAATAAGAGTGGGTCTAAAACTTATTGTCCCAACTTTTGCTCTCTCTCTCTCTCTGGATGGAGCAAGGAACAGAACTACCATTTTGGATAAGTTTTCTCAGTTTGGGGAAATTCATAGATAATGTGCAGCTTGATATAGGTCTTTCTCCACACTTGTATCTCTTCCTTTTCGAGAGAAATCTAAAGTTTTGGCAAATTGACGCTATTGCTTGCATGGTGAGGGAACAAATTGTTGCTGTTTGCGCGAGTCTTACGTTGTTTCTCCATAAATTTTACGTGCACATTCTCATTCAAGTCCTTGTCAACTTTAGAAAAGCTGTAGTTGATGGAAAATTATATAAAGCGCTAATTCACATCAGCTCTCATGTTTTCTAGTTCAACACTGTGGAAAGGTTACATTACTGTAATCCATACTGCATGAAATTATAATTTTTGATATAATTTACTAGAGAAGCCTAATTATAATTATACCTGTCCCAGATTTTTTTTTTTTCCTTTTTTTGGACAAGGGCTTTAGTTAAGGCGAGCTACAACTAGAGTGAGAACCCAAGTTCGAATCCTAGGACCCTCTCAAATACTACAATTCTCTTAGACCTCCATCTAATCAAGGAAATCTCACGTGTTGAGCCTTGCCATTAATCCCACACCATACAAGGTGAATACATGCACGATAGTATATCCAGACACTCCAAGCTCGCAATGATACAATCAAACCACCTGAGCCAAGAGACTATTGGTGGTTTACGGACTTCTAGTTGTGGCTGCCCTTCGTTTCATTTTTGTTAACCGAAGTTCCTCGTCTGTTATTCTTTGGTCTTTCTTTTTAATTATCATAAAGTTAGACGGTCAATTGTTCAAGGGATTTCTGCTTTTTTTTTTCTTTTTTCTTTTTCTTTTCTTTTTTTTTGTGAGAGAAAACGGAGCAGATAACGATTAGCAAATCTTAGTTATTTCCAAGCAGATAAGTTTTTCTTCGGGTATATCTATTCGTTCATCAAAGACTAGCAACTCTGAGCACACATGGTTTTATTCCTCTAGGGGCAATTTTAGAATGACACTGGAAGGCAAAAGCTTGGTCCAGGTTTAACACTAAAAAAAAGAAGAAAGAAGAATTTTCTCCCCCAACTTAGTGGCTTCACACTGTTTCCTCTCGCTTCTATAGGAACAGAAACCAAATTGAAACAAAGAAAAGTACCAAAGATGCCCCGGCCAGTCTTGAATACAGAAAATTTCATATTTGCACCAGGGCCTAATGAATTTAGATCTCTTTGTGACTAGCTTTTAGAAGAAACACACAGCAGAAACAAACGTAGCAGCATTAAGCACATAACCTTTGAGGTGCAAAGCAACGTTCCAAATTTCCAGATACAAAAATTGATTCCTATGGTCAAGTTTATGTAATACAAAACAAGAAACAGACACATGGTGATAAGAAAAAAGGATGATGTTGCCTTTTTTTTTGGTTTGGGGGTTGGGGGGGGTGTCGTCCTCCCTTCAACAACAAAGGTAACAGCAAGTCATCCCTGTTAACTTTCCACATTTCTGTACAAACTCCCTGCTTCCTATATTAATGCAATTCTCAATGTTTTGCAGAACTCTAAACCCTCTTATACTGTTTAAAAACAATAACTAAATTGAAAAAATGAAGACAAAACTGTGAGCCGCAAAAAGACCTATGATAATAAAAGAATAAATAAATTGGCGGAAAACAAAACCCTGCGCTACCAAAAAACTTAGAACAAATGAACGGTTGTCTTGAGCTTGTTCTGCTTCCACTTGGGCAGTTTGTAGAAATCGCGCTTGCCCATACCAAATTTCTCTCTGAACTCTTCTGAGGATAAATAAGCCTGCAATTGACACCACACACAAAAGTTATTAAAAAAAAGTTTCCAAGATACAAAACATATGGAATGACTGCACTTTATCTAACATCCCACAAACAGATTATATGGTTGACCTGAAAAGAGAAGAATCAAAGAATCCATGACTAAAAGAGCTGTGAGTATAGGAGATCACTCACAATTCAGTACTTCAAGTTGACTTGCTCTCACATTAGGACTAAGATACGTATATGTCATAATAGTACATGATATAATCCATCACTAAACATGATCATACTCTAAGGCTTCTACTTCCTAAAAGAATAGCTACCTACCTCTCGCTTGGTTACATCAATTTCTGTAACAGGATCATCAGATGAAGTTATTAGGCGTTCATACGGAAACACAGGGAACGTTTCTTCATCAATTTCACCCTCTTTTGCATCTTCTGCAATCCTTAGCTCATCCATTCTAGGGCTGCTCCTTGGGGAAAGCCCTGATTTTGCTCTTCGGACTTCATTCAAAAAGGATTGGTAGGTTATGTTTATATAATAAAATATAAAAGAACAGAAAAAAAATTGTGCATTGCAGTAAGTTGTGTAGGAAATACCTGGTGATCTTGGTATATTATTATGTCTTGGTGATTCAAATGTCGCAGTTAGAGCAGCTATTGCTTCTGATCTTGAAGACAGTTTCGCGGAATCCAAAGCCAGTTTTGATGAGTCCATATGAACTGGTCTTGGATAAACTTTTCTATCAAGTGGAGGAGGCATTGAAAGATTCCTAGCACTGGAATTATTAGATTTCTCAAAATTAGCAGCTATTGCATTGAAAGCTGGGGATCTTCCCCTTAAGCGAACTTTATCGGGGCTGAAGGACATGCTTCTTGAGCGCTGAGATTTGTCTGGCACACTAGATCTTCCTCCATGCACTGGTATCCGCCGCTTGGGCTTCTGACAAATGCAAGACAAGGCGTTTGTGATATATCTCTTTAGCACGGTTTCATCATAGATTCATTATATCAGTCATCTCCCGCAAAATGATTCATTTCTTTTTGGTCCAGTAATGGAATTTCTTGATACCATTTACACTTTTTCACCTAATGATAACTAGAATGCAGTCACTGTAACTCTTGATTATCTAGAAGTTTGTGATGTAGTCTAGATATGAAGGAAGTAATAAGTTTGTTGTATGATTTGCCATACACTGGACATGATGACATATATTGTATATTTTATAAATCATTTAGTTTTATTTCATATACTCATGTGATCGATCTGTTATTGGCTCCCCCCATTCAGATGTCTGTCAAATCTAATTTCTCAGTCCAATAAGGTTACTGGCTTGGTTTTGAAATAAAAACCAACCTTTTTCAACAGAGTATATAATAATAGCCAGTTAAGTTACCATTTTACAACACTAAACATGAGCAAACCCGAAGCATAGAAACGAAAAATTGGATCGAATATCCACATAAGTTCATGCTCCATATTTGGTTTAAGTATTAAGATATTGACTATAACATTCCTCTTTTACGACCTATATCATATACTATCAAATATTTGCTATTTCGGAAGAAAATAGTTGCAAAATATGGAGCAGAAATCCAGAACTGTAAATGAGAGACTGTTTTCCTTCTTACATCTAATGCTGCAGCCCGTCCATTTTTCATAATGGCAAGCTTCCTTTCATAAGAGTTGCCATGCATCTGCAACCAAAAAGAAATGTAGAACCTCTTTCAAAGTCTGAAGCAAATACCTAACCTAATTGTATTTTTATTTCAAGCAGTACAAATTTCTTTGATAAGTGTTATCTTATTTATACTTCAATCAACAATAAAAAACAAAAGAATTTCTCAAAATAATCAGTAATAAAAGAAGATTTTTTGCACTTCGACTATATAACATAGCTGCTTACTCCTGATTTTGCAGAGTCCCAGGTAAAGAAACGGGTGAAGAACTGTGGTTCGCTTCCTTCCATAACAACGAATATTGGCGTTTCTCGAGATAGTTTTTCCGAGAGAAAATCATGTTCAAGGAATTTCTATTGAAGCGATAACAGAAAAATAAGGAAGCAAATAAAAAATATTACATTCTTTTTACAAGCTTGTAACACAGGATAGCAAATTATACCTCCCCTATATTTAAAGCTTGTGATCTGCTCTTTGGGTCAACTTGTTGCCCAACCCAAACAAAGATGTCAGAGTGACAGTCTAGAATGAATATATCTTCGGTCATCAAATCATCTTGATCGAAGCTGAATAATTCCTTGACCTGAAAAAAAACTCTGATGCAACTAAAATCCAAAGCTAAATCCAGAAAATCAAATATCTAGGACAATATTATTGGCATTTAATTTTGCATTAGACACTCATGAACTGTTATGGAGACAAAGTACATAAGGATGCCCCCAGCACACACCTTTAAATCCCCTGCACGTCACGGAAGATACAGCAGCAATTAGATAGTATTTCTTCCATATGGAACATTAAAAAGAAAAGAAAATGAACTTCATTATAACAGGTCTCTTCTCTTTATTCCTACCGTCTGAGTAAGCACAGGAGAATAAATGAGGGTCACTTTCTGGTTCCCTTGTGATCTTTTGACTGGGATGTTCACATTTACCCCCTAATAGATTCCAAAATTGCTCAGTTTCTGTTCCTTCCTTTTGCGGTCTATATTGCACTGCTGGCTGCAAAAATTCAGTCATTAGGAATGCTTGTATTAAAGGAGGAACATAAATGAATACCTTGGGAAAATAAGGCATGAAGAAATACTAAATAATATAAGTTCAGACATAATGTTACCGAAAATGTGAATATTACATTCGTTGCCTTAATGCATGAGTTTCAGCAGGATATCTCTAATATAACTATCTGGAAATGGTTGAAATATTTAATTAATTAAAAAGTTGTAGTGCTCCCACAGAAAATCTTGATTGCTTCCCTCAAGGCAAATCTGTATGCAACTTTTTCGTAAGCTTCTCTGTTGGGTTAAGTTATGATTTTCACAATGAATGCTTACAAATGCTCAGAAAAGCCAAATAGCATAAATTAATGTTAAGGAATACTTATGACGGAGCCTATACTATAAAGTTACTACTACTTAGAAGACTAGCACTTCTGCATAGAGTTGATGATGTCATACACAATTTTTGTTGAATATATATACATGACTATTTATGACTATCATTTGACTATGATTTCCTAAATTCTAACAAAAATAGTAACCATGTATAAAATATTTAAGACAAGGCAGGATTGATTTTGGCTGGCTATACCATGGTGGTAAAGGGATTCCATAAGAGGACTAATTCTTGCTGACTTAGCATATTATGTTGCACTCTGTCTGTACCATAGTCTAACCAAGACCAATGGATCGGCCACTGTTTAAAAATACAGTTCCAGATAACTCTCTAAAATACACATGATGTCTCAATGAAATCAGATGCCAATAGAAATTATGGCAGAAGATATCAAGTATATGGTAGTGAACAAGTAAATTATGGCAGAAGATATCAAGTACGTAAAAACGTAAAGAGATACTCACCTTTATCACATCTAACTGTCTCTCAAGGAGCTCTTGATCTTCTACGGAGGTGAAGCTACCAGACCATGTAAAAACAGTACTGCCACTATGAAGTATGTAACAATATGACGAATTCAAAGATGATGCCACCTGATAAAAATGGAAAACAGACAATAAGCACCTTTTACGGTTATAAAAGCAGCAACGTATATCCACAGATCCACAGATCTATTTCTTATACTCTCAAATACCTAGGCAAGAAAACATTTTCTCCAGGTAACTTCTGAATGGAACTAAAATGAAAACAGAAAGAAACATATCGCAGAAAAGCAAGAATTCACAGGAAACAACAGAAGATATAGGTCATAGGACTCGTATCTCACGTTCTAAAGGTAAATAAATTCAGCATTATAAAAGATAATGGAAGAAAATCAGTTTTTGTCAACTATAATTTTATAGACTTGAAGCATGTAGGAAGTAGAAGAAACTAAATTCAAGATTCACAGACATAAAGAGCTTTTCTAAATGCATACCGCTTCAACTTGAATCGCTTGCATATTATCTGGTCCAGAACCTTGAATTCGGAAGAGTGCAGTCCCATCTTCATTATACGTCTCATCATCAATGTTGTTCTCAGTGATAAATTTCTTGTATCCGGAGCTTAAACCACCCTGGAAATTTGCAAATCAAAAGCATCAAACATGCTTCACTTCATAGAAAAAGAAACCTTGAAATCGAGAGGAAATATTTGTTCAAAAAAATTAATTACCAAACCTTATACAATATAAATCTTTGCAAAATCGAATGGAATTGAATAGCTTCATTTCCTTCATAGAAGCGTGCCTGTAAATACACAAGACAGAACTGATAAAGAAGGGTCCGTGGCATGGAAAATAGAGAATAAAGAATAATGAAGCGGAAACGGATATTTTAGATCTCTGTTAATATAATTATTACCTGAACAGCCTGTAACTTAAAAGATTCAGCCATCTCATTTGCAAGTGAAGTAGCTGCAGACCTCTCTTCCTGTATCCCACCAGAAATACTTCAGTATATAAAACGAGGAAAACAAGTTCAAATAGTCATCATACAATATTTAGTGACAACTTGACTTGTTGAAGTGACATAACTTCGTATGAGCTTACGTCTCTCAAGGCAATGCACTCTTGAACAAACAAAATGTTTCTCTGCAAATTTTAACAAAGAAATACGCGATGCACCCAATCAAAGGTTACACCAAAACAAAGTACACCAACCAATGTTACCAGTGTTAGGGTACACGCCAGCAAGAACGCCTCAAACGGAGAAGTAAAATGTTAGCCAACGAAAGGAGCATAACAAAACAAAATATGGGGGCCCACAAAGGTGGGCCCCACAAAGAAAAATGAGATTTTGGTGCCGAAGAATGAAAAAGGTGGCGGGTCCCACCGGGTCCCACAAATATTTTATTATTAGTGGTGGGTCCCACTGATAATATTATATTTGTGCATAGCATTTTCTCAAATACTATAAATAGGACCCTAAACTCTTAAGGAAATCTCATCCCAGAAACAACTCCTCTCATAGAAGAGTAAGAGAGAAAACACAGAGAAAGATTGTGAGAGTTCTTGGAGTGTATCTGATCAAGAGAGGGTGTTCTCTTTGATCTATTCTTTTAGGATATAAAAGAATTTGGCATCGTTGCACCGTGGAGTAGCTCCGAATGAGTGAACCACGTATATTTGTGAGTATTGTGATTGATTTTTGTGCCTTTATTTTGTGTATTATGTCTCCGTTCGAGGCGTTATTGTTGGTGTGTATCCTAACAACTGGTATCAGAACCTAACTTAGAGTATATATATCTGCTTACCGTATGCTCTGTGGCTGCCACTAAAAGTGGATCCTCCGCATCAGAAAATAAGTTAGATTATTATTTATTCTTTTAAGGTATTGGGCATTATTCACGTGTACGATACTATTCACGTGTACAGCACTATTCACGAATACGGTACTATTCACAAATACGCTTCGTAAAAGACGTAACCTTTCGCAATGAGATCTACAGTTGAAGACAACAGCTTCGAATTGAGAAGTTCGGCGGCCAAAATTTCAGGTATTGGAGGATGCAAATAGAAGACTATTTGTACCAGAATGATCTTCCTACCCCTCCAAGAAGAGGCGGGGAAACCTGAGAAGATGGACGACGATAAGTAGAATGTGCTCGATCGTAAAGCACTTGCCACCATTAGGCTCAACATTCACCAGCACGTGACTAACAACATCTCGCATGCGACCACCACCAAGGAGTTGATGGAGGTCCTAGAGGCGCTATATGAGAAGCCGTCTGCTTCAAATAAGGTGTACCTGATGAAGAAGTTGTTCAATCTAAAGATGTAGCAAGGAGATCATGTGGCGGACTTCTTGAACGAATTCCAGGCTGTGATGCAACAACTTGCTGCAGTAGATCTCAAGTTCGACAATGGGATACAAGCTCTTCTGCTAATTTCTTGTCTACCAGATTCGTGGGAGAATTTGGTGATAGCGGTGAGCAACGCCAATGGCAATGATAAGATGAAGCTCGACACGATGATTAGGGCAATTCTGGATGAAGAATTTCGCCGTAAAGTCTCAGGAGCTGAGACCTCTAGCGGTGGGAGTGCTCTGCATGTCGAGGCACGAGGGCGTGCGCAGAAGAAGGGCAGGTGACGACGAGACCAATCAAAATCCAGAGGAAAGTCTAAAGGGCCAAACCCGAATGGCTACGGTGAAGGGAAGTGCTTCAGATGCGGAAAGAAGGACCACTTTGCACGGGACTGCAGAGTTTTTGTTCCAGCATCAGCAGGGGATGATCAGGCTGACGGTGCAGCCAATCTCATGCACGAGACGGATTCGGATGCGCTTCTCCTATCCCTAGAAGAAAAAAGTGATGCGTGGGTCATCGACTCTGGCGCATCTTTCCATGCAACTTCACAATAAAAGTTGCTTTCATCGTTCGTAAAGAAGGACTTAAGGACAGTCTATCTTGACGATGATCAACCTTACAAAGTTTCTAGGAAGAAAAATTATACCCTCAAGATGGAGGGCGGGACCACCTTAACGTTGAATGACATTCGGCATGTACCGGATCTCAGGCGAAATCTTATATCAGTCGGGCAACTGACTGACTCCGGCTACAAAGTGTCCTTCGAAGAGAGAAGCTGGAAGGTGTTCAAGGGTGTCCTGGTGGTGACACACGGCAAACGCGAGGGGTCTCTCTACATCGCCAACGGGAAGATCGACCACTTGCTTGTCGCAGAACAATAACATACTTTAATAATTTATGATGATCTCTCCAAACAAGCGCAAGCTTATCGCCAAATGTCTCTTCTATTAAAAAAGTCCTGACAAATGATGATTGAGACGAGATTCCGCATTTTTGAACCACGAAACGCTCGGTTTCCATTTGGGTTGAGGGAAACAGCCCGGATCACCAGCTAAGACCCCTATATGACCGCTCAGTGATAAAGGAGGTAGGGGTGCAGAGACAGCCAGGAGGTTTGCCTAGAAGCAGCCACCCTTGAAAGAGTCGAATCCGTAGTCAATCCAATTTCCGATAGGAGCAGTTGACAATTGAATCCGATCTGTATCTTTTTACCCATAATAGGGATTGGTATTTATCCGGATTTCGTTCTCTCGCTATCAGTTGACAAGGTACAAGGTATCCTATCTAATTATTTTCATATCATCATCATCCGTCGACTGCATGACTTAGCATCGACGAATTGGCCACATGAGCGAGAAGGGATGCAGATTATGACCACGGGAGAGAGGCTTCCGGGTCTGAGCAAGATCCATCTGACTTTCTGTGAGAACTGCATCCTAGGCAAACAAAAAAATGTGAGCTTCAACAAGACCGGACCGGCTCCAAAACTATAAAAATTAGAGTTGGTGCACACCGACGTGTGGGGACCTGCGTAAATCTAATCTGTTGGAAATTCTCTTTACTTTGTCACTTTTATTGATGATGCTACTAGAAAATTATGGGTATTCTTCTTGAAGCACAAGTCAGATATTTTCATCATCTTTAAGAAGTGGCTTGCCTATGTGGAGAACGAAACATGTAATAAGCTGAAGTGCCTAAAGTCTGATAATGAAGGCAAGTATTACAGCCAGGAGTTCGAGAACTTCTGCTCGTCCCATGGGATTAAGAGACTGAAAATCGTCCCAGGCACACCTCAGCATAACGGAGTGGCGGTGCGTATGAATCGCACTATCTTGGAGCGCGCTAGAAGTATGAGGATCCATTCCGGATTGTCCAAGAGCTTTTAGACCGAAGCTGTCAATACTGCTGCATACTTGATCAACCGTGGATCATCCGCGGCTCTTAATTATGGGATACCTGAAGAGGCTCGGATCGAAAAGAAGCTGAAGCTAGAGCACTTACGAGTATTTAGTTGTGACGTCTATGTCATGACCAATCCTATAGACCGGTCAAAGCTTGATCCAAAGTCAAATAAGCTCTCTTTCATCGGCTATGGAGATGAGTATGGGTACCGTTTCTGGGATCACGATATGCGCAAGGTGGTGCGCAGTCATGAATTTGTGTTTTAATGAGAATGCGGTGTATAAGACCAAAGAGATGTGTGGGAGTCAGTTATCTTCTCTCTTTTTTCCCAGATATTGCTGACAATGAGGACGGTGATGAGACACCAATCAGCATAGAAGACGGAGACCAAGAGAATATGCGGGATGCACAACAGCAGAATCCAGCAGAGTTGCCGATCGCAATTCGCAAAGCTCCAAGAAATCCAATAGTGCCAGAGAGGTACCTTTCCACCATGAATTATCTTCTCCTGACTGATAGTGATGAGCCAGAGAGCTATGAGGAGGTACAACAGACCGACAAAGCTCGGAGCGAGTGAGAGTCTGCCATGGAGGAAGAAATAAAGTCTTTGATGAAGAATGGGACTTGGGAGCTCGTAAAACTTCCAAGAGGGAGAAAGGCTCTTCACAATCGGTGGATTTATCGGGTCAAGGATGAAACCGATGGACGGAGACGCTACAAGACGAGGCTTATAGTGAAGGGCTATGAGCAGAAAGCATGGATAGACTACTCTGACATTTTCGCTCCCGTCGTCAAGTTGACCACGATCCGGACTGTGCTGAGCATTGTGGCAGTTCGAGATCTCCATCTAGAGCAGATAAATGTGAAGACGACATTCCTTCATGGAGATTTAGAGGAAGAGATCTATATGTATCACCCAGTGGGCTTCGAGAGACGGGACAGAGAGAGCCTCGTGTGTCGTCTGCGCAAGAGCTTGTATGGCCTGAAACAGGCTCCGCAACAGTAGTACATGAAGTTTGAGAACTTTATGGAGGAGAATGGTTTTCTCAAATGTGACACAGACCACTGCTGCTTCATCAAGAGATATGGCGAGTCTTATGTGATACTCTTGATTTATGTTGATGACATGTTGATTGCAGGGCCCGACTTGGTCCGCATTGAAGAACTCAAGGGGCGTCTTTCTGAGTGCTTCGAGATGAAGGATTTGGGTTCAGCAAACCAGATTCTGGGGATGAGGATCATCAGAGACAGATCAGCACGGAGGCTAAAGTTGTCTCAGAAGGCCTACACTAAAAAGATTCTCGAAAAGTTTGGCATGGAGAAAGCTAAACCGGTGGGCTCGCCATTTGCAAGTCATTTTAAGCTAACGAAGACCCAAGCACCAGAAACTACTGAAGAGCATGAGTTCATGGCTAACATACCATATGCATCTGCCGTCGGGAGTTTGATATATGCGATGGTGTGCACGAGACCAGATATTACACAATGAGTGAGAGTTATGAGCCGCTTCATGAGCAATCCAGGGAAACAACACTGGGGTGCGGTCAAGTGGCTTCTATGCTACTTGGGAAGCTCGTCCGACCGTTGTCTTGAGTATAACGGGGCAGATTTACAGCTAAAAGGCTTTTGTGATGCAGACTACGTAGGGGACATAGACTCAAGAAGGAGCACGAGCGGCTACATCTTCATCTTGGATGGTGAAACGATAAGTTAGAGATCCAAGTTACAGGATACTGTGGCTTTGTTGACAACCGAAGCCGAGTACGTGTCTACAGCAGAGGTAGCAAATGAGTTGCTATGGTTAAAGGCTTTTCTTCTCGAGCTTGGAGTAAGCTTTGAGAAATATTTCATCCACAGTCAGAGTGTTATTCACTTGTCAGAGAACGATGCATTCCATGCTCGGACCAAGCATGTTGACATGAAGCACCATGTCATACGGAGATGGCAAAGCAGAAACGAGTTCAAGCTTGTGAAGATTGATACGAAGTACAATCCAGCCGATATGCTGACCAAGTTAGTTCCGCTCGAAAAGGTGAGGCTGTGTGCAGCCTCATGTGGTCTCCGTTGAGAATGTTGAGGGCTGTGCAAGAAGCCAAAGATACAAGACATCCGAATGATACAACCAAGAATGGTATGAAGATATGATTGATACTCAATCAAATCTTCAAATGAGAGATTATTAGCCAACGAAAGGAGCATAACAAAACAAAATATGGGGGCCCACAAAGGTGAGCCCCACAAAGAAAAATGAGATTTTGGTACCGTTTTCTTTGAAGAATGAAAAAGGTGGCGGGTCCCATAGGGTCCCATAAATATTTTATTATTAGTGACGGGTCTCACTGATAATATTGTATTTATGCATAGTGTTTTTTAAAATACTATAAATAGGACCCTAAACTCTTAAGGAAATCTCATCCCAGAAACAACTCCTCTCATAGAAGAGTAAGAGAGAACACAGAGAGGGGTTGTGAAAGTTCTTAGAGTGTATCTGATCAAGAGAGTGTGTTCTCTTTGATCTATTCTTTTGGGATATAAAAGAATTTGGCATCGTCGTTGCACCGTGGAGTAGCTCCGAAGGAGTGAACCACGTATATCTGTGAGTGCTATGATTGATTTTTGTGCCTTTATTTTGTGTATTACGTCTCCGTTCGAGGCGTTATTGTTGCTGTGTATCCTAACACAAAACACACCCAAACGATCTTGGAATCACAAAATAAAACCAGCAAACACGAATTCAATCACAGTACTCACAGATATGATGTGGTTCACTCTTATGGAGCTACTCCACGGTGTAACGACGACGCCCAATTCATTTATATTCCTTTCGAGGTTACAAATGAAAAAGATAAAAGAGAACACACTCTCAGAACACACTCTCTTGATCAAGATAATCTCCAAGAATTCTCACAAACTCCTTTCGATGTTACAAAGGAAAAAGATAAAAGAGAACACCCTCTCTTGATCAAGATAATCTCCAAGAATTCTCACAAACTCTCTCTCAAGATTATTCAATGATATTACTTATATCTGTATCTTTCTCTTTCTCTCTGTGCTACTAAGATACCTTATAAATCAAACTTAGGGGGGTATTTATAAGTTTTCTCATGGGGGTTGATGAACACTATTTGGGATAGGTGAACACTGTAGCATGAGGGTAGGTGAACATTGTAGCACGAGGGTAGGTGAACACTATAGCACGGGAGTAGGTGAACGCTGCTGACTCTTTGATGAGAAGGCTATCCACTCTCTCAACAACCAGGACATGATGAGACAAAATGACACTCGGAAGCATGTGTTCCATATCTAGGACATGGTTACCTTAAGAGGAATAGGAAATATTTATGTACTTTAAAATAGTTGAGTTATAAACAGATCAGACAGGATTGAGGAAAGGAGGCAAAAGAGAAGAGTAGAAACAATAAAACTTGACAAATGTTTTTTCACTATGTCAAAGTATGCAAATGGGTAGTGGTGTGGAAAGCCTATTCCTTCACTATGAACATGCAAGCCTGTATAAGTGAGCATATGTTCATTCTCACGTGCGCTGACATGCAGATATGTGTGCCTTTAGTATTCTACACAAAGACGCATTCCTGGCTTTGTATCCTGACTTGTAAGACCTTTGTTTTGTTGATCGCCTGTCCTGCCTATCCACGACATTGGTAATTAAGAGGATACGACAAAGACAAAGAGAGCTGGGATCTGGGGAGAAAAACTAAACTCACACAGTCAAGATACCCATTTTCATAGTTAGAGACAAAGAAACTAATTAATCAAAAAAGGGTTTTATGTTGAATGAGGAGAGGAAACTTCATGTTAAAAACTTAAAATAATCTGATGAAACCAAAGGCCAACAATGTAACACAATCAAACGATGACCTAATTAATTACCTAGTACAAAATCATGCAGTTGATTATGGCACAATAATAAAGTTATAACATTAGTGTTAACCAAATTTAAGTTGAACTTGGTAAACAGAACAAGCCACCTATCAACATAGTCACGTGCTAATAAATAAGATTTAACTCACCTCAATGCTGTTTTTGCCAAACCAAGTTCCAATAAGATATTCCTCTCGACCTTCTCCTGGATATGAATATTGGAACATGTAACAATCGGCACTGTAGAATTTTGACTGATCAGATGAGGAAAGAAGGGCCTTTTCTTGGCCATTTATACGCCAAATCTGTCCATCAAATCCAAGGTAAAGAACAAGAAAGTGAACATGAAAACAGTTTGCAACTGTACTCAAATTCTATGTACACTGCAATTAAGGAAATTTTGCTTGTGAAAAGTGATATTTATATTTGTACTGCTGATAGGAATGGCAGAAAATACAAATGAAGTTCCTGAATAAAAATAAGAAGAAAAATCACCTGCAAATCGCCAGTGTAATCAATATATGATTGAGGTTCTTCTTTTACAGGATCAGATTTCATAAGGCCCTTCACATTAAGTCCTTGGCGTTTCAAGAGAGCTGCCCAAAATTATTGGCAAAAAAATCAGAAAGTAAAACAAAACAGTATATTTAAACAGAAATTAAGCACATTGCACATCCATGTCAATCACGAAAGAATTTCCATATTAGCACTTACTGACCAGCAACTTTGCCTCGACCATCCTCAGATGCAGTCACAGCAGTTGTTTGTGGCCATGCATCAAAATTAGATCGAAACATTACAGTCTCAAAACCCTCAATGACACGAATTACGTGAGATTTAGGCCGGTCAGGACCACGAACCAATTCCTGCACAGAGATAATAAGCATCATTCTATAACCATCTAAGCACGAAAAGCTATAATAAAGATTTAACCAGGAACAGATTAAAAATTACTTCTGCAGCAGCACTAGCATTTTTCCTTTTCTCAAGAGATGAATTTCTGCCCATCCATACAAAAATTTCAATCCCACAGTCAAGAAGATAACACTTATTTGTCTCTAATAATTCTCTTGACAGTGAATCGGCTTCTACAGGCACTGGTTTCTCTTTCTCAACACTTAGAAAGACAAAAATGATGTATTAGAAAAATTATTCATTAAAAATTGCATATATAAAATCATTAAAAGATACCCTGCATGATGCAAAATCATGCAGTATAACTGAAGGTGTATTCTTGAAAAATTACCACATCAGCTTCACAGGATAGGCCTCTTCAACTTTAACTACTTCAGAGGCTGTCTTTCGTGGAAGAGGTGCAAAACCACCAAAAAGAGCCCAAAACTCTCCAGCAGCAGCATCAGCCATTAACTTCCCGTCCTCTGAGATTATAAGATTAAGATACCTTTAAATCTTTGATAATTGCTGAACCACCGAGAAGAACTCTGAACACTTACCAACAGCCGCTATCTCACATTTCCCGTCATGATAGGTGTCTTTTATATATTGGACAACCTCAAGAGCTTTTGCCCTCTCCTGGATAGATGATTTGGATCCATTAAACTGAAAAATCTTCCGTTTGGTATCCAAGATGAATACATCATCATGATTGAGAGATGATCGAACAAATGGAACCTGAAACAGTAGAAATAAAAGTCAGATCCAGATAAAAGGCTTGGCTAGAAAAAGGTACACTTTTTAGTGAAAGGAGGATAGAACTTGCCTCTCCTACACGGACAACATGCTTTCCTTTGCAAACATATAAACGGTTTCCATGCTCACTTTCATTAATTTCTGCATGCCTGAATCCTGAAGCTACCCCACCTTTCTGTGGAATAATACATGGTTTAAAGTAAGATAAGAACTTCTCAGTCTCATGGCCCTGTTCCTCACGATATTGAACAGCACGACCACCAAGGGATGCATCCAGTTCCACAGTCTTGATTGCAGCCACCCCAGCTTCGTCCTATAGAATTTGATGTTTAAGATACCAGCTTCGGCAACTTGACGAAACGATTCACAAAATATAGTGGAGGATTCAATAACAAACCTGACTTGTATCTTTACCAAGCCAATAGTGGATATCATGACGCAAAGCACCACTTTTCGAAGCAGTTGTCTGTATGAGAACAGTTTTTTTAACTAAGCAAAAAATAATTTGATGGAGATGAAATCGGTGATAACAATCTGTTAAAAATAGTAATCAGAAAGGATATTTAGTTCCCTCTCTTGGATGTTATTTATAATATCATAAATATAAAGAGACTTGTCACTAACCAATATTGGACTAAACATACATAAAAAAAACAACTCTCAACACTCCCCCTCAAGCTGAACATATATATTATATATGTTTAACTTGTTACAAGTAAAGTGCACATGCTCTAATCTGTGACAAGGCTTTAAAAACTCAAAATAGTCTTGATCTGCTTATCTTTTACTTGGACGTCTTCAAATTAGCTGATCCCCTCTAGGGCTCCATCCATCAAATGATCATCTTTAGTGATCCATCAACAAATGATCCTCTCTGAGATTCACCAAATAAACAATCCCCTCAAATCAACTGATCCTCTTTAGGGCTCCACCAATCAAATGATCCTCTTCAGGGATCTATCAACAAACGATCCTCTTTGAGATCCACCAAACAAACGATCCTCTTTAAGGAATTTGATCCCTCTTTAAGGATCTAACAATAAATGATCCTTCTTTAATGATCTAACAAACAAATAATTATTCCTTAAAGAATCCAACAACAAAGGATCCTTCTTTAAGGATCCACTAAATGAACTGAGAGAATGATCTTCTCCAAAACGAACCAACTGAACAATTTTTACTAAACCAAACATCAAAGCAAACCAACGGAACGATCTCCACCAACCAATCTCCAAAATCCAAACCAAACAAATCAGTTTTCCGCTATATCAATCACAAAGTATGTCAAACGATGTTCCTGATGAACAGTACCATGTGATGAACACTAACTTTGTTACTGGTTTCGGGCCTGGGTCTAATCGGGGAGATGAACAGTGTTGGTGGCAGATGAACAGTACTTTGAACGGTAGTCAGAAGCTATGATGCACGGATACAGGATACGGCAAAATCCAAAAAAATAGGATACGGGAATACGACAAGGAAATTTTTTAAAAATTATTATTATATATAGAAAATTTTATAAAATTCAACTAACAATCTAAATTATGAATCTATCACAAAATAACAAGTTTGTATACAAAAAGTACCTAAAGATGAAGTTGAAGCTAGTCCGATGACTTCTTCATTGCCTTCATCATCAGCAAACAATACGGCCTCCATGAGTTTTTTTCTTTTTTTCTTTCGTTTGAGTCAGCTGAGAATCGAATCAAACGGGAAATTTGAGAAATAGGGATGGGTTTTTTAATCGAACGGTTCGGGTTGGATTTTAACAACCAAACCCGCAACCTGTGACCCGAATGAATCGGCCTTCGGCGAATCCGAGCCGTGTCCGAGCTCCTTTGACCGTGTCCGAGCCTAATTTGACCATTGATTCGTGTCGGATACGAATTGACCGTGTCTGATACGTGTCGTGCACGTGTCGTGACGAATCCGTGTCCGATTCGAGTCGGACACGGATTTGTGGCCTCTGGGGGCGAATCCATGCTTCAGAGGTCAGAAGTGGTGACGACTAGGGCGGTCGGCTAACGATAGAGGGTTAGGGTTTGATGGTGGTGGGTGATGGCTAGGTTTGGGAGGGTGGCGGCTAGGGTTTCGTTGTGAGTTGCACAAATTTCATGTGGCCCCACATCAACTCTTACATAGAGTGAAGGTGCCCCCCCCCCTCCCCCGAGATATTCGATAAGGTTGTTGGTTTGGATGGACAGTTAGGATTTGATGAAGGATCAGGTGGATAGCTCTGACACCATGTAAAAGATAGTAATCAGAGAGGATACTTAGTTCCCTCTCTTGGATGTTATTTATAATATCATATATATAAAGAGACTTGTCCCTAATCAATGTGGGACTAAACATACATAAGGAAACAACTCTCAAAACAATCTAACAGTAAATAGAGAACCGCATCCTATGTAGACTAATTTAATACATAGAAGCAACCTAATTGTATTATAAACCATTACATAAACTCAAGAAAGAATTTTAGAAAATAGCATGATTACTTGATGCTATAGAGATTATTTGACACACCTCACCCCCATACCCATTGCAGCAATCATGTCCCTATAATGAATAATTGATAGGGCAAGTGCACACAATTAACATCTTTCGATGGAGAATGTAATCATTTTTTACTATCTTACCATTTGTTTACCTGGATGAAATGTGATAAATTGGGAAATAAATAACGGGCCTCAAAATCTGAAACAGCTTCTGTCATTTTTTTCCATCCAACTGCTCCTGGTCTCTAATTAAAACAAAATGCAAAATAAATGCAAAACCCTAACAAATCTATTCTGCCTTTTGCCTCCTTCCTGGCTTCAGTTCAAAAGAAACCTAGCTAATAAGTAGCTAATCCAATTTACCCCTATCAAATACAAATTTGCATCATAGTCCTAAAGGTACGTCATTACATGTGTCTTAGACTATGTATTGGATCCGTCCTTTGTTTTATATTTCATTTGATTTACTGCTTTTTTGTATTTAGAAAAGTTAGTATGCAGCTTATATACAAACTCGATCTTACTAAAATAGCACAAAAGGATGATTAGAAGTTAAGGTCTCCATGTTATCTTTATGAAGTTTTCGCTCTCTTTTCCACATATCTCTTCTCTTCTCCATCCAGAAAGCTTGGACCTAGGAGAAAGAATTCACTCCTGAAGTGCATGAGCAGGTGCTAGGGCATGAACTTTTTTTTTAAAGAATGGAACTACTGTGTTGAGCATTTGATTTTGTTCTATCCATAGCACCACCTCATGTGCTCAAGGAGCATCTGATAATTTCTCGGATAGCAAGATCTCTATTGGCCCTACTTAAGATTTTGATATACTTCATTCTTCCTTCTTTTTCTCTGAGCTGCTGGACACATTACCCTCTTTCAAAACCGTTACATATTTGAAAAAGATCATTTCTTAGACAGTGTCTCAAACTAGAATTACCTCTAAAATGTCAAGAACTTACATCATAAAAGGAAAAAATAAATAAGAATGGAAGAATCAGTAAAGTATTTATTTAAAAAAAACATGTCCCCAAAGTATTGTTGACAAATAATCTTCCATGGTCTACTGCTATCCCCTTCAAAGGTGTTGATAAATAGGAATTTAACTGGATAGCGTAACAGACCAAACTTGTGTAAAAAACAATATCTAGTTTCAAGGAAAAGATAGAACATAACAAAGCACCTTCAAAATCAAGTAGGAGTCCCCCATAAAAAACTTGCCATAAGAAGATTTTGGAACGGAGACAGGATGAAAATTCTCAATGCGCCATATCTCTATTCCACTATAAGATGTCAAGGAATACAAGTATTATCACAACAAAAAATGATGAAAAAATACACAGTCAGAGCAGCAAAATGAAGAAAGTAAATAACATAATAAGCAGCTTTCTTTGAAGTCTTCATGTAAGTTGTCCTGCCAATCTTGAAGAAATCAGTCACAGACAACAGAAGAGGAAAATGAGATAGGTGAAGGAACTTGACGAAAGCCTGTAACCAATTTGTTTTATCAGAGCAAAAACATGGCACGCCTAACTGGCATGTCCTTAAAGGCCATCAAACTCAGTCTCAACACACTCAAACAAACATGTGAAATCTACAACTTTTTAAAGATCATGCCATGCAATTAGGCTAAGATATTTTTCACCAAGTTAGTAATCTAATGACTATCACAAACGATGAGATATTTTCTTGCCATGGTCTTCAGCGATTCGACTTTCCAAACAGCAACACATGAAGGAAGAACTACTAATGTTTGGCATTTCAATGTTTACCTAAAAGCTCAAAATTCAAAGAATAATGATGGTACCACCCCACAATAGAAATGACGGCATAAATATTTCACATTTTTAAGGCTTGATGATCAAGTGAAACCTCATGGTAGATCTTATAAAATCTAGATATCATCTGCAAGCTGATAAAACCACGGTACAAAATGATCAGGTTTGTACCCAACCTGATTCAATCACCCAGCATTTTCCCTATCAGACCAGATCAAGATTAATAAACAGATGCAGGCTAGTATAGCCATCAGATAATCTGACCAGGATACCTTGTATACATTGTTTAATACACTACATATACCATAATAGTTTATATACAATGAAAACTATCCTTTTAAATTATCATACATCAGTTTTCATGCATTTTTAAAATTATTGCCGAATACTCGTATTCGTCTTCAAGACTTCAACAAACAAAGATGAACATGTCAACGAAGAAAGACAATGTCATAATGGATGAAGAATAAGATATTGAACTAATGTGAAAACAAATTCCAACCAGAACCAGCACCCTCTAGTGATTTTTTTTTTTTTTTCAATTTGAAGTTGGTTTGACTTTTGCAGACAGGAATTTTACGCCACTCACACCTAACCCAACACAAGTTTATCTGGAACATGAGTCGACTTCAACCCGACGCCATGAATCTGAGTTTTCAAAATTGCTCTTTAAAGTATCATGCCACATTCACAAACCAATGTCTCTTATGTGCAGAGAGGTAATAACTGCCATCAAATAGTAACGCTAACCACATAAACTTTTAACTGTATCTTTCATTGACATGAAATTTGTAAATCATCATTGCACTAGTTATGAGAGGAGGATAAATTAATATTTTTGAAAGGGGGTAAAAACGTAGAAAGCAAAAGTGATGCCAAACTATTAGAAACAAAGTAATTAACAAATATAACACATTAAATAAAAGGATACGCTTTCTGTCCTGCTCCCTGGAAAGCAGAATCCAAGTCCCTCATAGAAATCGACATATTTTCCTAGGGCTAATGTGATTAGTCCCTGTCCACTTCAGCTTCAAATCAAAAGTAGAAAGGTTCAGCAATGGGGTCATCAAATTAAATAAGCCAACTACAATTACAGTTTACTTAACCTACAGTAAGTAAATCTGTAAAATTCAATAAATTAAGCGCATTTTGTAATTGAAAATTCTTGAGAATCTTAAGTTTTCAGATGCATTATGTCAAACAATTCCAATGCACGAAAAAACGACATTTAATATTCTGGGGAAAAAAAAAAGAAATATTGGGAGCTGGATCGCACCTGAGTTTAAGTTGGCCGGCGATTAATAATCATTGGATGAGGAAGAGAAACCTAATTTATCAGTCGAGTTCGCGAAAACAAAGAAGAATGAAATTCTCAAAACCCAAACTTTTGAAAAGGTCGGCAACTGTAAACTTTTAACCTCAGAACTTAGCGCATTAATCTCATGAAAATTTAATTTTTATTTTTCGAATTTCAATCTAACAGGCGGTTTCACCAATCGTAGGAAAAGTGGGGAAAAAACAAGGTATTGTGTGGACCACAAAAGCAACGTATGTGGCGGTGATGTCACGCGTGGCTTTTGCTCCAGCGAGAATGACGCGTGGCGGATGGCTATAGGGTGAAGAATCTGTTTGGTGTTTGGAGAAGTAGAGGAGATTGGATTGAGAAGGGTTCAATGGCGGTAGAGCGGGGAGGAGGGAAAGCGTGGCGGGGAGAAAGCAACGGCCTCGGCAGCGGACTGAGCGAGGCCTGAGCTCATGCCGAATAGCAAACAGCTACTTTTCGGAATAAACTTTGACACGTGGACTGCGTTCCTCGTCTCTCCAGCTAAGGTGGTCACGCGCTTGGCACCATGGCCCCCCACCGATTTGGCTAGCAGCAGAGATGTTATTTGAGAGCTGTCTTTTGCACGCGAGCGGAGACCGTCGCATTGCAGAGTAATTAAGTGATGATAAATTACACAATTGAACGTTACTTTGCTTCTTTATTAGGAAGCGCATAGTGACAAAGTTCCCAGCAACAAGTTAAATTGACCATTACCAAATTACCATAAACCTTTCCCCTGTGTGTAACAGATATAAAATCAACTTGGGTTTTTTTTTTTTTTTTACTTTAAATTTTCTTCTTTCTGTAGACAAGGAGGGATGCAAATGGGAGTTGAGCGCCATATCCTCTGGCAACACTTGCAAGATAAATTATTATTCTAGTACTATCAGATTTTCAATCTTTGAAAAATATTGCCATATTGATACTCTTTGCTAAAAAAAATAGGTTTGGAAATTTTGAAGCTCGAATAGATTTATATAATGCAAGTGGAATTTAAATTCTTAAATCTCCTATATATGTTACCATCAAAGAGTTTTAATATGATTTTATAATAAACTTTCGGGCCATGATATAGCTGGGCAGTTGGACGGGCTGGGTTCGGCTCTAAACCTGTGGACAAAGAAGCAGGTTCGGACCATGTCCAACCCGGCCCATGCTTGACCCGACCCGGTCGGGCCCACCTAAGGTGATGGTTTTATTTTTCTCAGAAATTTCAGCCCAACACAATTATTTGTTTAAAAATAGCTCAACTCAACCACTTTTATAATTATTCATGTTAGCCAAGCCCAGCAACTAGTCCATCACATTAAAAATGCACAAATTATTGTGAACAATTTGTTCTTAGAGCAAGTGCATCAAGCTCCCAGTTGGGAGTCCTAGTCAGCAAGCTCTCAAGAGCTCTCAAGCATTTTAGAATCAAAAATTAAAAAAATAAGCCTTGGGAGGCCCTCCTTCTTTTATGGAGCTCCAACAAGCTCCTAATTAGGAGCTCCAACAATATCAAAAAAAACCCTCTTCTATTTTAATATTTTACCTATTACTTTCAATTATATTTAAACCTCTTGTATTTCATTTCTAACCGTTGGATACTTTCAATTTTAATATTTTACTACACCAATTTCTTTTTCAATAAAGTAGTTGTTTTCATTCAATGTCAAATTTTTTAACTTCAAATACAATCATAAAATTAATCACAAAATAATATTTGATAATTAGGAAGAACTAATGAGGATGCGATGCGAGTACAATATATGCTAATTAGGAAGAACCCTTAGACACTCACCTCTCCAATATCTCTGCCTGGCGCATTTTAAAGTATTGTCGTTGATGAATTGAGTGTTGAGAGATCCATCTTCATGATATCGTCATCTTGTTTCTTCTGTTTTAGCTCCATTTTTTCTTTGTTGGTTTGCTTCATCCACGCGAAAGCCTCTCCCATGATGGACTTAGCGGACTTAGAGTTTTCCGCATTTTGTTTCATCTTGAGCTTTGCCGCTTTCCTCCCTTCAGGCCTTGCTATAACATCATCCGAGTCAGTGTTCAACTCGATGGGGGTCGCTGGCATGGAATTGTTTGATGAGGAATCAAAGTTTGTGGTTCTTCTCGGCTGTGATCGAATCTTATTGTAAGTTTCCATTTGTTGGATCCACTTTTGATGATGACGCAACTCAACCCAGCAATGGTCAAATACGAATGGCTTACCATAAAGAGATTGGTATAATTCTTTTACTTCTGCAATCTACACGAGAATTAAATTTAGAATAATCAAACATATAAGTTAAATATTTACATAAAAACATATAAGTTAAATATTTACATGATCAATAATTCCTGTACCAGATCTTTGTCTTCCTTCAATCTAAGCAACACACCCGCAGAACTTGTTGACAGACAGTTGAATCATTGACCAACGGTGCATCATTTGGTTTGGTGTGTGATTCGTTGGATCGGTGGAGTATTGGATAAAGTAGTCGTTAGCTCTGTGTCAAAACTTATCTTTGTGTTGCCTCGTACCTTGGATGGCGTCTTGGCTCGTGTTCAGCCAAGCAGACACAAGAAGCTTATCCTCGTGGACAGTCCAATTTTAGAACCGCATGTAAGCCTTCTTCTTCTTTGTGGTCGGTGTTTCTTGTGATGACACTTGTTGTGTTGCGGATTGCGAGAACTCAATGGGATGACCTTCTTCTACGACTTCTGTATAGAACGGCGAGTATAAGGTCGATCCTTCACCGTAAGAAGTTGCGAATAGTAGTTGTTTTGGGAGGGATCCATGAGATTTGTAATTTGATAGGAAAATATAGAGTTTTTTTATGAGAGAGTTGTGTGGATTGTGAATTGTGAATTTATAGAGTTTTTTATTGTTCAACGGCAAGAAAATTTTCACTCATTTTCACTCAACGGTTCATTTTACTCTTCAGGCTCATTTATTTCATTTATGGAATCTTGTGGAGCCATTAAAATAAAACTCAGCAAAAAAACTCTTCATATCCCCAACCCCAAACCAGACCTCTTCATCTTCCTTGACCTCCAACGAATTTCATTTTCTCCCCAACCCCAAACCCAGGCCTCTTCATCTCCCCAACCCCAAACCAAACCTCTTCATCTCCCTAACCCCAAACCAGACCTCTTTATCTCCCCAACCCTACATCCGCGGCCTTGAGATGAAAAAATCGTTGACGGATCTCTGGCTCCTTAACCCTAAACTCTCTCCCGCAACCTCCGCCGCTGCTAATCGGAGTAAAGACCAACTGCAAAGGTGAAGTCTGTCGCCGCCGATTGGATCGATTTGAGACGAAAAGGTTGGATTTTTTGCTTTAATTTTGGGCAGATTTCACTATTTTTTTCAGCTCTGCAATTGTGTACTTGTTGGGGGGTTGTTAAATTCTTTCCCAGTTGGGAGCTCCCAAGTGGTCCACAAATTTGTGGAGCGCTTGGGAGCTCGGAAGCTCTCAAGAGGCACGTCAGCCTAAGGAGCGGGGCTTGGGAGCAGTTAGGAGCTTGCTGGAGGGGGGGGGTTGTCGTTTTCCACGATCACGTCAGCTTTGAGAGCTCTCTTCAGAGCTTGCTGCCCTTGCTCTTAGTATATAACTACATCACCAATTATAAAGTTATCAGGCCTAAACTTTACAAAAAGGTAAAATACAGGTCTCCCTATTTAAACTATATGCACTAATCTACCAAAAAATTCAAAAGAAAAAAAAATAAATAGAAAAAATAGAACGTAGGTGGGCTAACCTGCCACTCAAATCACCATGGGCCAAGTTGGACCCGACCTGATACTATGCGGGTCGTAGGCCTGGCTAGGTCTAACCCCAAAAGCGAGGCAAATTCCTCGGCCATGCCCGACCCATGCTCACCATTATTCTAGCAACATCAATCCCAGATTGAAATAACTTAAGAGAGTGGAAAATATTACATACGTAATATAGCAAAAAATAAATTAATCAAAGGAAGAGTTAGTCAAATAGAATTAAAAGTTAGAACTAGGACCATTTGTAGAATAAATTTTCAAGTATTAGACAATTAGAACTTTAATTAAGATAAATTTTTATGGTGTTAGACAGTTAGAACTAAACTCCGCCAGTGGTGTTTGTCAACACTGACTGTCCCAAGGCAGGATAAAGGAGGAGGGTTGTGTTAGATAGCCGACAGGCAGCGTAAAATATAGTCGGATCCATATGAAAAATGAATCATATTATATACTCGTTAGGGCGTCCCCACCGCAATGTGTTAAGTCGATCCCACCCTGATGCAATGATAAGTAAGCAATGGTGGTTTGCTAGAGTGTCCCCCGGAAGCGACGCATTACATTGATATCACCCCGGTGTAATGAAAAGTAAGTAAGGGTGTTGTTATGGTAATTTACCATCTAAAGATGAAGATGTCAAGAGATTGACTGCATAGGCTTAAAAAGGGCATTGTCCAAACCAGCTTAGAAGCCCAAAAGCCCAGCCAAGGACAAGTCTATCGGCCAGCCAAGCAGACGAGTCATCTTTCGACCAAGGGTCATCATTACCGACTCGAAGTACGATATTAGTTGATCCCTCGTAATTAAGACAACTCCTCGAGCAGACGTCTCGACCATATACTCGCCCCAAATCTCATTCGACTATCGGGTCGGCAAATCATAATGATGACTCACAAGATCAACCCGCCTCGACTAAGGGGATAAGATCCGACTAAGCTCGCTTCAGATGTTAATCGGCACTACAGCATTGATCAGTCCCATCGAGATATCCGCTCTGACAAATCACATGCATAAGTCATTTATTCTCCTCACAAGTCACTTCCCAGAGATCGCCATAATGCTCTCCTGGGCTCTAATAGTTTCCCCTTCAATCACCAACCGCCATTTGGAGGGGAAGGGACGACCAAGTAGCTGGCCTATCCTATGCCCTGCCTTATCTATTAAATCCAGGATACTAAAAAGACATTTCTCCCCTGTAGCCGAATGATGACTCAACAACCTGTCTGTTCACCCCTCAACCGCCTATTGTGCATAGTCAAAGCCAATGATCAAACTCTCAGAGGCAATGGGCTATAAAAGGAAGAAAAGAAGGTAACGAGAGGGAGGTAGATCTTTTCTGCTGCTACTTCACTAAAGCTCTGATTTTTTACCTTTGTAAAAAAAGAACTAATAACTCTCAAAGAGTATCCTCTAAGGACCTCAATGGCCTAGGGACTCTCCCTAAAACCCCACTCAAGCCTATTAGCTGATTTGATCGTCGGAGATACCACGGGAAAAATGAGCCCCGCCCTCCCACGGGTTCCTCCTTGTTTGTGCAGAAGGATCAGGAATTCCAGTCTACGGATCGAGCATAAAGTCGGAGGAGGAGTTGGCGCCATCTCTCATCCTCTTCCTATTCGTCGCCAGCACAAAGACCAGAACCGCAACCCCCTCGACTGTGTGATATCAGACATCAACAGTTTGGCGCCTACCATGGGGCCCACTCTCTTCTCTGAGAAGGCATGCCCAATTCTAAATAGGGGCCTGATCTTGTGCATTCTTGAAAAATGTCCCTGGAATCGCACCATTCAAGCTAAACAAAGATTGAAATCACATTATTCAAGCTAAGGAGCATATGCCTATAGCTATGAAGAGCCAACATATGCATAGCCTTTAAGGGCTCCAACAGCTTTCTGGGGAGTATTTGCCAAGTGGAACCCAAAAAATCCTCCTGGAAAAGACACACCACTATGGTGTTTGTCTGGCTTAAAAATGAAGCACAGGCTCCCTATGGTCGTCACAGACAAAAAACCCACCGCCTAGACAGCCAAGAGGCCTGAGGTTGGATCGCAAACAAAACCGCAAGGGTTATGATCAGATCCAGTATCGCTCAAGCTCCCATCAGCAACAGCTCACACGAGCAAGGAGCAGTGATTAAGTATGTGGCGGCTACTCGGACCATCACCACCTTGAAAGGAGAGTTCTTCCTCATCAAAGATGAGATTGTGGGAAAAACTCAGGGAGCCACCTGACGATTGCCTCTTCAGGAAATTTGACCTTGGCCCCAGCAGCTATCCGAACCACCAGAGTCAAGGAAAGAACTAGTGGTCGAAGCATGCGACTCGCATTCTCCTTACAAAAAGAAGGCTCTTCCATCCACAAGATGGTCTGGTAGCTGCTACTCTTAGAATCCTCTGTTGGCCTTCTTGTTTTGATGATGTTTAACAAACAATTTACTTCTAATGTTGTTTGTCTAGTGTTTGTGTTTTTGTATTTATTCTAGGCAAACAACGAGTTGGAGGATGGATGGAATAGAACCTCAACGATCATATCCAATGAATGTTGATGGAATAGTGATTGAAGCTATGCAAATTCAAGTTAAAGATCCAAGTTCAACATCCGCAGGTGTACCAAGTTGAGCTTATTGAAGACCTTCATCAAGCTTGGGTAACTTAGTTTAGGTTTTATATTATGTGTGTTAGTACTTTAAGCTCAATCAATATACACACATACACGTTTTGGTTTTGTATATATATATAGTTATATATATGTACATATATGTTTTGGTTTAATTTCTTAGATATGAAACAAATATATTTTCATATACATACTCATATGTTTCATTTTCTAGTGTATTTGTGAAAATATTGTATTTTCAGTTTATATACTTCATAACAATAGTTTATATCTTTTATTAAGTCTATAAAATTATTTTGTATTGTTTCAAAACATGGTTAAGCTAAAATGTCAAAACTCATATGTTCACATTTTTATGTTTTGGATTATTTTACAAAATGATGATATTTTACATTTGAGAAGTCCTTTTTGAAAACCAATTTTTGTAACATGTATATTATCATGTTTACAATCATTTCCCAAAGTTTTATATTTTTCTGAATTTATTTGATATTTTTAAACTCTGTTTATAGTTGTTTTTTACTGTACAAAACAGACTGTGTGCATGTCATGAGTCGACTCATGAACAATGACGAGTCGACTCATAAAGTCTTGCACAGTTGTCATTTGTTTCTGATGAGTCGACTCACAATATCATGAGTCAACCCATCAGGTTGAGTCAACTCATGTATGTCATAAGTCGACTCATGAAGTGTGCTGGAAAACTAGTTTTGTTTCTGCTGAGTCGACCCATGAATCCATGAGTCGACTCATGAATTTTATGAGTCGACCCATAAGTTATTTTTTAGCCTGTAACTGCTAGTTATTAGTCGACTCATGAACAGTGACGAGTCGACCCATAACACTGTAACAGCTATATTTGTACAGAATCAGATTTCTGATTCTTGGGCTTTTTGGTCTTTTCCTTTGGGGTTTTTGGCTGAGGTTTTGGGTGGCTATATATACCCCCTTCTCTCATTCTTCAAATGACCTAAGAAGTTTTTAAACAAGGTTTAATAAGGGTTTAAGCTTGTTTAGTTTGTTTTAAGTTTGGGGTTTTTACAAAGAGGAGCTTACATCATTTGTTGAGGAGTTCATCTTTAATATTTCATCATCCTCTCTTTGTGTTTATAGAGAAGTTCCCTTAACTCTAATTCCTAGCATTTTTACTATTGTATTTCATATCAATCTTATTGCTAGTTCTTATTGAGTTAAGTTTTATTTATTCTCATTGTTACACACACCCACATGAGCTTATCGTATTTTCATACATAGTATATTTGGGTTGGTGAGAGATGTAACAATTGAGTGTGAACTTTCATTGTGTTCTCATCTATTGTAGAGAACAAATTTATTGTTTGTTACATTGTGAGATTGTAAAGTTTTCGGTGAGCTAGAAAACCGAGTGTGAGGAGTGAACGTTGATCGGTGAGCGTTAAAAACCGACATTGTGAGTGATTATGAACGTTGATCGGTGAACGTTGAAAACCGACATTGTGAGGTGTAAACGTTATTCGGGTGAGTGTAAAAAACCCGATTGTGATAGTGGATTCTCCCCGGGAGTGGGGAGCGGAGACGTAGGACGGAAGGTCCGAACTCCGTGATCATTTGAGTGTGTTTGAGTTTGTCATTGGCGTATTTGCTTATGCATTTATCTTATATCGCCAATTGCCTTTACTCTTGTATATTTTGCCCTATCACATTTGTAGTTTGATTATATCACCCTTGTGTTAGTTTATATATCCTTGCATATATTTCTATCATATAGGATATATCTCATTGCTCATATTGCTTATCCTAGCTCACATATCTTGTTGTATTTCATACTTACTAGGATAACTTGTTAATTAGTTTTAATTGGCATAAAATCAGATTAGATTAGCATAAGACCCTAATCACCCCCCCTCCCTCTAGGGTCTAACATTCTCAAGGGGAAATGATGATCCTATCAAATTCTAGGAAACAAAGCATCGACATGTGGGGTTTCATCAACAAGAAGCCCCCCATCACAAAATTTCCTAGGCCTCTCCCTATTGAGCGTCATCATCCAAAAGCTTAATCAGCCGGACTCTGGCCATACAGCGTAACCAATGGTGGACAAGCAAGATCTGTTGAAAATCCCCGTGTCTATTGTTGACTAGCAAGGACCTCAGCAAAAACTCGAAGTTCAAAAAGATCATTGGCTGATGAGATAGCAAATATGTCGACAACTCAATGACGTCTAAGGTTAAACAACTTACCCTCAAGAGGAAGAGCAACCCCCGATCCCGGGCATTCCTTAGTTTGGCAACAAAGACAACCAAAGAAGCAACAACTCGTTCTCATCAAAACAAGTCTGTTCAAAGACGACACGAAACAACCTAAGGAAAATGAGACTATTGGAGAAATGTTCACAAGATTCACCGACATCACAAATTCTCTCATTGATCTTGGAAAAACATATACTCAAGTGGAGATGGTAAGAAAGATACTTCGTTCACTTACTCCACAATGGGAAAAGAAAGTTACCGCAATTGAAGAAGCCAATGATTTGTCAACTCTTACGGTTGAAAATCTTATTGGCAATCTTATGGCATATGAAGTTTAACTTGAAAATAGAAAGAATGATGAAGAATCAAAGAACAAGAAAGTTCTTGCATTCAATACCACTTCCGATAAAGAAGATTCAGATGATGATGAAGAAGAAATGGGCATGTTTGCACGAAAATTTCAGAAATTTATAAAACGAGGTAATTTTAAATCTAAAAGTTTAAATTCAAATAACCCTGTTTGTTTTAAGTGTAATAAACCAGTGCATATGAAGAAAGATTGTCCAATGTTGAAGAATAAGCAAAAATAAAGTTATTTCAACAACTTCAACAAAATTCAAAATAACAAGAAAAGGAAAGCAATGGCAGTCACTTGGGATGATAGTGATGAGTCATCCTCAGATAAAGAAATTGAAGAAAAGGAAAGTGCTCACATGTGTTTCATGGCACAAGATGAAGTAAGTGAAAATGAAGAACTTTTTGATGCTTTCAATGAATTATATGAAACTTTTGTGAGATTAAAAACTTCACATAATTTTCTTAAAGGTGAAAATAAAAGATTACTTGAAAAAATTTCAGATTTAAATTCCTCTACTTTTTCTAATTCTCAAATAATTAATTTGAAAGAAGAAAATTTTTCTTTACTTAAAGAAAATGAATGTTTATCTAATGAAAATAAATATTTAAAATTAGAATGTAATAATTTAAATATTCGTATTAATAATTTAGAAAAAGATATTTCTTCTTTTAAATCAAGATATGAAGATATATGTCTAAATGTAAGCAAATTTAATAAAGGTAAAGAAAATCTCAATAATATTCTTCCTTTTCAAAGAGAATCACAAAAGACAAAAGGATTAGGTTTTCAATTTAATAAAAATAAATCAAAGAAAACAATTTTTGTAAAACCTTCTCATGATTTGTATGATTATAGAACTGAAAATTTGTGTAAAAAGAAATCAAAATTCTTTTCTATTTGGATTCCAAAAGAATTATCTTCTTTACATAAGAATTTTTATATTTCTGATTTTATTAAAAATATTTGTTTATCACCTAACTATTTAGGCAAATCAAACTCTTCATGGGTTTGGTTTCCTAAAGGCTAATTTAAAGGACCCAACATAGTATGGGTACCAAAATGTAAATGTTTATTATTTCAGGTACCCAAGAAAGATAGGTGGATTTTGGATAGTTGTTGCTCCAAACATATGACTGGAAACATTCAATTGTTGTCATCTTTTTAAAACAAGGATGGTGGTACCGTTACTTTTGGAGATAACAATAAAGGAAAAATCATCGGTATTGGATCTGTCGGTAATCCAAACAAACCTATCATTGATAATGTTCTATTAGTTGATAGTCTTAAACATAATTTACTAAGTATTAGTCAACTTTGTGATAAAGGTTTTAAAATTGTTTTTGAAAAAGAATCATGCTTAATTTATGATATTGATTTAATAACTATTATTTTTAAAGGTTATAGAAAGAATAACATATATGTGTTATCTATGAATAATATTTCAAATGAACATTGTCTTATTGCATCATCTAATGATTCTATTTTATGGCATAAATGTTTTGGACATGTTAATTTTAAACATATGTCTAAGATTTCTAAAAATGATTCAGTAAATGGTTTACCTAAGATGTCTTTTAAAAATAATTTTTGTGATGCATGTCAACAAGGAAAAATACACAAATCTTCTTTCAAATCTAAAAATGTAATATCTACAAATAGACCATTAGAATTAATTCATATAGATCTTTTTGGTCCATCAAGAGTTGCATCTTTAAATGGAAGTAGATATGCATTTGTTCTTGTTGATGATTTTTCTAGATTTACATGGGTAATTTTTCTTAAAAATAAAAATGATGCTTTTAATGAATTTTCAATATTTTGCAAAAGAATTCAAAATCAAAAATCTACCTCTATTATCTCTATTCATAGTGATCATGGAGGTGAATTTGAAAATGAATTATTTGCAAATTATTGTGACAAACATGGTATATCACATACTTTTTCTTTTCCTCGTGCTGCTCCACAAAATGGAGTTGTAGAAAGAAAAAATAGAACTTTACAAGAATGTGCTAGAACCATGTTATGTGATAGTAATTTACCTAAATATTTTTGGGCAGAAGCTGTATCAACAGCTTGTTATGTTTTAAATAGAGTTTTATTAAGACCTATTTTAAAGAAAACCTCTTATGAATTATTTTATAACAAAATTCCTAAAGTTTCTTACTTTAAAGTTTTTGGTTGTAAATGTTTTATTTTAAACACAAAAGATAATTTAGATAAATTTGATTATAAATCTGATGAAGGAATTTTTGTTGAATATTCTAATCATAGTAAAGCATACAGAATATATAACAAAAGAACACTAGTTATTGAAGAATCATTACATGTTTCTTTTGATGAAAATTTTTCAAAAACACATATTATATTAAATAATGATGATGATATAATTGATACTATTCATGATACTCCAATGATAGATATTACAAAAGATGATAAAATACAAAATGATTTACCTAAAGATTTTGTAGAAGTTAGAAATCATCCACATGATTTAATTATTGGAAATATTTCAGATAAAGTAACTACAATATCTCATTTTAATTTGATTGCTCATAATGCTTTTATTTCAACTATTGAACCTAAAAATATAAAAGAAGCACTTCTTGATGATTCATGGATAATTGCTATGCAAGATGAACTTAATCAATTTACTAGAAACAATGTTTAGGATCTTATACCTAGACCTCAAAATAAATCCATTATTGGAACAAAATGGATTTTTAGAAACAAATTAGATGAATTTGGTCAAGTTGTTAGAAACAAAGCTAAATTAGTTGCTCAATGTTATAATCAAGAAGAAGGAATTAATTATGATGAAACTTATGCACCTGTTGCACGATTAGAATCAATTAGGATTTTACTTGCATTTGCATGTTTTATGAATTTTAAATTATTTCAAATGGATGTTAAAAGTTCTTTTCTAAATGGTTTTATAAAAGAAGAAGTTTTTGTAGAACAACCTCCAGGTTTTGAACATGAAAGTTTTCCAAATCATGTTTTTAAACTTAAGAAAGCATTATATGGTCTTAAACAAGCTCCTCGTGCTTGGTATGATAGATTAAAGAAATTTCTTTTAACTTCAGGTTTTGAAATTGGAAAAGTTGATTCAACATTATTTATTAAGAAAATAAACAAAGATATCTTACTAATTCAAATTTATGTAGATGATATTATTTTTGGTTCTACTAACAACAATCTTTGTCAAGAATTTGCTAAGACTATGCAGGATGAATTTGAAATGAGTCACATGGGTGAACTAAATTTCTTCATTGGACTACAAATTAAACAATTGAAAGAAGGAATATTCATCAATCAAAGCAAGTATGCAAAAAATTTACTCAAACGATTTGGATTAGAAAATTCATCAAGCAAACCAACACCAATGAGCACCACTACATCACTTGACAAAGATGAAAATGGTAAGAATGTTGATCAAAAGCTCTATCGAGGTATGATTGGATCACTTCTTTACATTACTGCAAGTAGACCTGATATAATGTTTAGTATATGTTTATGTGCAAGATTTCAATCTAATCCTAAAGAATCTCATCTTAAAGCAGTAAAAAGAATTTTTAGATATATTAAAGATACTACAAATTATGGTTTATTTTATCCTAAACATAGTTCTTTTGATTTAATATCATATAGTGATGCTGATTTTGCCGGATGTAAATCTGATAGAAAAAGTACAGGTGGAACATGTCATTTCTTAGGACATTCACCTGTATCTTGGTTTAGTAAAAAGCAAAATTCAGTGTCATTATCAACAACTGAGCTGAATATATTGCTGCAAGTCTTGCATGTGCACAAATATTATGGATGAAACAAACTTTAACTGATTATGGCATAAATTGTCTCATATCATCTATTATGTGTGACAATTCTAGTGCAATTAATTTATCTAAAAATCCTATTCAACACTCACGTACAAAACATATTAATATTAGACATCATTTTTTACGTGATCATGTGCTTAAAGGTGACATTTTATTAGAATTTATACCTACAGATAAACAAATAGCAGATATATTAACAAAACCCCTAAAAGAAGAAATTTATGTTAAATTAAGAAGGGAATTAGGTATATGTTCAATTGAAGATTTAAATTAATTTTTAAAACAAACAAATATATATTTATACTATAATTAGTCGACTAATTTGACTTATAGTCGACTACATGCACAAGCAGTAAAAATAATTTTTCCTGAAAATTACAGTGTAGTCGACTACTTACCTTTATAGTCGACTACTCAATGTTAAAATCTTAAAATTAACTTTCTGTTGTTTATAGTGTAGTCGACTACAATACAGATTAGTCGACTACTCTGAGTTAAAAACTGAAACTCATCTTTCTGTCGAGTACAGTGTAGTCGACTACTCTCACTATTAGTCGACTACTGATCCTGTATTTTCAGTGTTACAGTTTTTAAAAACTTATTGGTTTTCCAAACCAAAAACCCAATACCCATACCCGTTTCACTTAAGTAAAATTCATCACAACCATTCTTTTTTAACTCCATCAATCCTAACTATTCATTTAAGATCAAATCTTAACCCTACACTTAATTTACTATCAAATCTTAACCATACATAATGTTTTATTCTTAAAAGATAAAGTTAAAAACAAAAACTACCATCTAACTACATCCAAAACCGAAACCCCATCTTCTCCTCTTCAGAGTTATCGATTCCAGGTTATGGCTTCATCTCTCTTCTCAATTTTGTTCATAAATTTCTTCAAATCTCTCAAAACTATCAACCTGTCGTCAAGCTAAGTAGTCGACCAATCCAGGCTATAGTCGACTACTCTAGGGTTCTACAGTTTGGGGTATTGCTTCTAAACTTGATCTTTACATCTTTTGTCATTTATCTATCTAATCATGTCTAGATCTAAGAAAGCTAAGCAAACCCATACCTCTGTCAATGATGAAATCATCATCTATTTAAAAAGTCCTGATTTATTAGAAGAATTTAACAAATTATCAGCTTTTGAAGTTCTTCTAGGACGATTTGTGAAATTTGATGATTTTATACCCTGGAACTTTGGTTCATATTTTGAAAATGTGGGATTGCTTGAGTTATTTTCTGCTGAAAATAGAAAACCCACATATTCGTTTCTTGTGCAACTGTTCTATACTAATATAAAACGTGTGGGAACTATTGGTGGCTCGGAAAAACTAAAAACTCTTGTTAAAGGAATAGAGATTGACTTAACTATAAAGTCAATTGGTAAAATCTTTAATATTCCTTATCAAGGAGTTTCTCTTAGGTCTGTTAGGATGAATGATTCAGAACTTTTGTCAAATCATATATTTCTTCCTGGATATGGCAAACCATTAAACAACTCAAACAAACTTCGTCCAATTCCTAGGTTCATTGCTCGTATCTTAGCCTATAACTTGTTTCCAAAAACTGAAAGTTTTCATTTCATTTCCCTAGATTTAGCAAAAGCTTTATATGCTATAATGGGAAATATACAAGTTAATTTGGCTGAAGTTTACTTTGACAATTTTTTGACTATTCCAAGAGGATTTCTACCTTATGGTGCATTCCTAACAAAAATCTTTGACAAATTTCATGTTGATCTTCAATCTGAAAATTCTGTTGTTAGATCTATTGAATTCTTTGACTCCAATGCCCTAACTAGGATGAAATTGACAAACTTTGAAATTCAAGAACAAAATCCTCAAAATGAACCTGAACCTCAACAAGAAGAAATTCCACAATCTTCAACTCAAGCAGGAGCCTCTTCAAGTCAACCACCACCATTTCCTACAGAACCATCTTGCTTTTCAGACGTGCAATACAACACTTTAAGTGCATGTATCCTTGAACTTGAAACTGGTCAAAGAGCTCTATATGCACAGAATTCATATATCATTAGTAATCAAGAGGAGCTAATCAAGAAGTTTGAAGACTTGGACACAAAGCTTAATACTTATTTTCAAGGACAACAACCTCCTCCAGCACCTTAAGATGTTTTAATGTTAAGTGTCAAAACAATTATGTTATTATGTTTAAGTTTCAAAAACTATGTGGTTGTGTGTTGTTAGGACTTATGTAATATGTTTCTTATGTTGCTACTATGTCACTTATGTTAATTATGTGCTTTTATTATCTATGAAAATGTTTGGTTAGATAATGCATGTGCTATATATTTTAAATAGATCGTGGTGATAAACATTGTGGAACTTTTGATCTTTATGGCAAGTCTTTGCCTACCTATTTGGATGGGTGAAGTTATGGACTATGTTCATAACCTGGATGATTTGTTTGAAGTTTTAGCTCATGTTGAAGAAATAATGTCATGTTTAGCTTCCTCTTTTTGTTGATAACAAATGGGGAGAAATAGTTATGTTACGTATTTATGTTATGTACTTATGATATGTACTGTTATAGACTTATATGCAGGGGGAGTAAGTATTATATGCAGGGGGAGTAAGTATGGTTATTTTATTATGTTTTTTAACCTGATTATAAAATACATATCTTGGCATAAATTATTTGTTATCATCAAAAAGGGGAAGAATGTTAAATATCATATCTCCATGATAGTGTTTTGATGATAACAATTTATACAATGTGTGTGCACTAACTTTTATATGCAGATTTCAATATCAGAATATGTGAAAAGTGCAAGTTGATTTCAAGGCATTTTGAAGTGAAGAAAATGAAGAACAAATGAGATAATGTATTTTATATTTTCTTTACTTAGAATTATTGTACAAGCCTTGATCACACACATGCACACATACACAATTTTAGAACACACTAACACAGGCTTAGTGTGTTGGTTAACTATAGAAATCTCCTATGTTAACCATTAGAATAATAGTTAAAACTTGATTATAAAAACTCTTTATAGCAGAATTTTTACTCTCAGTAGTCGACTAATTAGAATAGTAGTCGACTACTCATGTATAAAACTCAAATACATGTTTCTGTCAATTTACAGTATAGTCGACTAATAGTGATTATAGTCGACTACTCAGGTGTTTGACAGAAACATAAGTTTCTGATATTTTACAGTGTAGTCGACCAATTAACATTATAGTCGACTACTGAACTCAAATTTCATTTTATAAGTTTCTGTCAAAATACAGTGTAGTCGACTAATGAGCATTATAGTCGACTACTGAGAAAATTTTCCGAATACACAGAGTCTGTTTGAACTCAGTGTAGTCGACTAATGTCAATAGTAGTCGACTACAGATACAGTTTTTCCAGTTTTCAAAGTTTGAATATGTGACTGTTTATAGCTGTTTTCAAACGTTTTTAAAGTTTAAAAATTTGTGTTTTCAAGGGCTATAAATAGGTTATTTGTTCAGAAAAATTGCAGAGATATACACACCCATAAGCTTTGATCTTTGTGCAATTTTTCAAGTGAAAAACATTCAGATTTTTGAGAAAAAGAAGAGTTTCTAAAATTGCCTTTAATCATTCATCAAATACTTATCATTTAGGAAATTTACAGAGGTTAAAAGAATCCTAAGCCACTGCTGCACTTCATTACACATTCAAGGCTTATAGGATCAATTGTGTTCTTGCTTCAAAGGGATTTCTCTCGGGTTTGAGAGGGTTGATCTCTTGGTGTAGAGATTGGTGTTCAAATTGACAAGGTGTTTGTCAATTGGTGTTGCAATTTGCAGGGACTTGCAAATTGGTTAGGTTTGCGTTTGATTTTGTAAGTTTATTCAAAATCATAGTGGAAACTCTCAAACGGGATTTGCTTGGGGACTGGATGTACACCGGATTGGTGGAACCAGTATAAAATCCTTGTGTTTGTGATTGTGATTTTCTGAGATTGCCATTTTTCTTTGCAATTTATAATATACTTTGCATAACTTTTAAAAGAACACTATTCACCCCCCCTCTAGTGTTTAAGTGTATCTATTTCAGATCCTACAACAACGACTTCTCAGTCGGTATAAAGCCCTTGGCTCCTAATCTGGATAAAAACAAGGCACAACGACTTCTCAGTCGGTACAAAGCCCTTGGTACCTAATCTGGATAAAACCAAAGCATAACGACTTCTCAGTCGGCATAAAACCCTTGGTACTTTCTCAGGATAAAACCAAGGCACAACGATTCCACAATCGGCACAAAGTCCTTGGCTCCTCATTAGGATAAGCCCAAGGCACAGCCTTAAGGACGACCTTAATAATTACTCCTCGACCAAATGGGGGAACGAGGATGTCGACACTTATCCCGCATATGTTATCTAATCTACAAGGGTCAACATTATTCTTGAAAAGAAAGCGGAGTCACAACATGATCAACTATTTCTTCAAGCATTTGCAGCTCTCAAAAGCAAAAGACAGAAGAAATCATTTCTCATTCAAAAAAGAGTTTCATACATTCTTTACCAAAAGGCTCGACAGGGCTTACAAAAAAAATAGCAAACACTTAAAAACTCTTTCCTAAGGCTCAGAACCATCGCCCCCAAAATCCTTCCTCATTTTCTTCAAAGGCCTCCTGGAAGAACTCGGCTCCTCCGAGTCGGCCCCTCTTTTACAAACCTCCATTGATGGAGGAAGGACTGTCGCTTCAGAGTCGAAGGAAGACGAGGAGAACCCTCCCATCTCCAGAAATTCCTCTCCGTCCAGAGCTCTGGACTCCTGAAGACAGAGGTGATGTCGGAGCTTCTCAAGATCTCCAGCCCCGAGATCACTAAGATCCCTCGACTCCAATACGTTCTCCTGCACTTTAGGCCAACCTGAGCAGGATAGTATGTCGTCGGCACTGAACACCCAGACGAAGAACTTCTTCCATTCTTTGTTAAAAGCTCTGGGAAATCGGCGTCCAAGCGGAAATCGTCGTGACGGTGGAAAAGATAGTGCGTGTCTCCCTCAACAGACCCCACACTAACCACATGCCTAAGAAAATTGATGCTGGGCACCACTCTCACCTCGGAGCAAGCATATATAAATGCTATCAAGGTATAAATGGCTTGTGGGTGAAATTGGCAGGTGGAAAACCCTAAAGTCGCAAAAACCTTCCTGACGAAGGGATGCAGCGACAAGCGCAATCCACATTGTAGATGCGCCAGATAGAGAGGAACTTGATCTTCGTCATGGCACGAGAAATATTATACTCATCATGCAACCATGTTGCCTTATCCAAAGTCGTTCTCGACCTAGACAGAAACAATACCATAAGTTTCTTCTCGCGGTCATTCTGAGAAAAAGCCATAGTAAAATCTCTTAGGAGGAAGGAAGAATCAACGAAGAGAAATGTTCCTGATGGAGAGTGTTCTTTCAAAATAGCACCATGAATTATTTATAAGCCTCCGAAGAAGCATGCAAAAGGATCCAAGAGGCTCAATCCTGAAGCAACTAAGGAAGATCTGTTTTGAAAATTGGAAACGAATCGCTCAAAAATACCAACCGCTGCTCGTAACTCACGCTAATCAATTGGCAAGTAAAGGTGCCATTCACTCTTCCCACGACATCTCGTTTCCTCTAAAAAAGTGGTTCCCGATACTGACAGCATCAACCTACAGAAGATTAGCGGTTAGCAAGTTCTACGCCACGTCTCCAACCACGATCAACTGGCTAAAAAATCTCAACACCCTGGGCAAACTCATATCTATTTCATTCGGACCCGACTAAAAGTCATCTCCAAATGAAAGGGTCCAACTGCTATAGTAATTTACCATCTAAAGATGAAGATGTCGAGAGATTGACTGCATATGTTTAAAAAGGGCATGGTCCAAACCAGCTTAGAAGCCCAAAAGCCCAGCCAAGGGCAAGTCTATCGGCCAACCAAACGGACGAGTCATCTTTCGACTAAGGGTCATCATTACCGACTCGAAGTGCGGGATTAGTCGGTCCCTCATAATTAAGATGACTTCTTGAGCAGACGTCTCGACTATACACTCGGCCCAAAGTTCACTCGACTATCGGGTCGGTGAATCATAATGATGACTCACAAGATTAACCCGCCTTGACTAAGGGGATAAGATCCGACTAAGCTCACTTCAGATGTTAATCAGCACTATAGCATTGATCAGTCCCATCGAGATCTCCGCTCTGATAAATCACATGCATAAGCCGTTTATTCTCCTCACAAGTCACTTTCCAGAGATCACCATGATTCTCTCCTGAGCTCTAATAGTTTCTCCTCTAATCATTAACCGCTATCTGGAGGGGGGAGGACGACTAAGTAGCTGACTTATCCTCTGCCATGCCTCATTTGTCAAATCCAGGATACCGAGAAGGCATTTCTCTCATGTACCCGAATAACTTCCCTTCTAATCGCCAGTCTACATCTGGAAGGAGAAGGATGACTTAGCAACCTGTCTGTTCACCCCTCAACCACCTCATGTGGATAGTCAAAACCAAGGATCAAACTCTCAGAGGCAATGGGCTATAAAAGGAGGAAAAGAAGGTAACGAGAGGGAGGTAGATCTTTTCTGCTGCTACTTCACTAAAGCTCTGATTTTTTACCTTTGTAAAAAAAAGAACTAATAACTCTTAAAGAGTATCCACTAAGGACCTCAATGGCCCAGGGACTCTTCCTAAAACCCCACTCAAGCCTATTGGCTGACTTGTACCACGGGGGAAATGAGCCCCGCCCTCCTATGGGTTCCTTCTTGTTTATGCAGAAGGATCGGGAATTTCAGTCTAAGGATCGGGCGTAAAGTCGGAGGAGGAGTCAGCCCCATCTCTCATCCTCTTCCTATTCGTCATCAACATAAAGACCAGAACCGCAACCTTCTTGACTGTGTGATATCAGACATCAACAGGTATTCTACGAATCTACAATCTTCTAAAATGTTACCTAATAGTATTAGGCATAGACTAGAACGGTCTAAGAGGAAAAATGATAGGAGCCTTTTATAAGAAAATAGAATTAGATTAGCTACTTGGAATATATGTACACTTACTGGAAAGATAAAGGAATTAGTTGATGTCATGATTAGAAGTAAGATAAATATAATTTGTTTATAAGACACTAAATGAATAGGTAAAAAATGTAGAGAAATTTAAAAGATCGGATATAAACTTTGGTACATGAGAAAAGAGAAGAATAGGAATGGAGTGAGAGTTCTTGTAGATAATATAATAAAAGAAAGTGTTGTAGATGTAAGAAGAGTTAGAGATAGAATAATACTGATAAAAGTTATCTTAGGTGTAGAGGTTATTTAATACTATTAGTACTTACGCATCACAAATAGGCTTGCCCGAGAATACTAAAAGGAAATTTTGGGATAGATTAGATGAATTAGTACAAGAAATCCCATTTGGAGAGAAATTATCTATAGAATGGGATCTTAATGGGCACGTTGGTAAGGATAATAATGGATATGAAAGGATACATAGAGGTTTCGGGTATAGAGATAAGAAGGATATGGGTAAATTAATTTTAGAGTTTGCAATATTGTATGATTTGATAATAGCAAATACACATTTTAGAAAAAAGGATGAACACTTAAGAACCTTTAAAAGTAGTTTTAATAATAGTCAAATATTTTCTTACTAGAATGGCGGATAGGTTAATATGCAAGGATTGTAAAGTTATACTAGGAGAGAGTTTAAGTACACAACATAGATTGATGGTCTTAGACAAATCTATTAAAAAGTAGAGTAGAAAAACTAACGTGAACAAGAGACTACGAACTAAATGGTGAAAATTAAAAGGAGAGAATTTAATACATTTTAAAGATAAGATAATAAAAAATATATATAGAACATAGATAATGAGACTAATATTATGTGAAATAGCATATCTTCTTATATTAGGAAAGTGGCTAAAGATATACTAGAAAAATCTAAAGGTTGTAGATTAGACGGTAAGGAGAGTTGGTGGTGGAATAAGAGTGTGTAAAATATTATTAGAGAGAAGAAAACTTTATATAAAGAGTGGCAAAAGTGTAGGAGTATGAAAAACTTAGAAAAATATAAACTAGTAAGGAAGAAAGCAAAAAGAGCAGTTGGTAAGAATAAATACAAAGATTATGCGAATTTTTATAAGAAGTTAGAATCTACGGAAGGAGAGAAAGATATATATAAGCTTGCTAAGATTAGAAAAAGGAAGAGTACATATTTGGGTAATATTAGGTGTATTAAAAGTGAGGATCTAAGAGTTATATGTTAGACCCTAGAGGGAGGGTGATTAGGGTCTTATGCTAATCTAATCCAATTTTATGTCAATTAAAACTTATTTACAAATATATTCTTGCAAGATAGATATACAACTAATTATGAACAAGAATATGTAATATGAACAAAGGAATATATCCTAGCAATGAGATATACTATGAGATATATGAGCTAGGATAAGCAATATGAACAATGATATATATCCTATATGATAAAAATATATGTAAGGATATATAAACTAACACAAGGGTGAAATAAACATAAACAAGATAGTGGATGAAATAAAATGAGCAATGCACAATTAGCGATATAAGATAAATGCAAAAGCAAATGCGCCAATGACAAACTCAAACACACTCAAATGATCACAGAGTTCAGACCTTCCGTCCTACATCTCCGCTCCCCACTCCCGGGAAGAAATCCACTATCACAACTGGGTTTTTTACGCTCACCCGAATAACGTTTACACCTCACAATGTCGGTTTTCAACGCTCACCGATCAACGTCCACTCCTCACACTCGGTTTTCTAGCTCACCGAAAACTTAAAACACTAACAATATAACAACAAATGATTTGTTCTCTAATATAAGGCGAGAACTCAATTAAACACAACTCAATGTTACAATCTCCCACAATCCTAATATACTATGTATGTAAATACTAAAAGCTCAATGTGGGTGTGTGTAACAAAGAGATAAATCAAATCTAAACTCAATACAAAAACTAACTTTAATAAAATGATAAGCAAGCAAATAGATATAAAGCTAGAAATAGAGTTTAGAAAACTTCTCAATAGATCAAGAGATTAAAGGAGGATGATTGGATGCTCAAGCACCAATAGGATCTTCTCAAGCTCTTGTGAAATTGATTTCACAAACTCAAACTCTCAAATACTTAAAAGCTTCTTAAACAAACTTAAACAACACTTTAAACCCTTGTTAAAATCTTTTAAACCATTCTCTTAGATTCTTTGGAGAACTGAGATCAATGGGGTATTTATAGCCTCCTAAGACCTCAGCCAAAAACCCCAAACAAAAGATCAAAAAACCCACAGAATTCAAAATCAGATTCTATACAAAATAGCCATGGGAGTATACGGCGGTCGACCGTGGAAAACTCGCAGTCGACCGCGAGCCAGCTTTGAAACTCAGAAAACTTCCATAGACTTACGCGATCGACCGTGGCAGTCGACCGCGAGAATTTTTGAGCTGACGGTCGACCGTGTCGGTCGACCGTGAAAGTTTCTACTGCCCACTTAGAGAAAAACATAGGCGCGGTCGACCGTGGTGATCGATCACAAACTGATACAAAATATTGTTGGCCTTCTTGTTTTGATGATGTTTAACAAACAATTTACAACTAATGTTGTTTGTCTAGTATTTGTGTTTTCTTATTTATTGTAGACAAACAACGTCTTTGGAGGATGGATGGAATTGCGCCTACACGATCATATCCAATGGAGGCTGGTGGAATTGTGGAGTGAAGCAACATACAATTCAAGTTAAAGATCAAGTTCAAGCTTCATCCGCACGTGTACCAAGTTGAGCTACAATGAAGATCAAGATTGCTTGGGTAATGTAGTTTAGGATTTATATTATGTGTGTTAAGTACCTTAAGCTCAATATATTATACACACACATTATATTGGTTTTCATGTATATATATAGTTTCATATATACATATATGTTTGGTTTCCATGTATATATATAGGTATATATATATATATACATAGTTTTGAGTTTTCATGTTCATAAATATGAGATTACACATTTCATATTTATTATTGTGTTTTGGTTTAGCTATATAGATATGAAACAAATTTACATTCATATATATAATCATATGTTTCATACTCTATTGTGTTTTTGAAAACATTGCATAGAATATGCAATTTTGTGAAAATACTGTCTTATTAGTTTATAGACTTCAATATCAATTTATACATGTTTTACTAAGTCTATAAAAACATTTCACAAAGTTTCAAAATGTTGTTTGAGTCAAAATATCAAAATATCAATTTTCAGGTTTTCATGTTTTTGAACATATTTGCAAAATGATGATTTTTCACAAATGGAAAATGCAATTTGGAAAATTCTTTTTGTAACATGTTCGTTTTCATGTTTATATACATTTCCCAAAGTTTCATAATTTTTGGACTTCATTTGTTATTTTAAACAAATTTCCAAAAGTCAAAAAAATATGTTTTAAAACCTGTTTTTTAGCTGTGTCAGATTTCGGTCGACCGACCCGGTCGACCGCTCGTTTGGTTTTTCATCACTGGACGACAGAGAGTCTGTCGGTCGACCGGTCCGGTCGACCGAGAGCTCCC
>BQKN01064815.1:445-11066 GCA_022839385.1 Asparagus kiusianus
ATAATCGCTACTTCTTCCTTCCTAACATGAAGAGGATGTATCCCCTCTCCTACTTCTTGAATGCAAGCCGTCGTCGGAGTCTGACTTTTGACATAGTTAAGGAGAAGGAAAATGTGTCGCTCAGATCTGGTCGACGGGCTCGTACACAAATCGGAGGGCAGCTCAAGGGATTGAGACCCGGTTTATTTGAGAAGAAGGAACTGGCTCAGGAGATGCCACGCCCAGCGAATATTTTCATTCGCCAGTTCCTTGCAACTCAGGGTGAATTTTCTACCCAAGCGTTCAGATCCCCTGGATGGGTTTGTTCCGGAGAAGGGGGTTGGTGGACCCGCATGATTGACTTCGTTCTTGAGGAGCTTAAGGAGTCACTCATTCAATCGGGTCTCACAATTCCTGTGTTAGCTACTCGACGGGGAGTTGTGCAGAGCTTCCATAATTTCTTCGCTATGTTAGAGAAATATAACTCGGACAGTTGCACATTTTTCACACCTGCAGGAGAGTTAGGTTTTGCTCTTCATGAGATGCAAGCGGTGTCAGGATTGCCACTTGGGAAAACACCCTACGAAGAGTTCATCCCTACTACCGAAGAGCTTTCTCAGTTGAGGTTGGCGCACCCAGAGATTTATGCTACTTTCTGGGAGTTGATGTGCCACTTCCATATATGTGCTCAAATCTGTGGGATGCGTGGAGGAGGTATCATGCATACCACGTGGGCGGAATACCTCTTTCAGAATTTAAACCGGAAAGATGTAGCCGTGTCTCGTGTTGCAGCCATCTCTCCCAAAGAAGCCAAAGCTCGGATTAAGGCTTCTAATGCCATCTACAAAACAGAGCATGTAGAGGAGGATTTTGAGGCCGGTGTTGAGTTTGAAAGTTTCCACCACCAGGGTACAATTCCTATTTCTGACACGACTCTACTTGCAGGCTTCTTTATGGTTTGGTTGAAACGGTGCGTAGTGCCGTCAAGACCAATAGAAGCGATCCTGGCTGAGGTTGTATATCCAGCTGTTTTGCTGGCACATGGGAGACCCGTGAGCCTCCTCACTGCCATGGTCGGCTGCATTCAAAACGGCCTAAGGATGTTAACCTCTGACCTGCTCGGTGCCTCGATGGTTAAGGTTACCAGGAAGAAAGCCGGGAAGAACCCCCAGCCACGCATACCAGTGCCGTATACGTACTTGGTGGCCTGGTTCGTGCTGCATTGCCCCTCCTTGATGACGGGAGTATCGGAGAGTGCTGATGCTTACACCCCCTTCATACAGAGATTAGAGTCGGCCACGTGGACTCATTCTTACATAGTCAGGGCCCGGCAATCCTTATCTCGGGAGGATAATTACCGGATTTTCTGTTGTGCTCCTGATTTTAACGGAGCTGACGCGAAGGATGCCCGCTTCATGGACTTGCTTTTTGAGGGTTCGTCTTCTTTGGAAGAAGGCACATTCAACTGGCTTCTTATGATCAGGTTGGGCTACCTGGTCTTCCGCTTGCGGGAGAAGTGCTTTATCGAACCCTACGTGCCTTCTCGGTTCGCAAGGCAATTCGGATATGACCAGCTTTATGTTGGCAATCCCAACCCGGCATTAGCTCATATTGGGAATTTATATGAAGGAGCTCGTGCATGGTACTTCTTTTCCGCCGGGGGAACCCATGCGCAATTCACTCTACCCAATTCGCCGCCTGGCTGCTCCACTGTTGCCGATTTCCGCAGCTGGTATGAAGAAGTTTCCCAAGTCACGGGGTATAATATTTACACCTCCGGCATAAGTGAGATTCAGGAATTGTATCGTTTGAGGAGTCGTTCTTCCAGCACCCGTTTGCCGGGGGTAGAAGAATATCTATCTTGCGAACAAGAAGCATCTGGGGCTGTTGAAGCTCTTAAAAATTTATCTGCCATCGAGCCTCCTAAGGAAGAAACTCTTATGGAGATCGAAGAGGAAACACCGATTGCTGACTCTCCCGAAGAAAAACCAATTCCAAAAGTGCCTGCTTCTGAACCTCGTCTTCTGAGATCGGGTAAGAAGGCTCTTTCTGCTGCTGAGCAGGCCGAGTATGACAGGAGAATGCGTAAACGGCTGCCTGTCGTAGCCAAAAATTCAAAGAAGACCAAGCTGATGGGAGACGCGATACGATCAGCGCATGCTGCATCTCCTGAAAATAGAGAGGATATTACGCTTCCCATCGCTCCTCCAAGTCTTGAAGCAACAATCGGTGAGCAGGAAGAGGATATCTTAGGCTCCACGTCAGAAATGGTCAAGACATTCTTATCTGAAGCCCCGCACACCTCTACTCGCACTGATTATGCGGACTGTTTCGTTTATCCGACCGCCCCACCCCCAAGCTCTGAGACACTGAGGGAGCTCATCGAACAATTGGAGCGTTGGATGCAAAGGACCATTGACGTTGTCAGTCTCGGGGACGTAAGTTACAAGGTTTTTGAACCTCATTTGCTGGAATGCTTGGCTAAGATCAAGCATCAGGGTGATAAAATATGGACCGAGAACTGTCGTGAGAGCCTCATCATCTTGGAATATGAGCTGGAATTCCTCTCCATGCTGCAACGTGACGACATAGGCCCAGAAGTGGATCGGGCTCTTTCTGAGGCCAAGGCTTCGAAGGCACAACGGCAAGAGGTTCTTCAGAAGAGTTTATCCGAAACAGAACCTCGTCTTGCTCACCTGCGTGATGAACATGCCCAAGTACAGAGGGACATGGGCAACCTTGCTGTGGGTCTCCGGGATACTGCAGCAGAGCTTGCTCGAGCTGGTGTTGAAGTCCCTCAGATAAACGCTCAGCTAGCTGATGGTGTGGAGATTTTAAGAGGATTCGCTGGTTATTACGATGGACTCTTCAAATGCTATTGCGACGAGATTGTCGCTGCCGATAAACTTCGGCGAGAACTTGCAGAAGCAACGCCTAGTGAAGAGGAACTCAAGAGCAAGATAACTAAAGACATCAGAAAGGCTCGCGAGGAAAATATATCAACGCTGAAATCTAAACTCAAGTCTTTCAGATTGATGAGCCCCGATGTTTAGGGCTTGCGCTATTTTTGGTGGAGGGATAAATTTGTATCATTTTCCTTTCAATTGTTTTCACTTTTGTATTCAGATTAACAATATTGAATGGAAATGATATCATTTTGGTTTTCATTATCTCTTTTGTTGAAGCATGATTCAAGACAATAAAAAACGTAGTGTCGACTCAATATGAAAACGAAATTCTCTTTATTACCGTTTATAAAACAATTCTAGAAAATTTTAATCGTCAGAGGTGTAGTGTTAACTTGACGAAATACAAAGTAGAGTTACACTATAAATAGGCAACCCCCAACCTAATCTAGCGGGGGGATTAGGGGGCAACATGATTCACGGGAAATATCTTTTTAGGAATTTCCCATTGATTGGCATCATGAGCCTGTCTCCTTGTTGATTGATGAGGCGATATGCTCCGTTCGAATAAACTGAGTCTATTACGAAGGGCCCTTCCCATTTAGGATTGAACTTCCCTTTGGTTTTGTGTGTCATCACCATGGGTCGTCTGTTGGCCAAGACCAGATCGCCTTTTTTGAAAGTTCGTTCCTTAACCTTTTTATTGTAGGCTTTGGAAATCCGCGCTTGATAGAGTTCGATCTGCTGCTTAGCTTGAAGTCGTTTGTCGTCTAGGGCTTCAAGTTCTTGCAAGCGCCGTTGATGCTTTTCTTCTTCTGTTAGCCCCGTCGCGATAGCGACTCTCAGAGAAGGAATCTGAATTTCTAGTGGTAATACGGCTTCGCAGCCATATACCAGCGAGAATGGTGTAGCTCTCGTAGGGGTCCTCACCGTTGTACGGTAAGCCCATAAACATTCGCCGAGTCTTTCATCCCAATCACGTCGACTCTTGGAAACGAATTTCTTGAGAAGTTTCACGATGGTTTTGTTGAAGGCTTCTGCAAGACCATTCGCCGGCGGGTAATATGCCGTAGATGCAACGCTCTGGATTCTGAATTTGTCACAAAATCTCTGGAATTCAAAACTGACGAATTGTGTCCCATTGTCATGAACTATCCGCTTCGGGACTCCGAAACGATAGACAACATGGTGTTTGACGAATTTAATTACGTTGGAAGTTTTGACTTCTTTCAACGGGATTGCCTCCGCCCATTTGGAGAAATAGTCAGTTACCGCTAGGATGAACCGATGTCCTTTAGACGTCGGAGGGGAAATTGGTCCCACGATATCCATTCCCCACTCTTCGAATGGCCAAGACGCAGATGTGGGATGTAAGTTCCCAGGTGCTTGGTGGATAAAATCTCCATGAATTTGGCACGCGTGACAACGTTTGGCGTAGTCAACCGCGTATGAACACATCTTCGGCCAATAATAGCCGATCCGCCGGAGGCGATCTCCTAGTTTAGCTCCGGGCTGATGAGCTCCGCACATTCCGTCGTGGGCTTCTTTAAGAGCTTCCCTTGCTTCCTTTCGAGAAAGACATCGAAGCAAAACCCCGCCATGGGATTTACGATACAGAGTCTGAGTGACTGCATCGTAATAGAATCGGAGGGCCTTTCGTTTGATGCCGGCCGCTTCCTTAGGGTCATTGGGTAAAATTCCGTATAGGACATAGTCAACATATGGAAATCGCCAATCTCTAGACTCGAATTCTATGGAGGTTGTACAGACCTCCTCCGCCAATGCCTTGTCTGAGCTTTCCTCCTTAGGAATCTTGGAGGAGTATAGTTCACGTCCTGAGACTGGAATTGTCGTTTCGGTTCCTGGTGGTAATGCCAGCGAAGTTGCCAATGAAGCCAAAGCATCTGCGTAAGCGTTCTGGGCTCTTGGAATGTATTCGATAAAGAATCACTCGAACTGCTTGGCTTGCCTCAGCACTGCGAAGTAGTATGGGATTAAGTCCTCATGACGTACTTCGTACTCCCCTCGGACTTGATTTACAATGAGTTGAGAATCGCCAAAGGCCTCCAGGTGCCGAATGTTGAGTTCTTCGGCAAGCCGCATCCCTAGTAATAATGCGTTATACTCAGCTACATTGTTGGTACATGGTTCGATTAAGGAAAATCCTCTTGAGATTACATGGCCGTTAGGCGATACGAGCACCACTCCTACTCCCGCAGTAATCGCTCCGTGAGGGTTTGCTCTAGACGCGCCGTCGAAGAATAGTTTCCACACTTGTGTAGATTTTTGAGCAACACAAGCTTCGGCGACTTCGTCGGGCAATTCTTCATACAACTTAGATGTCCCTGGTACCGGGTGATCGGCCAAGAAATCTGCCAATGCTTGACCCTTGACTGCCTTTTGGGGCATAAATTGCATGTCGTATTGTGACAAAAGGATGGCCCATTTTGCAAGCCGGCAATTCAGAGACGATGGTTTCGTCATCAGGACTCTCAAAGGATTCACCTTAGAGATGACATGAATTGTCTGTCCAACTAGGTAATGTCGCATCTTTTGAATTGCGAATACCAAAGCGAGACATTCTTTCTCGACCGGGTTGTACCGATGTTCGGCTCCCATCATGGTCCTACTTAAATAGTAGATGGCTTGTTCTCGGCCTTGGTCATCGTTCTGGGCCAGCAGCGCTCCCAGCGAATGATCCATAGCCCTCACATATAATAGGAATGGTTTTCCTGATATAGGGGCCACGAGAACCGGTGGCTGGGTGAGATACTTCTTGATCTCTTCAAATGCTTTTTGACATTCCCCATCCCACACAAAGGATACTCCTTTCTTCATGAGTTTCGAGAGAGGTTGGCAGCGCCCTGAAAGGTTAGATATGAACCTCCGGATGTAGGCTAGTCTACCTTGCAAACCTCGGAGTTCCTTGAGGTTCTTCGGTGGTGGCATGTCTTGGATGGCGCGCACCTTTTCTGGATCCAGAGAAATCCCCTTGGATGTGATAATAAATCACAGGAATTTTCCACTTGATACTCCGAGAAATGATTTTGTTGGGTTCATCTTCAGCTGATGTGTCCGCATGATATCGAACATTGTCTTCAGATCTGCAAGATGATCCTCTTTATATCGGCTTTTCACAGCTATGTCATCAACGTAGCACTCTATCTTCTTACGCAGATGTTTGTGGAAGATAGTGTTCATCGCACGTTGATAAGTCGCGCCTGCATTTTTCAGGCCGAAGGGCATCACTGTATAGCAATACACTCCCAGCGGTGTTCTGAATGCAGTATGCCTCTCGTCGTCCGGGTACATCTTGATTTGATTATACCCAGAGAATCCATCCATGAAAGACATTCTTTCGTATCCGCAGGTGTTGTCGATCATAACATCCGTAATAGGAAGCGGAAATTCATCTTTTGGACAAGCTGCGTTAAGGTCACGGAAATCAATGCATATACGGACCTTACCGTTTTTCTTAGGAACTGGAACAATGTTAGCTACCCAGTCTGGGTGTTGTTCTTCCCTGACAAAGCCTGAGTCAATGAGCTTCTTCACTTCGGACTCAATTGCTTCCATGATCTCGGGACGAAACCGGCGTTGTTGTTGTTTAACGGGCTTGGCATACGGATCGATGTTGAGACAGTGCACGGCCACTTTTGGGTCAAGACCAGGCATGTCTTCATAATTCCAAGCAAAGACATCTATATATTCTCGGATGAGAGATATAAGGTCTTCTTTCTCGGAAGATGATAAATCTTCGGCTATGAAAATAGGCTTGGGATCATGTTCGTCTCCCATGTTAACCTGGACCACTTTATCTTCAGTGGGTGGTTCGCGTTGTTCGAATCGCATATCCCACAAAATGTTAAGACGTTTGATCCAGGGGTCATTGGTCGATTCCATTAACCCTTCATCATTCCCTGCGTCTTCATTCGGGTGATCGATTGAAACCATATTCACGGTCAGATTTCTAAAGAAAGGTCCGATACTGACATCGGACTCATATGCAGGTGTTCCAGATGAGCGATCCTGACGCAGATAATTACTTATTTCATTTTCCGAGACAGCGGGAGGTGTGACAAATCCTAGACCCCTTCTAGTCTTTTGATAGTAATCTGGGGGTTTTCCTTCGGGGGTTAGGGACATTCGGATTGGCGTTCGCCTTCCCTTCCCGAAGTTTAGACCTTGCTTTTCGTTAAAGTCATACCCCATTTGTTTCATTAGTCGAAGGGAGTTAGGTTCGTGATAATGGAATTGAGGAACTCCATCGTCTTCCTCCGAGCTTCCTCGTTTGAGTTGTATCGGTTTGACTTTTCCGAAACAGATCGACTTCCGCCCTTTCCTTTTGGATGGGACTTTAAAGAAAGCCTTCTGTGCGTCCTCTATTTCTTCGTCTGAAATAAAAGACGACTTGATAGGCAATGTGAGTGATGCTTCTGTGCACAGTACGTGCTATGGGTTGGTACCTGTACTAGAATTATTCTCTATTTGTTTATTGTTAAGAGAGACATCAGACAAGTACGCTAAAATGAAATCTTCATTAATGCACCACTCGCCCCCACTCGGTACATCATTATTACTCTCACCCTGACCCATTACATCAAAGTTTAATTCCCAAGGACAGTCTTCGTCAGGATCTGGCTCGATGTCAGCTTCGTTACCGCTGTCTACATCTTCTTTCTCCTGGGACTCCAGATAGAAGACGGAGTCGGTGTGGAAATTTTCTACTCCTCGGAAGGGGTATTTTTCTGCGATTAAGGTTCGAACTTCGCCCTTGTCATTGACGTACTTCATAACCTGGTGCAGGGTGGATGGGACAATGCGGTTTGCATGTATCCATGGTCGTCCTAGCAAAAGATTGTAAGACGTGTCCGCATCTATGATGTAGCATGCTACCTCAGACTTGAGATCTCCGATCTGGCACCTGAGCTTGATCTTTCCCAGGGGTCGGGTACTGTTTGCATTGAACCCAAAGATAGTAGTCTGAGTAGTGTGCAGTCGGTGCATAGGAATCCCTAATACCTGCATGACCCTGTAGGGCATGATGCTGAGCGCTGAACCCGGGTCAACTTGAACACGACTGATTTCCGAAGATCCAATATACCCTGTGTAGTACAGTGGTCGGTCATGTTCGTGTTTGACCTGCATGTCTTCTTGTGTGAATGATATGCATGGTAGACTTCTTGCCGCTTGCAGGCATTGCAGACATGTTTGGTCATCAGAAGCCTCGGGAATCGGAGTGACTTGTGTAATAAAGCTCTCCGTATTCTTTAAAGCTTCGATCAGAGCTTCCTTGGTAGTTTTTGATAACTTCAAGAGCTCGTATAAAGTGATTCTGGCCGGTATGTTGGCCAATTGCGCCATGACGTTGAATTGAAAGGGAGCGCTTGACTCTCCGAGTTCCTGGTGAAGATTTTTATTGAACCGGAGCTCTTTCTGTTTGCCTTTGTCGACCGGCTTCTTCGGTACAGAACCCCCAGCGTTTTGGGGCTGTTCTTCCACCTCTTGAGCATTCTGGCCGTAATCCCTCAAATAGGTTTTTCCTGACCGAGTGCCAGGGTTGTCTCCTGGATATGCTGCCAGGACAATCCTCTCCTCTTCTGAATCAGTAAGAGGTTTGAGGTGGTCATCGTTTTCGGTAATGGAGGGGCTAATCATGTTGGAAGATTTAGCCTTGCCTCCCTTCTTTCTGGACGAGATGCTCGTCCACTGTTGATCTCCAAGCAAGTCAGGGTGGACCCACATGATTTCCCCTTTTGGGGTGGTGAGGGGTACCAACCCCCTGTCCTTCTGACTATGCAAGTCAGCATTCTTTAGGTGCATTTCTCCCTTGTGGATGGGTACAACACCGTTCGCGGTTACCACCGGGGGAAAGTCACCAAATTGGACCGCTATCATATTAGTGGATACGGTCTTCTGCTCTGGCTTCAAGGTGAGCACATTAGCGTTTACCAAATTCTGCAAGATGTCTTTGAAGACATAGCACTTTTTGGTAGGGTGCCCCAGAAATCTGTGGTAACGACAATAATTAGGGTCGTCCACTTTCCCTGCTTCATCTGGCTTCCTGATTTCAGGTAACTGGAGCTTGTTGTTCTTTCGAAGCAATTGGAATAAGGTATCCACATGCTCCTCTTTGAATGAGTATTGTTTGGGCGCTCTTTGCTGATTTGGCGTTTTGCCTTGCTTGTTCGGCGGCGGAACTCGCGTGTAGTCGGCTGCCAAAGTCTCCTTTCCCTTAGACCGCTGGGCATTTTGCTGATTGCGTTGCTGTTGTTGTTGCGGTTTGGGTTGTGGCACTTCTTCAGCTTTGACTCTCGCCACTATCTCTTCTGCTTGTTCTCCTTGCGAAACTAGTTGTCTCCAGGAGCGACACTCTGCTACTCCCATCTGAGCAAGAAGTTGGGTCTGCAGGTTGTGCCTGCATGTTTCAACCAGAGTTGATTGAGTCATACCTGAGGGACATCGCAATGCCATGCTACGGAATCTTTCCACATAGGCTTTGATGGACTCTCCCTTCCTTTGCTTGTGGCGAGGAGAGTTGGGACTGAAACCTCTGTGTCGTCCTCAAAGAACCTGGCCAAGAATAGCCTTTCCAGGTCTACCCATTTCTGGATAGATCCGGCAGGCAGTTTCATAAACCATTCAAAGGCAACTCCTTTTAGCGTGCCAATGAATAAGCGGGTCAAGATGGCGTCATTTGCTACCACGTCTCCAGTTTGGGATTTGAAGTAGTAAATGTGCTGATTTGGCGATCCCGTGCCGTCGAATGGTTGCAAGGTTGGAGCCTTAAATTTTGGCGGGTAGGGAGCTGTATCCCATTCCGCAGGATAAGGTCGAACCACTCCTTCTTCGCGGAGCTCGCTCCTGTTAGCAATTGCATTAAGACGAGCTTCTAACTCATCCACTTTGGTGGACTGAGGGTGCAGTTCTTTTTCCATTTCCTTCTCACCTTCGGAAGAGGATTCAAGATTGTGAGTCTCACGATCTGAATGTTCGTGCGCTTTCTGCTTTCCCTTTGAAGTTGTCTTCCGGGAAGACTCAGGTTTGTGGCCTTTTTCGGCGAGGAGCTGGGCCAACATATCCTTTAATTGGAGAAGTGTCTCCTGTTGCGCCTGGAGCATGACATGGTGCTCGTTCACCTTTTTAGCTATATCCTCGGGGCTTTCTGTCATGTAGGTAGAAACTCCTTGTGCTCCGGCAGAGCTTGAAGATTGAGACTCGGCTATTGCCGAGTGTTCATCACTTATTGTAACGCCTTTGGCTAACTTTTGATAGTTAACCGGGCGAATAGCTCCTGTCCGAGTCCGAGTATTCCGATATACTCCTTCGAATTGGTCACAAATTTCCCTAACAGTTGGGGAATGACTTCTTTGCGACTCGTCGGAATCGGAATGCGAAGCTTTCCCTCGGCCGATCATGTTGATAGTGACCTGAGGGTACTCAGATTTCTTTTTGTGTCGGCGTTGTCGTTTGGCAGGCCTAACGACATTTGTTAACCTTTCAAACACAGATTGCCGAGGCGAGGATGTGCAGCAATGGCACTCCGAAAGAACCGCTGAAATAAGTCTCTCACATTGTCATGAGTGAGTTGCTTGCGTTGTTGGTTTTCCTCTTGATAATAATTCCCGCAGATCAGGAACTTGGGAGGAACTTTTCCCCGGGCTTAGAAGTGGAGATGGGACCCCCTGCCCTTTAACTCAGTTGAGTTTGTTGAGTTTATATAGGAGGATAAGAGG
>BQKN01064815.1:22515-91344 GCA_022839385.1 Asparagus kiusianus
TCTGTCAATTTTCATAGTAAAGAAACAAAAAATCTTTAAGTGAACCGATTCAAGTTTTCTTGGATTAGTTGGTGTCTAAGGCAAGGTTTAAGAGTTACGTAAAGCGCTCTGCAAGAAACGAGGTACTTAATAGATCTTTGATCAACCTCTAGTATTATCCTTACCTGGCCAAACTACCCGAGTAAAACTTTAATCTTTTCACTTTTAGAGTTTTTGGTTAAGAGCAGGTTTAATTAAGTTTCTGGTCTAGTTGTATTGACAAAATCCTTTATTTGATCAGATTACATCTACCTAGACTAGTAAACTTGAATTGGACTTATGGCAATTCCTGATCATTCAAAAAGTGTCAAACCTGAGAAGTTCACCGGTGTTAACTATAAACGGTGGGCTAATCAGATGAAATACTGGCTCACTACCTTAGGTCTTTTATCTGCTATTGATACTTCTAAGTCATCTACTAGTGGTTCTCAACCTTTGACTCCTGATCCTTCTCAACCCGCTCCTTCCACTTCTGGTTCTGGTGCTAGCTCCTTTTCTAGCTCTATGAAACCAGAAGAAATCAAGTATCATTGTTGTCATAGGATTCTGAGTGCACTTGCGGACAACCTTTATGACATATATTATGAGTTCAAAAGTGCAAAAGACCTATGGAATGCTCTTGAAGCAGAATATGGCTATGATGATGCCGGAATTCTGCGTTTCACCTCCTCCTCTTTCAATAAGTTCATGATGGTTGATGACAAGCCCATTAATGAACAAATTCATGAATTCCTAGATTTCCTCCGTCATCTCCAATCAAAAGGAAACACTTTTACTGACGATTATAAAGTTTCCTGTTTGATTGATAAACTTCCTCCCTCCTGGTCTAGATTTGCTGGAGATCTCCGACACAAGCAAGGAGATCTAACCTTAACTGAAGCCCTCAAGACTATTCGTATTGAAGACCAGCACAGGTAAAATTCCAACACCAAGAATGAAACAAAAGCTAAAGTAAACTTGGTAGAGGATAAGCCTAAATCTAAGAATTTCAAACCCAAAGGGAAGAAATTCAAGAAAAATCAACAATCTTTCAACAAATCTTTCAACAAATCATCCTTCAAATCAAATCCTAATTTTTTCAGCCATAAGTCTAATGAGAAGTTCTGCTTTGTCTGTGGTAGAACCAACCACATGGCTCACAACTGTTTCTTTCGGAAGAAGGAACCGGCCAAACCTGCCCCTAAAGGAAATGGATCCAACAAAGTTAATATGATTGAAATGAATCCAACCTCCTTTAGGTCAGCCTCTTCATCTTATATTGTAAATTCTCTAACTTCTTCCACTGATTGGTATTTGGATTCCGGAGCAAATATCAACGTCTGTAATGGCCGCTCTTGGTTTTCAAATTATCAGGAATCACGTGGAGGAAGCATAGGCTTAGCAGATGACTCCACTAAATCAATAATAGGAAGTGAACGTATAGAGATCACCATGACTTCTGGGAAATCTCTTCATCTTCAAGGCGTTTATCATGTTCCTTCTCTCCGTCGCAATCTGATTAGTGAATCTCTTCTTCTTAGAGCTGGTTATAGGATTGTAAAAGAATCCAATAAATTTGTGATTACAAAAAGTAATGTTTTCATAGGAAAAGGTTTTATCTGTAATGGCCTTTTCAAACTCAATGTAATCAATTCCAGTTCTAATGAAATTTCTGAGTCTTCTGTTATTCAAATTATTGAGTCATGTGATGTTTGGCATGGACGACTTGGACATGTCAATTTCCAAACCTTGCATAGAATGAGTAAATTAAACCTCATTCCTAAATCTTCTCATGATTCCTCATCTAAGTGTGAAAACTATGTTCAAGGGAAATACACTAAAAAACCCTTCAAGTCTATAACTAGAAACTCCGAACCCCTCGAATTAATTCATAGTGATGTGTGTGACTCAAACCGAGTTCTCACCCGCAGGGGTAGGAGGTATTTTGTGACTTTTATAGACGATCACTCCAGATATTGTTACACCTATCTTCTCAAAACTAAAGATGAAGTCTTAGATATGTTTAAGGTGTATAAAGCTGAAGCTGAGAATCAACTTGACAGGAAGATCAAGATTCTAAGATATGATCGTGAGGGGGGGGGGGTATACCTCAAATCATATGACAGAATATTGCCAAGAACATGATATTATTCATGAGATTACTGCTCCCTACACACCACAGTCTAACGGGGTAGCTGAACGAAAGAATAGAACCCTAATGGATATGGTGAACTGTATGTTACTCAGTTCAGGAGCACCTGAAAATCTCTGGGGTGAAGCTCTTCTTTTTGCTTGCTTCATTCTCAATAGGATTCCCCAGAAAAATTCTGATACAACTCCTTATGAATATTGGAAGGGGAGATCTCCTAATCTGAATTTCTTCCGGGTTTGGGGTTGCTTGGCTAAAGTAGCTATTTCCGAACCTAAGAAGAGAAAAATTGGTTCTAAGACTGTAGATGCTGCTTTTATTGGATATGCACTAGATAGCAATGTTAACAGATTTCTAGTCATCAAATCTGAAATTAGTGACATATCCAACAATACCATCATTGAAGCAAGAGATGCAGTCTACTTTGAAAACATCTTTTCCTTCAAATCTAAAATCTCAGAAAATCCCAAATCATCCATTCCTTCTGATCTACCATCTTCCAGTTCTTCTCAACCTCTTGATATTAAACCTCGAAGAAGCAAAAGAGGTAGAATCGAAAATGATTTTGGAGAAGACTTCCTTACATTTCTTGTTGAAGGTGATCCAAGTTCATTCCAAGAAGCAATGAATTCACCTGAATCTCCTTTCTGGAAAGAAGCCATTGATAATAAAATTAAATCTATCATGGAAAACCATACTTAGATACTCACCGACTTACCTCCAGGTTGTAAACCTATTGGTTTTAAATGGATATTCAAGAAGAAACTCAGAGCTGATGGTTCCATAGATAAATTTAAAGCTAGATTAGCAGCTAAAGGCTTTACTCAACAAAAGGGCATTGATTATTTTGATACATATTCTCCTGTAGCCCGAATCTCAACTATCCAAGTATTATTAGCCTTTGCTGCTATCCATAAGCTAATCATACATCAGATGGATGTCAAGACTGCTTTCCTGAATGGTGATTTAGATGAAGAGATCTATATGCACCAACCTGAAGGCCTCATTGCCAAGGGTCAGGAAAACAAAGTGTGTAAGCTTGTTAAATCTTTGTATGGTCTTAAACAAGCTCCTAAACAATGGCACCAGAAATTTGACAACGTCATTGCATAATATGGCTTCACTGTGAATGAACACGATAAATGTGTCTATTCTAAATTGATAAACAATGACTATGTCATTCTCTGTCTCTATGTTGATGATATCCTTATCTTTGGAACAACACTTGAATTAATTTCAAAGGTTAAGGATTATCTTTCCAAAAACTTTGATATGAAAGACTTAGGTCTTGCAGACATGATACTTAGAATGAAAATCTCTAGACACTAGAGGAATATCTTTGAGTCTTTCCCATAGCATTGATAAAATGCTAATCAAATTCAACTTTCATAACTCTAAACCTGTTTCCACACCTTATGATTCTTCTATATCATTGAAGAAGAATGAAGGTGAACCTGTCTCCCAGCTGAAATATTCTTCTCAGATGATTGGATCTCTTCTTTACATATCCAACCGAACCAGACCTGATATAGCGTATGCTGTAGGGAGACTGAGTCGGTATACTAGCAACCCTAGCAAAGATCATTGGACTACCTTAGAAAGAGTATTCAAATATCTGAAAGGCACAATTGACTATTGCTTGACTTACACTGGTTACCCTGATGCTATAGAAGGGTATAGTGACGCCAACTGGGTCACGAATTCCAACAGTGTAAAGTCTACATATGGATATGTATTTCTTTTTGGTGCTGCTGCTGTATCCTGAACATCATGTAAGCAAACAATAATTGCCAGGAGCACCATGGAATCTGAGCTGATTGCTCTTGATACTACTTGCACAGAAGCCGAATGGTTAAAAGATCTTCTCTCTGAACTTCCTCTGGTCCCTAAACCCTCTCCTCCTATTTCCATTCACTCTGATTCTAGATCTACCATAGAGCTTCTAAAGAAAGTACATGTAAATAAAAAACATAACAGACATATTCAAATAAGATATAAGTCTGTACAACGCCTATTAGGCAAAGTTGTGATCTTGGACTTTGTAAAGTTTGAGAAAAATCTTGCTGACCCTTTGATTAAGGGATTATCCAGGAGTGTGGTTCTGGATTCATCGAGGGAGATGGGGTTAAGCCCATAAATGAGGTCACTGATAGCGGCAACCCAACCTTTATTTGGAGACGTAGTCCCAGTGTCGGTTCAATGTGGTAGAAACAAGCTAGACAAGTGACTCTCGTGTGGAGCATCGACCTAGATATATTTATATATCATTATGTAGCATTTGCTACTATCCTTTCTCTATGATGATGAAGCTCTTATGATACAGCTAGCTAGGCTGAGTTTTACTCTTAATAAGTCCAACGCGTGTATTGTGAGGGGTATTAAATAAACAGCTATAGTACCCTTTGAGGACTTACCTACATGAGAGGACCCGTGATGGCTGTGGTTGGGGGGGCAGGGCTGACCCCTAGAAACTCTCATGAGTCGGTTTTTTGTGAGCATGGCCTTTAACAGTCAACCCGCTTAGCTCAATAGATGAAAACGTATTGTGTGTGTTTTTATCAATACCTGATCCAAGGGGCCTAATTCAAGGCCTAGTCCATTATGTCCCTCAGGTGGCGATGAACTCATTAAGGAAGGTTCAAAGCTGAAAGCTACCTCTCCCGAATTCACGATACGAAAGGTTGCCCAACCTACATTTATTTTGTGATTTATTTATTGATTTATTATTTTCAGTCAATATTACCTTTTGGGGGGACTGTTGGATGTTTTGTTCATGAAAAAGCAATTTTGCCTTTGTGAATAGTCCCATATTAGAAAATGAGATGAATAGTATAGGGTATATAATGGTTCTCTCCTTATTGGGCTTTGAATAGTGTTTTGGGTTTTGTGGGCTTTGCATATCTACTACACACGCGCGCGCGCGCACGCACGCCTCGCCTCACCAGCACGCGCGCGCCACGCCACGCCGCACCACACACGCACACATTTTTGCTTCACAAGCTTTTATTTTTGCACGTTTTACACGTTCTGTAACGGCTGCATGTGGGTAACGGAAGCAAAATTTATGCGTAACGGTCCCTTGGATTCAGCGGGGGTTATACCTCTCCTCACCTATAAAAGCAGGCTTGGAGCTCATTCAAAGGTACACCAACGAAGAGGAAAACTTCTAAGCTCTCTTCTTTCTCTACTCTCATACCTCTAAGAAATTTCGGCTACATATTTATATTTTTATTTTTTGAGCAACCGTTTTCGTCTGAGCATAAGCTCTGTGACTCACGCCCGAGTGCAAGGCCGGCCGATTCCGAGGGTTTTTACCGCTAGGGGAGAGGGGACAAACTGTGCTAGGGCGATAGGCGGGTCCTTAATCTTCTAGGGCAGTGATATCACAACTGCTCCCAATCAGGCCTGAATTTTCTAACTCTTTAATTTGTTTTATATTATTATATTCCTGTTTTGACAGCAGTGGTTTGGTTTGGCTAATGGGTTAATTATGCGATTAGTTGTTTGTAGAGTGTGGTCTTGGTTAAAAATATCAAATCGTGTAAGCATTTTAAACACTTCATTTTCCTTATGAGTTCGTTGTTAAATGCAATTAGTTGTTTGTGGAGGGTGATCTTGATTAAAAATATCAAATCGTGTAAGCATTTTAAACACTTCATTTTCCTTATGAGTTAGTTGTCAAGGTAATGATTTTGTTATTAAGGTTATGAGTTGGTTGTTAACATTATGAGTTGATTGTTAAGGTTATGAGTTGGTTGTTAAAATTATGAACAGGTTGTGAATGTTATGAGTTGGTTGTTAAGGTTATGAATTGGTTGTGAATGTTGTGGAGGTTATGAGTTGGTTATGAAGGTCATGAGTTGGTTGTGAATCTCGGTAATGAGTTAATAACAAACTCATTACTGAGGTTCACAACCAACTCGTGACTTTCACAACCAACTCATAACATTCACAACTAACTTATAACCTTAACAACCAACTCATAATATTCACAACCAACTGATAACCTTCCTTCACAACCAACTCACAACCTTAACAACAAACTCATTACAGTAAAATATGTAAATTTATAGACTCTGCTTTAATCTCAAAGTCATCAATTTCATAACTCTCTACTGCTATTTTACATATTGTTGTACTTTTTTAAAATCGATGACTTGAGATTAAACCAGAGTCTGTAAATCTACATATTGTTATTATTTTACTGTAATGAGTTTGTTGTTAAGGTTATGAGTTGGTTGTTAATGTTATGAGTTGGTTGTGAATGTTATGAGTTGGTCGTGAACTTCGGTAATGAGTTTGTTATTAAAAGCAACTCATAACCTTCGCAACCAACTCATAACCTTCGCAACCAACTCATAACATTGTTTCACAACTAACTCATAACCTTAACAACAAACTAATTACAATAAAATAACTACAATATTTAAATTTATAGACTCTGCTTTAATCTCAAGTCATCGATTTAAAAAAATACAACAATATATAAAATAACAAAAAAAATATAGCACTCAGATTCAACTATTTTCAGATATTGATCCTTAGCTTCTCTTTGCAGCTCACATCGGGAGTCGCCGGAGTTCCCACATTTTCTTGGGAACAACGACGCTGAATCCATCGCAACTCACCTCAAATCCGCCAGCGCCGTCAAATTGACGCTCTGTCCTTTGCTTGTTGCCAACGTCTTCAAGATCACAATGTTCTTTTCCTCATGAACGAACATCAGAAAAGCTCAATCACCAATGTGGACGTTGTTGGAAGAATTTGGAGGGAACTAGAATTTTTTTCCCCATCAAAACTCATTTCTAATCATGCCTACAGTGACATCATGAAAAAAAGAGAGGGTGTATTATGGTCTTCAAATGTTTAAAAGTGTTGGGTTTTGTGTTTTGGGGGTTAAAAGAATTGTGGGTTTGACTTTAGGGATTTGCGGAGCTTTGAAAAAGTCTTGGGTGGGTGGGGGAGGGGGGGGGGAGAGATAGTTGGAGTTATTTTTGAAATTACCCTAGAGGGGGTGAATATGGTAATATGCTAATCTAATCTGATTTAATGCTAATTTAAAACTTATTAACAAATATCCTAGCGAGTATGATATACGATAACTTATATGAGCAAGGATATTAAACTAAGGGTAAATAAATATGAGACAATATAAACTCGATAGTGGACAAATGAACAATCTAAACACAAGAAAATGATCACGGAGTTCGGTCCTTCCAACCTACGTCTCTGCTCCCCACTCCTGGGAGGAATCCACTATCACGATGGATTTTCAACGTTCACCCAAAACGTTTACACCTCACAATCTAGCTCATCGAAAAATTTGACAATCTCACACACTTGTAACTACATAATACACTTTCTAGTGTTGGCCTAGTCTGTGTCGTCTTCCTCAAGTGCTCGGATTTACTACCTCTTCCTAGGCTTTACTACCAACGCAACTTCTCTTGGAACTGACCCCGTCTCTCACCACACACTTCTCTCAGTGTCCTTGTGTATTATAATATGATCTCACAATTAAGCTCAATAACCAATGTTTGTTCTTTACAATGGATGAGAACATAATGTAAGCTCACTCAATCACACTCACAACCCAAATTAAACAATGTGTGAAAATAACTTAAAATCAAGTAGTTGTATGTGAAAGATAACAAGTAATATAAACTCAATTGAAATCTAACTTATAAAATAATAAACAAAACTTATAAATAGCTAGAGATTGAGTTTAAGAAATCTTCTCTGAAAAACAAGAGTGAGAGAGATGAGGTTGAAGCCCAAATAAGAATGAATAATCTCCTCTCCCTCTTGTGAAAATAACTTCACAAAACAAACTTGAAAACCAAACTCAAACACCCTTAAAATATTTGTAAACTTATTTAAAACTTTTTTAATTTCCCTCAGAAGTTAGAGGGTATGTGGTATATATAAGATCATAGAACAAGCTCCAAAACCAAGAGAAAACTAAGGAAAAAGACAAAAAAAAAACGAAAACCTGAAAATCTGAAAAAACTAGTCGTTACAGTGTTATAAGTCAACTTGCTACAGTGTATAAGTCAACTTATAAACTAGCCGTTATAGGCTGAAAAATATTTGCTAAGTCGACTTATACTGTAGCAAGTCGATAATAAGTCGACTTACACAGTTCACAACAAATTCTGAAAATTTGCATATCTGATTTTGTAAAATTAATTATAAATAGCAAATCAACTCCAAAAATCATGAAAAGTTAAGGGAAGTTTCTAGATATGTAGAAAAACATGTTATAGAAATAATTTCTAAAATATCACTTCCCAGGTAAGATAAATAATTGTTTTAAAATAGATATTCTAGATTCTAAAAACTACTAAAACACCTGATTTTGCAAAATCAATTTGACATAGTAAATCAACTTCAAAAATGATAAAATTTTAGGAAATGTTTGTAAACATGTAATAGAACATGTTAAAAAAATAATTTCTCAATTTTCATTTCCTATTTGTGAAATATAATTTATTTTGTAAACTATTCAAGAATACGAAATCGTCAAAACTTGATTTCAATAAAATCATATCAAGCACATATAAACATGACAATATATTTATATACGCATATTCTTTTCATGTTTATGTGGCTAAACACATTTTTTTTTCAAAAACAAAAATGTTAAATATGAAACGTGTATATATGTAAACAAGTATATATATTTCATATTTATATAGGCTTGAAAACTATAAAACCAAAAACGTGTATGTGTGTATATGATTAAGCTTAAAGTATCAACACACAAAGCATAAGTCTAAAACATTATACCCAAGCTATGAGATCTTCAATAAGCTCGTCTTGGTTGCAGATGAAGCTGATCTTGAATTTTATTTTGAATTACAAATTGCTTCATTCCGATATTCCGCCAACCTCTATTGAATGTCATTGTTAAGGCACAATCCATCCAACCTCCAACATGAATCTTTGTTTAGGGTACCTAACATGCACATGTAAACACTCGACAACCATGTTAGGAATTGTTTGTTAAATCATCAAAACAAGATTAGAGATATAGGCTCATTAACATGTGACCTAACAATTTTGGGGGCTAGAAGCAATTTTCCCTTAATTTTATAAGGCATTGTTTGTCATGAATTCACTGTTTTTCTTCGGAAGAGAAAGGATCTCCACCGTTTTTGACAACCAAAAGATAGAGCTATATAAGCATCTTTTGCACTCTCAGTTAATTCTAGCACACAATTAACATCTTCACATTCTCAGTTTCTAGCTTTCAACATGTCAAATCCTTCCTTCCCTTTTGACGACAATTATTCGGATGACAACTTCCCTCTCTATAAATTAGTTGATGACCGGTCTGCTAATTTTAACGGATTCTTCTCATCAGACAATTGCGGAGGAGGACTTGACGATCTCTGGTCTGGCAACAACTTCCAACCCGAGAGTCCCAACGTGGACGTAGCCTCCTTTCCGGCATCCAATGACCTTCAGTCCTTATCCGAGTTCACGGCGTTCGATGATGCACACTTCAATGCAGTGTCCACAGTTATCGAGTCTCTTCAGATGCCGGCAGTTACTGCCACTGAGGATCCTGAGAGATCATCGGTGCCTGCAACCTCGCTTCACCGGTCAAAAGAGAAATCTCAACAGTTGGATACAGAAGGTACAGATGATAAACAAGTAACAATAGGCGCAACTGTGGAAACAGGCAACGCGTTGTCTACCGAAGAAGTTGTGAGAATCGCGGCAGCCAATTTCATTCAATTGTCTGCTCTTGTATCAGGAGACCCTCGCAAGCTTGGGCTTCCATTTGGGTTATCGTACTCAAACCTTACTAGTGATGAGATCAAGAACGTCGATCTTGTCTGCCTTCTCATGACCGCAGCAGATAAATTGAGCAAGCAACAGTTTGACAGGGCAGAAGATTTAGTGAGACAATGTCACATGACGTCATCCCGTACAGGGAATCCAGTGCAGAGAGTTGTCCACTGCTTCGCTGATGCCCTCCAGGAGAGAATCGATCGAGAAACCGGGAAAATACCCCCGAAAGGTTCGAAAGGAGCGGAGATCACGACGGGTGAAGATGTGATGAAGGCGATTCTGACTAACCACTCGGTGCATCTGATTGTCAATAACACGTTGCCGTTCACTCAGGTCTCACAATTCACGGCAGTCCAAGCCGTCTTAGACAGCATGTCCACAGCGAAGAAGATCCACTTGATTGATCTCTCGATCAAGCATGGGCTCCAGTGGGCAATCTTGATGCAAGCACTAGCCACGAGGGAAACATGTCCGATCGATTCTTTAAAAATAACCGCGGTAGGAGCTTTAGATGAGGTGGTCACGATCATCGGCAAGAGGCTTTCAAGCTTCGCTGAAAGCTTAAACCTGCCATTCGAATTCAGGTCGGTGATTGTTGCAGACCTGACGGACCTGACAGTGGATATGTTTGATCTCGAGGGAGGGGAGGAGCTAGGAATCTGGTCCGATTTGGTGATGAACAGCATGCTTGTGAACCCCGAGGGGCTCGAGAAACTAATGAGTGTTATCTGCAAGCTCAATCCACGCGTAATGGCGGTCCTAGACGTCGAGGCCGGGCTCAACTCGCGCTCATTCATCAACCGTTTCACTGAAGCCTTGTTCTACTTCAGCGCTTTCTTCGACTGCCTCGACGACTTAATGGAGCCAAGTGACAGGAGCAGGGTGATGATCGAGGGAGACTTCTTTTCGCAAGGAATCAAGTGCATCCTTGCTGCTGAAGGAAGCCGGAGAGTTATTCGGCAAGTTGGGATAAGAGTATGGAGATCATTCTTTGCGAGGTTTGGGCTCATAGAGACAGAGTTGAGTGAGTCCTCGTTGTACCAAGCGCGCCTTATTCTAAAGAAATTTGTCAAAGATGATTCATGTACTGTACAGAGAAATGGAAATGCCTTGCTGACCTTGTGGAAAGGTACACCACTGCACTTTGTTTCAGCATGGAAATTACGGGATTAGGGAGTCAGGGACAGTGTATGATTGCCTAAATTGAATAATACATTTTCTAGTGATTAGGTCCTTGCTTGATATTTTACATGTTCATTCTTTCAGTTAAAGTCTCTCTAACCATTAGGTCATAACTTCGAAGTTGTGTTGATCGATGTTTATATTTTTATATTCTGACATGCTTCTGCAGACTGAATGCGCTTTTTATAGGCCAAAATCTAGACTCACGCAATTGTGTTAATTTTTTAAAAATTCACTTTAAACTAATATTAGGTTTGCAGGAGTGACAAAAATCCCTTTAAGATTTGAAATTTGCTAATATTAGGGTTGGGCATGGGCCGGGTCGACCTGGCCGAACTCACTATGGGTCACCACCCGGCCCTACGGGCCAAGCTCGACCTGGCCCGTGATATATGCGGGTTACGGGTCGGGCTGGGTTCAACTCTAGAGCCAGGACTAGAGAAATAGGCTCTGCCCACCTTGATTTGCCCACCATTGGCCCAGCCCGGCCCGGGCCGACCCAGCCTGGTCCAACCGAGAATTTTAATTATTAGTTTTTATTTTTTTGGCAAAAAAATAAATGATAAGGCTATAAGCATGCTCGCCGCAGGGCTGCAAGTCAGCAATTGGCCAGCCGTAGCCTACCAGCTGCAAGCCAATAGCAACTGGTAACTGGTCTATTGCTAGCAGGCTAGTTAATTGTTGGCCTACTGGCAGCAGGCTGGACTGGGCGACAGTCTGGCTTGTCGGTCGCAGGCTAGATTGGGACTTTTAGTCTCTAAAGAGAGTGTATCTTTCTTTTTTCCTAAAAAGAGAGAGAACAACAAATAAGTTGTTTAAATTTGACAAATATAACTTGGAGAAATTCATCTCATTGAACATTAATGGTTAACCTTTTTTTCTTTTTTCCTCTTATATTTGTAATTTAAATTTAAACTAAAGAAAAGTTATTAACTTCGTAGACATTAGGGTTTCCTTCAAAGTCCGAACCACATGTATCTTTGTATTTGTGATGTTTTTCTATAGAAGAAATTTTCAAAACCGACCCAAACCATGTTTTTATTTTCAAAACCGACCCATTTTTTTATTTATCAAAATCGACCCACTTTTTGCCACGTCAGCTTAATCTCATTTCCTAATTAGTCGGAGTTGCCAACCCCGACTATTTAGGACAGCAAAAACCAAGTTTAAAGCTTCTAATCCGGGTTTAACAACCTCCTAAACAGTCGGGGTTGCCAACCCCGATTGTTTAATAATGAGATTAAGCTGACGTGGCAAAAAATGGGTCGATTTTGATAAATAAAAAAAGTGGGTCGGTTTTAAAAATAAAAACATGGATTGGGTCGGTTTTGAAAATTTCTTCTTTTTCTATATAATGTTTATCTTTTTACAATGTGTGTGTGTGTATATCATTTTAAATAAAGAGTAAAATAGGAAACAAATTTTAAATATAATTTAATATATACTAATACAAAATTAATATAGTTTAAAAATTAAAAATAAAACAATTTTTAAAAAGTTAAAAGACACGCCAACCCACGACCCATGGATCGTGGGCCAAACCCAATCTGGTCCGCCTATAGACGGGTCGTGGTCCGGGTGGGGTCCAATCTCAGACTCGGGATTAGAGAAATATGTCCGACCTACTCTGACCCGGGCACTTGAACCCGACGGCTGGGTCACGGGCATGACCCGGCCCGGCCCATGCCCATCCCTAGCTAATATAGCTTGGATGTAAAAATTATATAGATACCATTGAAGATGGACTCTGATTAATTCATTAAAGCCCAGAACTTTGACGAACCATGATCGCCCAATAATGGCCCCCGAAAGCCTGTCGCCACGTGCGCAGCAAAACCCCCCTACTTCAAAATTTGAAATTTGAGCATCAGATCTCGATCGCTCTCTCACTCCCTCCTACTCCACTCAAGCACTCTCCCGGAAAAAAAAAAAAAAAAAAATTCCGAAGCTCATCGCGTCAATCATCAAACCCTACCCTTTCCCCTTAAAATATTCAAAACAATGTCAAAATCTTAGGTTAATTACTCAATCTGGGGTTTCTCTATCTCAATATCCACCATGTCCTCATCAAGAAGATCAAGCTCCAGGCCTAAACCCTTGGAATCTAACGAGAATGAGCTCCGAAACCCTGTCGACCCAGTCCCGTTCCCAACTCCGAGATCCCCTCTCAACTCCATCCATGATCCTTCCCAGATCTCAGCCAATGGTTTACAGATCGATCCTTTTTCTGTCAAGGGAGCTGGATTGACTCCCAAATCGGTTCAAATTGCAGCGGCGAGGTGTGGTTCAACGGTTTTGGGGAGCACGAAAGAGAGGGGGTGCTTATCTAGGGTTTTGAAAGGGGCTCAGGATGGCAAGTGTTTGGATGTAGCTGAGGTTCTTAGTTTGGAGCTGAATGAGGATCCGGTGTTCTGGAAGGATCACAATGTGCAGGTTAGTTCAGTGTTTTAGAAAGATTTGATTTAAATCACTCTTAAAGATTTGATATTTTTTATGCTTACAATTTAAAGCTTTAAAAATTTTAATGAAATTCCTAGATACGTTTATTGTAACTGCAAAGGAATTTAATTTGATTGCTAAAAGTTAATTATGGTTAGATACATTGTCTATATGGCATTTGGCGACTGAAAGTATTAAGCATGCAACATTATTGAACTGAATGATCAACTTCGGTAAAAAGTAAAGTTATCTCTTGTTTAAGATTTTAACTTGTACATTAGTCAATCAAATCCACCAGTGAAATATCAAGAAAATATCGACCATTAATTTTTTTTTATCGATGGCTTGTTCAAGCCACTGCTGTCAGGAAGGTTCTGAAGGTTCTACAAGTTATGTCGTTTTAATCTTAGTTGTACCTGGTAGGTTCAAACCTAAAGTTGGGGGAGTAAGCATCCCCTTAGAACGCCCCGCATGGTGCGGGGCATTCTGAACCCAGCAATGTGGTGGGTAGGTGGCATTGTAGTAATTTTATAGACTTATGGGTGTTTGAGATGAGCCCCTACAATGGGGTGTTCTGATAGGAAGTGTAGTGAAGTTGGGGTGTCATCAATGCATTTGATGTTCAGTCAATAATTGTAATCAATTTGTAGGATTCATCAGCCTTCTTCTATTCCCATTTCTTAACAAATTGCACATATATAGGTTTTGATAAGGACACGTCCAATAAGTAACAAGGAGAGTGCTATGCAAGGGCACAAGAGATGCTTGATTCAGGAGAACTCACAAACCTTGACATGGACAGGCCATCCGGAAACAAGGTTTACTTTTGATCATGTTGCTTCTGAGACGATTTCCCAGGCAAGGCTTTAAGGATACATTCTGCTAGTGTGTCAGTTTGAGAGAGTGAAGCAACTCTTATCCCTTTTTTTTAGCAGGAGAAACTGTTCAGAGCTGTTGGTTTGCCAATGGTGGACAATTGCATGTCAGGATATAATAGTTGTATGTTTGCATATGGTCAGGTAGGTTTGTTCACTTTGATAAGGCAATTGGTTATGAAGAACCATCATTGAATGCTAAGCACAATTTGACATCTCTTTTGCAGACCGGTAGTGGAAAGACATACACCATGATGGGAGAGATTCAAGAGATAGATAATCACCTTAGTGATGATCGTGGGATGACACCCCGTATATTTGAATATCTTTTTACAAGAATAAGTGAGGTAAAGGTATTTCTGTGAAGGATACTTCTACAATATTGTTCTTCTCACAGTTGTGACTTTGTTCCTATAAAGGAAGAGGAGCGGCAAAGGGAGGAGCAACTCAAATACAGTTGCAAGTGTTCATTTCTTGAGATTTATAATGAGCAGATTACAGATCTCCTTGAGCCATCATCAACTAATTTACAGGTAGTTTTCTGGTGATACTCTATATGTAACCATATAAGTCTACAAGCTAAAAACTTTTCTTTTCATAGCTGAGAGAAGACATCAAAAAAGGTGTCTATGTTGAAAACTTAAAGGAATGTGAAGTTTCATCCATGAAGGATGTTATGGAGCTTCTATTACAGGTGATAGACTGTGACTAATTATTTTAAATCACTTCATAACACCTAATACTAAATAGTAATTTGTGACCGTTTTGTTTTGTGTCCACAGGGAGCTGCAAATAGAAAGATGGCAGCTACTCACATGAACAGCGAAAGCAGTCGTTCCCACAGTGTCTTTACGTGTACTATTGAAAGTCGATGGGAGAGAGATTCCATGACACACTTTCGATTTGGAAGGTTGAATTTAGTGGATCTTGCTGGTTCAGAGAGGTGAAAAAATTTAAAAATAAATATTATTTTACTTTAAGCTCCCTTATCTTTTATAGTAATTTGCTGAAGCTCTCCTCTGAATTAGGCAGAAAAGTTCTGGTGCAGAAGGTGAGAGACTAAAAGAAGCGGCCAACATCAACAGATCCTTGTCAACTCTTGGGTAACTATATCATGAAAGATATTTTTGTTTCAATCAAGGTTACGGAAAGTGCTAGGCGGCCTAGGTGTTGAACCCGACGCCTAGAGCCTAGGCACTGGACATGACGTCTAGAGCCTAGGCGCCTAGGCCAAAGTCTGAGGGGGCCCAGACGTTTTCCTTTTTTTTAGTTTTTAATTGCAAATTTTGATAGTCAATGCCAATTTTATGGAAAACTTAGGTGCAGAACTGTCACCTAGATAGATTTCTTAAGTGGTAGTAGAGGAGGTTTTGCTGAATGTCGGGGAGAGGAGGTATTCATAGTTAGAGGAGGTTGGAGGACGTAGAGGGTACAATGAAGGAAATCACGATTAATGCCTAAAAGGTGCAGTCCATGTAGGCAAACCACCTAGGCGCTCCCAAAACCTAGGTGGGCAGTCTAGGTACCGCTTAGGAGCTAGGCGCTAGGTAGCAGCCAAAGTACCGCCTAAGCCTAGGTGTACGCTTAGGCAGGGTAGGCGGGGGCTTTTTAAAACATTGGTTTCAATGATCATCCACATGTGTCTACTCAATCCTAGGTCAGGATTGGTTGTATTCATGTATTCGTGTCGTCATTACTCATTAGTTATTGACTTTGAAGTTCTGCCTATGGAATGAAGCGTGATTCTTTATATATTCTCCTCAATGTATTCCTCTTTTACCTTGTTCTAAAACAAAAACTTAGGGAGCTTAGCTCAGGATACCAAACAGTAGATTGCTGAGCACCTTTCTATTTGCTTAACTGAAAATTTTTACTGTCCAGTAGGGTGAGCAGGTTGCAACAGTAACTGATAAGTTGAAGAGTTCAGTCTTTTAAAACTTGTTAACTTTTAATTTTATAATATTATGGTTTTTGTTATTTATGCATTCTATCTAATAGTGCTTTGTACTTCCAGTTTGGTAATCATGACACTAGTGGATATAACCAATGGAAAAAACCGCCATGTTCCATACAGAGATTCCCGGCTCACCTTTCTCCTTCAGGTGCAGCTTCAAATTATCAGACAATACTAGAATATTTTCCTTTTATTTTGCTAGCTACAAGTATTATAGCCCATTCCTTCATATGATAATTTTCGCAAACTGCAGGATTCTCTAGGTGGAAATTCTAAGACGACAATTATAGCAAATGTTAGCCCATCTATATGGTGCTTGTCCCATCCCATGCTTGTTTTGCCAGCAGAACCAGTTTTCTGAACTGATCAACTATTCATTGTAACCATGCAGCTCCGCAAGTGAAACATTAAGCACATTGAAGTTCGCTCAGCGTGCCAAACTGATCCAGAATAATGTACATAGCGTCTTGCTGTGCCATTCACATATTCTACTTTTGATATCTAGATTGATTAGTTGAAACACACACACACACACACACACACACACACGCACACACACACACTTTTCTTTTTCTTTCTTTTATATCTTTTGGTTTTTTTGATAGGCGAAAGTGAATGAAGATGCTTCAGGTGACGTAATGTCGTTGCAGCGTCAGATACAGAAGTTAAAGGTAAGATTTCTGTATTGAATAAGTCTTCAGCTCACATTATGGTAATTGAACTTCAGTTTATGAGATGTATGTTCAGGATCAGCTGACAATTCTGACTAGTCATCAGAATGTTCCAAAGTCTTTGTATTGTCCCTCCACAAGTCACGAGCAAGTGATCTCTGGTGATCTATGTGATGATTCCTTCAGTTTGCTAGGAGGCAGTCCGGTTGCTTATAGTGATCCATGTTTCTTAAACAGAGAGGTAACTTCTCTTTTTCTGTAACTCTTTTTTGCTCTTTGAAAAGTCTCTGCCCATATCATTAAACGGCAATTTGTCTACCTAGATTAAACAACTGGAAGCTTCTCTAATCGGTGCCCTTAGGAGAGAAGGAATGGCAGAAGCTGCTGTCAAGAAACTAGAAGCTGAAATTAAGCACATGAGACGCTTGGTATACCAAGTTTTTGCATGATGTGTACCCTTTTCTTTATAGTTCTTGATGATAACCAAACACGTCTGAAATGAACATACCTTGTTTTCTATTATAGGTATTTAGCTTTAACTACCGTGTGCGGCATGTCTTTAGGTTCATCAGAGAGAAGATGATGCTCAACGTTCCAGAACACTCCTCAAATTCCGTGAGGAAAAACTCCAAAGGTTGGAACTACTTGCGGATGACCTGGTGACTTCAGATGGGTATCTTATGGAGGAAAATTTTGCACTTACCCAGGAGATTCAGATACTAAGAGAAAGAATCTATAGCAATCCTGAATTGACACAATTTGCATTGGAAAATATGAGACTGCTTGAGCAGCTTAGGATGTAAGTTTCACATTCTCCATGGGCAACAGGGTTTTATATTAATGCATGCCTTTTTTAAGTTTTAAGTTGTAATTTCAGTTCAATTTGCAGCAGTGAACCTTTACTTCATTTCTTCTATAACACAGGTACCAGAAATTTTATCAGCAGGGTGAACGTGATACATTGTTAGCTGAGGTTTCATATTTGCGGAATCAGGTGTTATTATCTAGTTATCCTCTTTGTTCTGTCTCCATGTAGGTTTTCTGTGCCATGCCATTCACTGAACTTATATTTCAAACATGAACAGCTCGTGAAAGTTCTAGAGGGGAACTCATCACTGGTAAATAGGGCTGAAACACAGGTTAGAATTGTATACTTTAGAATATAAGTCATTTTGGTTATCTTCTTTGTACTTTTCCAGTTGGCTAAAAGCTCTAGGTAATACATAAAAGCGAGCCTAGGGAGGATTAACAAATGGTTTCTTTACATGCCTTAGTAGAGTAGCTTCTCGCAGGAAATAAAATACCCCATTAATCATGTACCAATGAGCTCTTGCAACCATGTTCCTATACTTCATAAGCTAGAGCCTAGAAATAAGGAAAAATATGATATATTGGTTAGAGGCTTTACATTCAGCTCCAGTCCATGCATAAAAGCTAACTGAAAGGTCCAAAAACACCATACTACAAAATGAAAAGCATAAGCCCAAGGAAAAAAATCAACGTGCAGAAAGGTATGTCTCCAAGGTTAATGTACATGAGCATGGTCTCTAAGAGACCAGAAATATTTTGGAAGGAGGGTGAGCATGGTCTCTTAGAGACCAGAAATATTTGGAAGGAGGGAAGTATAATTGCCTAAAGTGTTCCCAATTTCAGGGATGAGAGAAAGAAATATGGACATACAACTCTTGTCATATTTGTTAATAAGACACTCCTACAATGCATGATGAAAATATATTAGTAGGACTTCATTGCAAATTCAGTCCTATTCTTCCTAGCAACCTACCAACCATGTCTAACCCCATTTCTTCTGCTTGCTAATAACTATGCATAAATAAGTAATCAAGTATGGTCTTCTTTTTCCTCCAATTCTATGGATATTGAATCTTTTCCGTGTTATGCGTTTGGTTGCTTCAGGCTGATGGTGATAAAATGAAAGAGTTAGACGAATGCAGGAAGCAATTGGATGCTTGTCTAGCAAATAATGCTGAACTTACTAGGTAAATAGTTATGGTTTATATCCAGCATTCTTTCCGTATATTTTTTCTATTTTTGCATGTGGACAATGTCTTCTTGCTTGTGGACTTATGTTCTATAAGATTAACTATGTAGGCATAGACTAAATAGGTTATGTTGTTACACTGATAACTTAGTCGCATCATATGCGTTTAAGCTGGTCATGGATTTTGGTTGATGTGGCATAAATGAATATAAATATTTTTCAGTCTGAAATAATTAATAATGAAATAAGAGTGTTAGATTTCTTTCTGATAACTGATTTTTTACTAGCAAAAAGATGAGACATGCCTTGTTGATCTTGTAAAAGAGAAGCACATGTAATAGGCGCAAACTAGGGTTCCATTTATTCCACAGATTTCTTGTTCCCATTTTTACCCCTTGTTAAGATAATACAGCTTCATAATGTCATATATTTTGGACAGAGTTACTGGAGCATTAGTGTTATTGTCTTATTTAAAAAATCTACTTTTTCTAAGATTCATAATGCAAGAGTCTTAGAACTATAAGCCCATTATTGAAATTACATCTGATAGAGTTGAATGAATAGGTAGGTATTAAGACCTATTGAACTTGTTTGATTCCCTGGCTGGTTTTGTTTTTGAAACTGATACTTACAGGGACGTGCTATGGACATGGATTTTAACAGTTAATAAAAATATGACATGCAAATGCACTTGAGGAAAAACTATAGTTTTTCATTTTTAAAACTTTTATAATCAATATGGAATATTTCATTCATTTGGAAACAATGAATGCATTCAATGGACTGATGGAGCACATGGGGAGAGGGTCAGATGTTTTCCAGAGAAAATTATCTTTTTTGACATGATGTTCATTTTTCTCAATTTTTTTCATATACCTACTATTCTCTTTATATGGTAGTATAGACAGTAGTAGATTTAAGTCCAGAATATTGTTTTAAAAAAATTCATATATTTATTATTATTAATATCCATCAATTTCTCATTATATCTTTTAACCTAAATATAATTGGTATTTAGTTATGTGGGGTTCATTCTTATTCACAACATTGACTAATCTAGACTGATCTAGAACATTTTCATGACATCAGATAATTTATAATGATCTAGAACAAAGGAAGAGAAAAGAAGAATAAAGAAAGAAAAATAAATTCTTTCTTGTGAAATTACCAATATACCCTCTCAATTACAGTGGGAAGGATGAAATGTCCTCCATTCCTTAAATTTCTTGATTGACCTCACTTTGGTTTTTTTAATATAGTAACTAGTACTTGGTGCGCCCGTGAATTTCTTGGAAGGATTCAACATATATTACTCTCAAATATATATATTTTAAAAAAATAACATTCCACTAGAATTTGAAACATGTAAATGCACGTGATGAAAAATATTTTCACTTTATTTGGAAAGAGAGAGTGCATTTAATCATGGGGAGAAGGAAAGATGTTAGGGGGGAAAAAAATCTTTTTTGAACTTGTTGTACTCTTTTCTCCAATAATTTTCTCATCCTTACTATTTTCTTATATGGCATTATAGATTTAAGTATACAATTGTTTTTAAATTTAAATGTATTTATTATTAGTAAATATTCATAATTTCTTTTTTATGTTTCTATATCCTAAATATGATGGTTGTATGGGCTCTTTATTCTTTTGTTCATGACAAAGAATAATTTAGAATGTTCTAGAATATGTAAAGAGAAATGAAGAGAATAGGGAAAAAAAACCTTTTCCTAGAAAATTATGATTTTATCCTCTCAACTACAATGGAAAGGATGAAATGTCCTACAATCTTTCAACTTTTTTATTACCCCCACTTGGTTTTTTTTTACATTAATATAGATATTGATATGGATGGGATAGTTAAACAGTAATACTCTTATTTTCTTCTAAACCAACTTGAATCATTTTCAATTATGAAGTGCAATTAAATAACATATTCTGCTACTTTGAGTATAAACATACCGCATATATTTGTAATTATTGCAGGTAAACATACTTATTAAGACACTATTATATATGCACACTAAATGAACACATACTAAAAGTTATTATGAGGAAGGAAACGATCTTTAAGCACTGCTCTTTTTATTATTCTCTGAAAGTTAAAATCAGAAGACTACTCTAAGACTCTTAATATATACATCCAAATAACAAAATAAATAAAAACTAACATCCTAGAAGCTATCTAACAGATCTTCTAATACAAACTAACTTCCTAGAATCTCTCTAACAGATCTTCTAATACTCCCCCTCAAGCTGGAGAGTACAGATTGTGCATTCCTAGCTTGTCAATTAGTTTCTCGAAAACAGGTTTGTACAAGCCTTTGGTCAGTATGGCTGTTGTCTGCTCTGATGTAGGCACATAAGTCATGTAGATTGTTCTATCTTCTATCTTCTCTTTAATAAAGTGTTTATCCACTTCCACATGCTTGGTTCGATGATGGTGAATCGAATTATGAGAGATGTCAATGGCTGCCTTGTTGTCACAAAACACCTTGAGAGGCATTTGCAGCTTAATTTTTAGTTCTTCCAGGAGTAATTTAAGCCATAAGCCTTCGCAAATCCCATGTGCAACTGATCTCAATTCTGCCTCTGCACTACTTCGAGCTACCACTGTTTGCTTATTGCTTCTCCATGTTACTAGGTTGCCCCATAAAAATAAACAATAGCCTGAAGTCGACCTTCGATCATCTATGAGCATGCCCAATCTGCATTTGTATACACTTGTATTGAGCGTTCCTCGAGTTTCTTGAAGAACAAACCTCTTCCGGGTGTCCCTTTTAAATACTTGAGAATTCGGTAGACTACATTCATGTGATCCTCATTTGGAGAATGCATATACTGACTTACTCTACTAATGGCAAAAGCAATATCTGGCCTTGTATGAGATAGATAAATTAGCCTTCCAACTAGGCGTTGATATCTCCCTTTGTCAACAAGACCCTTTTCTGGCTTTGGTTCCAACTTCTTATTATGATCTACATGGGTGTCCACAGGTTTGCAGCCCATTATTCCGATTTCCTTTAACAAATCTAGAACATAATTCTTTTGAGAGACAGATATACCAGACCGGTTTCTAGCAACCTCCATTCCTAGGAAATACCTGAGATTCCCTAGGTCCTTCGTCTCGAATTCCCGAGCTAAACGTTCCTTCAACTACTGAATTTCCTCTAAATCATCTCCTGTTACTATTATGTCGTCCACGTAGACAATAAGTAAGGCGATCTTCTCATCCTTATGTTTAAAGAACAGAGTGTGATCTTCACATGTCTGCTTGTACCCTTCATGTCGAATAGCCTTGGTAAACCTCTCAAACCACGCCCTTGGTGACTGTTTTAATCCATACAAGGATTTGTTCAAGTGACAGACTTTACCATTCACTTTTTTCTTTATCAAATCCTGATGGTAACTCCATATATACTTCCTCCGTAAGGTCCCCATTCAGGAAGGCGTTCTTTACGTCTAATTGTTGTATATGCCAATTCAAATTAGCTGCTAGAGATAAGAGAACTCGAATTGTATTTATTTTCGCCACTGGAGCAAACATTTCCTGAAAATCAATACCTTATGTCTGCGTTTATCCTTTAGCAACCAACCTTGCCTTATAGTGTTACACCGATCCATCTGCTTTATCCTTCACCGTAAAGACCCACTTACAGCCAACTGATATTTTTTCTTTTGGTTTGTTAACAATTTCCCACGTCTGGTTCTTTTCCAATGCTTCTTTTGGTTTGTCAACAATTTCCCACGTCTGGTTCTTTTCCAATGCTTTCATTTCCTCCATAATTGCATGTCTCCATTATTTCTGTTGCCAAGCTTCCTCCACTGTATTCGGAATTTTTAACTCCGCTAAGTTTGCCACCAAAGTGCGAACAGAACTAGACAAATGACCATACTGCACAAAATTGGACAAAGGATGTGCAATACGTGATCTTATTCCCTTCCTCAAAGCAACCGGGACATCGAGATCTGCAAGACTTATATTCGTGTCAACAAGACTTATATTTGTGTCAGTTCCTGAATCCAGATAAGAAGATTGTAGTTTGCAAGGTAGACTATCCAGAGTATTTTCTTGAGAATATTTTTCTGCAGTTGCCAAATTCTTGTACCGTCTTCGAGAATATTGCAGCAACAGCACATTAGATTCTCCCCATGCCATTTGTAGACTCGAAATTGAGAGACTTGGATTATTTGAAGATGTTGAATTTGAATTTTCTGAATTTGGGGATTGATCAGGAACATGAGTTTCGGAAATAGGGATTTGAATTTGTGGAGATTGTGATGGAATATCTGCTATTTTTGAGGAACTCGCAGGTTGTGGAGAAATCGTAGGAGGATGTTCAGGGTTATTTTGAATTTCGAAATCAGAATTGGAGATTACCGTAGGTGAAAAATCCCAAAAAACTTCCCAATTATGGAGGTAGGCGTAGACTGTTTGGGAAAATCAGAAAAATCATCAGAATTTGAAGTTTTGAAAGTGGTCTCAAAAAACGGCTTATTTTTTAAAAAGGTCACATCTCTAGAGACAATATTTTTTTCTTTTGATGAATAGCATCTATAACCCTTTTGGGTTGAAGAATACCCTAAGAATACACATTTGTAGGCTCTCGGATCCAATTTACTCCGAGTAGAATCATTATTATGAACAAATGTTGTACAACCAAATGTTTTCAAGTCAAATTCAGAGAAGAAACGATGATTTGGACATGATTTTGAGAGCAATTTCAAAGGAGTTTGAAAACTCAGAATTTGACTTGACAACCGATTGATTAAGTAACAAGCAGTAAGAATGGCATCCCCCCAAAAATATTTAGGAACATTAGATTGAAACATAAGGGATCGAGCAACCTCTAACAGGTGACGATTTTTACGTTCTAAAATATCGTTATGTTTAGGTGTATTGACACATGAACTTTGATGAAGAAGACCATTTTTTGTGAGAAAACTACCGAGTACAGAATTAAAATATTCCGTTCCATTATCACTACGCGAAATTTTAATATTGGCATTAAATTGCGTTTTGATCATGGAATGGAACTTTCGAAAAATTTGTTCTGTCTCGGATTTATCTTTTAGTAAATACACCCAACAAACTCTAGTATGATCATCGATAAACGTAATAAACCACCTTTTGTTAGTTAAACTTTTGATACGAGAAGGACCCCAAATATCACTGTGAATTAACACAAACGGTTGAGAAGGTTTATAGGGAACATATTGCAAGAATGAACGCTTATGTTTTGCCAAGTGACAGATTTCACATTGAAAAACATCTTTATTGCAAAATAGATGAGGAAACAGATGTTTCAAATACAGAAAGTTCGGATGACCTAGCCTATAATGTAGAATCATGATTTGTTGTTCTCTTGACATGGAGGAGAAATTTATATCAGCATGAACCTGGCAACTCACAGAGCTATTATTCTCAAAGAAATATAAACCAGAGTCTTCGTTAGCACTCCCAATCATCTTCTCCGAAGACAGGTCCTGAAAAATACAAGTAGAAGGCGTAAATTTAACAACACACTTCATGTCATGAGTAAGCTTGCTTATAGAAAGAAAATTGCAAGCTAAGTTGGGAACATGTAGTACGGATTCAAGAATAATAGCAGGACTTAGGCTAATTGAACCAATTCCAGCAACAAATGAGTAGGAACCATCAGCTATCTTAACTCTATGATTATTAGAGATAGGAATATAAGAAAAGAAAAGATGTCTACTCCCAGTCATATGATCAGACGCACCAGAGTCAATAATCCATGGCTCACCTTTTGTAGACAGTCCACTCATAGCAGAGGAAGAAGTACCTCTTTGGGCCATCTTCGAATTACTGAAAATATTGGTTCCAGTAAGGATTTTGCCGAGATGATCCATTTGAGCCTTCGAGAATGGAGCAGGAGACACAGATCCATTTTCCTTCCGTTCCACTTCACCTGCAGCTTGAAGACCTTTTCCATCACGTCCTCGGACTCCTCGGGACACCCAATTGGCCTGCTTACCATGAAGTTTCCAACAGATATCCTTAGTGTGATAAGGACGTTGACAGTGATCACACCATGCTTGTGATCTTTTCTTGCTGTCCATACCTCGTGCTGCTAGGACAGATGGTTCAAGACTTGACAAGGACGGATTACTGAGCATCACACGCTTCCGGCTCTCTTCGCGACGTACTTCCGAGAAGACCTCATCAATATTAGGTAAAGTTCATTTAGCAATTATACGGCTACGAACATCATCAAGCTCTCGGTTCAAACCAGCAAGAAAATCATAAATCCTATCTTCGATTAACATCTTTTGATACTGCAATCCATCAGTTGGGTCTCTCCACTCACAGAGACGAAACAAACCAAGTTCCTGCCATATTTTCTTCAGGGCAATAAAGTATTGAGTGACCGTCATCCCCTATCGCAAATTGCGAGCACAATTCCGGAGTTCGAAAAATTGGGAAGAGTCTTCAAACTCAGAGTAGGCTAGTGCAACTGCATCCCAGATCTCCTTCGCAGTAGGATAAATAAATAACTATCGTCAGTATCATCCTCCATAGAATGAATCAGCCACGCCATCACCATAGAATTCTGAATATCCTAATTTTGAAAATTCAGATCATCCACATCTGGCTTTTTAATTGAACCATCACGAAATCCAAACTTCCCTTTGCCTTGGATTACCAACTGAACGGACCGCGACCATTGGAGAAAATTCTTTCCGGTGAGTTTGTGAGTAGTAATTTGGAGGGACATTTTATCAGAAGTATCAGCAGCGGATATGATTTTAGAGGTTGGTTGCAAGGACTGAGCCTTAGAACCATCACCTCTGCTCACATCAGAATCGACTCCGGTAGCCATCTGTTAGGAATTTAACGCCTAAATCCCTAATGCAACAGAAACGCAGAATAGAAAAAAAGTACACCAAGATTTACAAGGTTCGACAACTGCCTACGTCCTCGGGAGGCACACAGTCAATTTCTTATTAATCAAACAAGAAATTATAAATCAAGAGCAAATCCCTAAACTGAGAATTCTCAAATGAACACTGTAGCTACAGTGTTAATCCCCACAATAAATCCCTCTTCTGTTTTCTCTCTCTTCTTAAATCTCCCCTCAAACACTGTTGAGAGCTGGAGATTAATCAAGAAAATCGCTGCTGCGATTTTAGGGGAACGCTGCTGCGTTAGGAGGATCCACCGCCAGAGAAAAATCGGGGGAGAAAAAGCAACAAACCCTAGGGATCAAAGGGGGGCTTTTATAAGGGATCACGACAGGCTGGCGACAGCCTGTCGCCAGCTACACGAGCGTCCCGCTTGGACGCTGAGGTCGGAGTCGTCTGGACGCGATCGTCGAGCGCCAAACGCGGAGGTCGGCATTGCGGACGCGAGGGTCGGAGCTTGGACGCGAGGGTCGAGCCGCCAAAACGCCGAGGTCGCGTTCGCCAAATTCGAGCTCAACTGCTCGAGCTTCACCTGAAGTTCATCGTCGACTTCGCCTGAGTCGACGTCCACGCTCACCTGCAGCTCCTCGAGCTCGTCGGAGCTTCGCCGGAGCTCCTCATCGGAATTGAGGTTTGATCTACACCCCATTCTAACACCATCATCTCCCTCAACTCACAAATAACTTTTCAGAATTGCTGTGATATCATAAAAGTTATTATGAGGAAGGAAACAATCTTTAAGCACTGCTCTTTTTATTATTCTCTGAAAGTTAAAATCAGAAGACTACTCTAAGACTCTTAATATATACATCCAAATAACAGAATAAATAAAAACTAACATCCTAGAATCTCTCTAACAGATCTTCTAATACAAACTAACTTCCTAGAATCTCTCTAACAGATCTTCTAATACATACATGCATGTATGCCTGCAAGATCAAGCGTGCACACACCCACACACACACATGCGCAGTTTTGCACAGTTTTGCAAGCATGCAGTCACACATGCGCGCAAAGTACTAACTAAGTGTATTATCAGCTTAAATGCATCTGCTATTTACTGATTTATAACTCTTAACCTCCATTACCTTCAAGGAAATAGACAAAAGATACAATTATTGCTTCTATTATTAACATAAAGAATTTATATTACCTACTTAATTCCTAATATTGTGTGGCTGAATAACTTACCAAGCAGTAATCTAATTACCATAATTGGCATTCATCAGGGAAGTTGATGATCTGCGCCACCAACTCAAGCATTATTCTGACTGTGGACAAAGCGCAGTTCTTCTGGTAAGACTTGCTCCCATTATTATTAGTAGACAATTATTTTACAAGATGTTTCCTATAACTGTCAGGCTGACCGCGCATTAAGGGAGCATTGTAGGTCTGAAACAGAAAAAAACATCATCTGCAATTAAAAATTTGTTATAGTAATTTCAAGTATAGTTTTGAAGATAATTGCTGACTATCCCTTGACATCATCCAACAAGATCTTAATTGAAAGTATAATGAAGTTCTACTTCAACAGGTAGAGCCAATGGCGATTGAAGGGAATTCAGGAGATAGAAATGCATTTTCTGAGCATGGTACTGTTCCACAGATGGATAGTAGCCAGTGGATAGGAGATGCTACATTGCAGTTTGTCGAAGTTCAACAGGAGTTGAGGAACACTAAGAGCATAATTGAAGAAATGGAATCACAACAAACCCGCTTACTTGCAGAACTAGATCACATTAAGCAAGAGAACAAGAGATATTTGGAACTCTCAAGAAGCATAAACATGCAAACACACTATACAGAACAGCTAGAAAATTATGGTCGACTATCAGCAGGATCGAATGGTGCAGCCAAAGTAAATCTTGATGCAAGACAGATGATTGAGCGTGGAGGCAGTACACAATTAAGTTTTCACGCAACCCTGAAAAGAATGCTTAAAGAACTTGAGCAGGCTAAACTCTTGAATAGGCAGCTCTCAGATGGTCATGCATCACAATCAGCATATCATCAGGAGATGGAAGATGCTCAGGAGCAGGTTGAGGCAGAGACTGCTAAAACAATTCTTTATTTACAAGAAGAACTTGACACCCTTAAGAAAGAATTTGATTCAAAAAATGCATACCACTTATCACTAACAGAGTATTCTACGTTTTTGACAACCAGAAATGAAGAAATTAACGGCAGATTGTCCTCTCTGATCCAAGAAAATATTGAACTCTCAAATCTTGTTTCTTTGAGAGATACTGAAATTAGTGCACTGTCTTACGAGTGGGAGAAGGCAATAATTGATCTGACAACATTTCTTGTTGATGGCTGCAGATCACTAGATGATGCATCCGAGTGCATTGAAAATGTTGTTGAATCATTTCCCATGAAAAGCACATGTATTAATGAACATGTGGAGAGGGCTATAAAGGTCTTTATTGAGAAAGAAACTTTAATTCTAGATCTTCAAAGAGGACTGGAAGATGCACAAAAGAAGGGGCTAGAGGTAAAGTCAAAGTTAAACTCCTTGAGGGGAGCAACACTAGCTATAACTGAAGTTCAGCAGTTGGAGAATGATGAGAACACTAAGGAGCTAGCTCATTTACAGAAAATATTGAATGAAAAATCATGGACAATACAAGAATTAAAAAACACTCTGAAGCATAAGGAGGATCATATTATAAAAACAAGGAAGGTTGCGCTGTCAGCAATTGCAGCAATTAAGAAGTTGAACGATATGCATTCTGCAGACTCTTTGAATCTTGGAGAAATTGAATGGATAATCCATGAACTTGTAAATGAAAATCCTCAGGTGATGGACACGCAGATGATCATGAATGATGCTCCAGAAAGATCTGAAGTTGGGCACTTTTTTATGGATGACCAGATCAAACAGCTGAAAGATCAGATTACTGCATTAGAAATGTGTAGGACACCGAGAAGCTCAGAGGAAAGGATGGCGGCGTCTGACGTAGACTGCTCACAGACAAGCGAGGTAAAATATTTTACATCTCATGTTTTCATAAAAAGCTAAAAACTCATGAAATAGTGTTCTATATCAAGGAGCACAGTTTGTTTTCTGTTATTTGCCGTTTGAATGTTTCACATTTATGTTGAGCTGATCCATGAGGCATGAGGTACTCGAAGTCCCACTAATTTATCCTGAAGCTGACTATTCTCGCTAAGTAATGACTGCATAGATAGTAAGAAATGTGAATTAGAGGGTTAACAACCTGTAAGTCAATTCAATTATATAGAGAGAAGGCAATTAGAGGATCAAAAGGGTGATGCTTACTGCTTCAGTGTTGTTGAATAACCACTTTTGCCCAAAGTTTAAGCTAGCAGTTGTAGGCCATGGGTCAACATTATATATAATTATTAAGCAATTTCAATGTTTGTACAATAAGGTTGATTTTTGCAGCCTTTTATTTTTGTTGCTTCAACAGATACTACATCTTGAATTCAACCATGCAATGCAAGTGGTGGATGAGAGAACACAACATGCAAATGATTTGTTTATAAAGTTTGAGAAAGTTCAAGAAACTATGTTGGAGGCCGAACTTGTACTCCAGGCCTTGCTAAAAGCAAATGAAAGTGCAAAACAGGAGAAGGATTTGTGGAAGGAAGTGAGTGCAGGATTGATGACGGATAAAACTGCATTACTTGAAGAAGTCCGAAGACTTGAAACCTCCAATTATTCTAAAGAAAAACAGTATGAGAACCTACAAGTTCAGATTCATGCAAGTGTAACCGGAACATTAGACATAATATCCTCTCTTGGAGGAGCTTTTCAGAAAATACAGAGGATCACTACAGAAGAACTGAATGATATCTGCTCTGGTATATTTTCCTTTCTCCAGGAATTCCTAAAAATAATTGGGAATTCGAGATTATGTCTTGAAGACATCATTTCAGAGGTAATGGAAAAAGGTTTTGAATTGTTTGTCCTGTATCAATGTCATATTGGAGCCTTATTTGAGCAAATTATGCATTCAGATAACTATTCAGATTTGCTCCAACACAAATACCACAACTCTTGTTTAGTGATCAGGACCAACAATGTCTTAGATGGAAACATTATATCAGATAGGTCGAAAGATCAGCAGCAACTAAGTGAATCTCAAACTTTTGGCTTCTCTAGCTTGGGAGAAGAGAGGGAGGTTCTGAATGCATCACAGCTTTTTCAGTACCCAGTTGATGTTCCTGATTTTGGTGCAAGAATTAGCAACTACTTAAGGAATGACCTTCCATCAGATCAAAATTGTTCGGATAACATTTTGCAACTAGAGGGAGAGATTGATCAGGGTGATCAAGAATCAAATAACCTTTCATTGAAAAAAGAATTGAAGCGGAAAGATGAGCTTATAAAAGGTCTCCTGTTTGATCTTAGGTTGTTGCAGGAGTCAAGCTCCAACATTAAGAGCATGAAAGATGAACTCGAAGAGATCACAGTTGATTATAAAAACGTTTGTTTAGAACTTGCAACCAAAACTGCTCAAATAGATAAAATCCTAGCGGAGAAGCAAGTGCTAGAAGCTCGGCTTGTTGGAAATGAATCTGAATTGTTCAGTTCAAGATCAGAATTGAAGCAGGTGGGAGAGGAAAACACTAAACTAAAACTCCTGCTGGAAGATGCATGCGTGAAGAAGTCCCAAACTGAGGAGCTGTTGGAAGAAAAAATGAAGGTCATTGAAGGCTTACAATCAGAAATTCTCTCTTTTAACTCTTCCATTGATGGATGCTTTGTCTCTTCGACTGATGAACTCATGAATAAATTGGAAACGGTTAGTAATCAGAGGGATCATCTCCAAAAAGAGATTGTCTACTTAACTGACAGCCTTGAGATGGTAAGCGCTTTAGCTGATGAAAATGAAGCTATTGCTGTTGAAGCTCGTCAGGTACATATTTATGATTTGCGACTATTTTCTTACTGTTAACCACGAGCCTTCCATATTTTTTCCTGCTATAGGCTGAAGCTGGATTTATTCCATACTTTTGCCTGCTATAGGCTGAAGCTGGTTTTATTTTCTCAGGTTGCAGAAGCAAGCAAAATCTATGCAGAGGATAAGGAAGAAGAAGTTAAGGTTCTTGAACGTTCTGTTGAGGAGCTTGAGGATACCATAGACATATTGGAAAAGAAGGTAAGTGTGCATTTCATGGCTTTTCAATCCTTTTTAAATCTCGAGCAGTTTCGGTGAATATCTGATCTTTGGTTTACCTTAAGAAACTTCTTTCCTTTTTCTAGACAATTAATGGAGGAGAACTTGTTTAAAATTAGAATTTTCTTTTATCTGTTTATAAATAAGATATCTTATTTGCCAGGTGTATGACATGAAAGAGGAGGTAGAGAGGCATCAGTCTGTAAGAAACTCTTTAGAACTAGAAGTTCAAGCTCTTACAGCGCGGATGTTAACATTAGAAAATGCTGCGGAAAATTTGATTGTGGAATATTCAAATATTGAAGGAGAAAGTGGCCAAATACCAAGGTCAGACAGATTGCTGAATGTTTAAGTTAGTAAACTATACAATATCAACAACCCATAAATATTTATGATTTTAAAGAATCTTGAATGCAGGCGACTAGATGACAGAATAAATGAACTTTGCGAAGCAAGACAGCGTATAGAAGACCTAGAAATGGAGAAATCATATATAGCAGAAGAGGTTTGCCCAAACCTTCCTCGGTCTTTTATCTGCTGTTTGGTTTTTCTCATTCATTTCACTATGTCTGTTTTCCTTTCACTAATTTATAACTATGCTGTATGTTAAGATCAAGCAATACCGAGAGCATATATCAGAGCTGGCGCTTCACTCTGAAGCTCAATCATCATTATACCTCGAAAAGGTATGGGGTAATTACTAAAGTCAACATGAGATTTACGCTAATTCTAGAATGCTAACTACCATATCTTCTGCGCATTACTGAACAGTTTAAAGCATTGGAAGCTATGATCACCGAAGTGAGACCTGATCGAGCAGCGTCCAATCCTTTTGTTCCCATCAGTGACAAAACAGAGAGAACATCAGGACGGACGAGAGGTTCTGGGTCTCCATTCAGATGCATATCAAGTTTGGTTCAACAGATGAACTTAGAGAAAGATCAGGAGCTATCTGTGGCAAGACATCGGATAGAAAATTTGGAAGCATTGAATGCAAATAAGCAGAAAGAGGTAACCAATGCCACCCAAAATGCTGTCATTTCTAGATTACGTTTTAAATGTTTTAAGAAATGTATGAATCATTTATCATCCTCAGTATCTATTCTGGATCTCTCATTTCATTGTTAAATCCCATGATAAAAGCTTAGCAGTTAATATTATCTTGACAAGCTTGAATTGTGCCAATTAATCAATTGACTGGTTATGTTTCCTTTTATATGTTCTAATAAGGTCAAGAAGAAAGGATAATCCATGAGTTGAGATAGTTTTCAATTTGAGCATTGGGACACGCTATAATTACAGTTCTATGTTTAGCTACTCTATCCAAGTGAAGCAAATACATGATTTGAAATGTAAAATTTTATGGAGAGAAGTTGGTAAAGACCGTTACAAACTCCGTTAGGAGATAAACCATAAATATATGGGTAATCTGCATACCATAGGCGTAATACCTGCCAATACAACCAACGTCCGCTTATAATATAAATACATATTAATTCATTAACATGATAAATAATCATACAGTTAACATCACAAAGCCACAAAGGTTTGCTAATACTTTGATTTGTCGGTCCAATTTGCAGAATGGCAATTCTTTCTTCTCCTCGCTTTTCTTGTTAAGGAAATTATATCTGGAATCATGATTTTGCTTGTGACGTCATAAAGCTTGTCTCACAATTTTTCTCTATTTTAATGTCATGTAGCAATTAATTCATTGTCACACTTATTTCACTCTTTTGGCTAGTGTTTGACTTTGATATCATGTTTTATGTCTCCATGTGATGAATTTACATAACTGTTGTAAATTGAAGAACCCTGTAAAATTTATCCCGTGTAGGATTATTTACATCTTTGTTACATGCTCCTCACAGTTAAGATATCTAATGCTCAACAGATCGAACATTCCACTATGTGTGATTCGAGATGTATCCATGGATTCTGGAGATGTCTCTCAAGAATTCGAGAGGAGGTCTCCACTATATTCTGAGAGATCTAGCACTTTGTTTCTTATAGCACTTAGCTCCATGTGGAACTTAGATCAACATGTTTTGGCTAGGGTCTAAGTATTTGTCACACTTAAAGTGAAAAATTCCTGGGAGATCAGTTATCTTGAAACTGCTCTTCCCTGAGCATGGCTACCTATATATTTAGGTGGTTCCTTGCTCAGAAATATTAGCTATGACTTGAGTTTGTTTGAATTATCATGTGAAGAAGCTTTGAATATTTATCCAATGTAGGATTATTTACATCTTACCTAATCCTGCAAATGTTACTTTCAGTATTAGTATTCGCTCCATATTCCAAATTGCAACGTTTTGATGGTGGTGGCTTTGGACATAATGGTGGTCAGGTGAGATCTCTGGAGCAGGTCTGCTGTGATGAGTGTAGGGTTAGGGTTTGGTTGGCTGCTAGAGGAAGGAGAAAGGGTTAGGGTAGATGGAGGGCTATGATTAACGTTAGGTAAATGGATGGAGGACTAGGGTTAGACATAACACGTAAGTATGAATGGCTAGGATTAGAAAAGAAATATGATAAGAGAAAGAGAAGAGATGATTTTCTTTCCTCTATTCAATTGTATTTATAATGGGAAAGTCTTTACATAATTGTTCCATAACCAATGTGGGACTAAATATTAATTAATTCTGTTTCTCTGAACTGGGACTAAATACTAATTAACCCTCTTTCTCTCAATACAAAGTAATGACATGTTTCATTTATTTCACATTATGGCCTCAGGTTTGCGTGCTGACTGCGAAACTAGCAGCTGCAGAGAGCATGACACATGATGTTCTCAGAGATCTATTGGGTCTCAAATTGGATATGACCAACTACGCTGTAAGTTAAAGAAAATCATTGTAAAAATACATTGTTCTACATAGAAAAAGAGTTCCCTCAACAAAGATCCTCCCATTTGATATGTATTTTTCTGATTGTAGAACTTAATTGACCAAGAAGAAGTGCAAACCTTATTACGAAAGGCTCAGCAACAATCTGAAGAGTCCATTGCCAAGGTAAACCTAAATTTTGGGCTCTGTGCTTCCCTATATAGAACCTGAACTGTTGAAAACATTGTGTGAAATTAGGAAAAGGAAATTCTGAATCTCAAGAAACATATCGAACTTCTTATGGAGGAAAGGGAAAGGTAAATTTACTTCTATATACACTGCTCTATATAAGTCTTGTTGTTTGTTGCTTTGCGAATTTTTTGATGTTATAATTTGCAAGAATAATTTGGAGCAGTAGCGATAATAAAAAGAGAGTGACCTCAACAGCATAGTGTTACTTGCCAGATTAATCTGATCTGCAAAGAAAAAAGATTCATGTCAATTCTTTTTGGAAAAGAAATCCTTTTTTTAGATTTGCATGCAAGATTTCTGCTAGGTTATTGAACCAGGTCAACAGCTTTTCAGGTAGATAAGAAAAATGGTTGCAAAATGGTAATTATTGGAAGAGGCCTTGCCTATATTAAATATGTATTAGACATTGTTATTGAGGCGCAAGGCGCAATGCGGGGCGCAAAGGTCCCTTACGCGCACCATGCGCAAGGCGCACAACGATGCACGCGTCTCACTAAATTGAGGCGCACAACTCAAACTAATATTTTCCAACATAAGACAAAGAATCATATAAGCAACATATTTATAAATTATCACATAAAAAACCAAGAAATATAATTTCACCGACTAAATCACGAAAGAGTCTTAATTAGCATGCATAACATAGAGAAGTTCATAAGTTTTCACAAATCACAGTGCAAGATAATCTCCAACATAAGCAAAAGTCTATGAAACAAAACAAACAAGTAACAAATAAAAAATATGTATTTTCATTTAAAATATGATATATGTATTTTTAAGTAACAATTAAGTGATTAAAAAACATGATTGTTCATAATTTTCTAGTTAGCATTCTTAATTGCTATTTGCTAGTTAGCATGAAAAGATAGAGAATGGATGTAACAATTACATATTACATGTTCATAATTTTCTAGTTAGCATGCTAATTAGAGAAGAAAGTTACAATTAGCAAATAAGTATACTAAACTACTAATTATTGTTTCCCTTTTATAGGTTAAACATGAAAAGAGGGAGAATGGATTAACAACTAGCAATAAAGAGTCTATTACATGATGTAAATATGTAATTTGTAAATTATTTTAAAAAACAGAAGAAGTAGTCTTACATGACGCATGTGTCAAGCACGCATGAGACGCGCGCGAGGCGCATGCAAGGCGCACACGAGGCGCGTGCCTCGTGTGCGTGCAGCGCCCCGCCTCTAGTGTGGGGCGCAATTGCCCCAGCCCGCAGCGCCCGGGGCACGCGCCTCGATAACAATGGTTTTAGATACATGGTTACTTGATGAATAACCATAAGATGATTTTGAACTCCTAAAAGGATCATTTTAAAATTTTTTATTTTATTAGCAAAATCAACTTTTTTTACATTTAATTACCAAAATCGATCTCTTTTTGGCCACTTTATCACGGCTGGCCAAAAAGAGGTCAATTTTTGGAAAATAGTTTTTAAAATACATGGGACTACTAGCCCTGTGTATCTAGCGGTCACGATTAGTATTGCCAGTCCCGTGTATACTTGAAGATCTAATTAACCCTTGATTAATAGCCGCTAAATACACGGGACTAGTAGTTCATTGTATTTTTAAAACTTTATTTTGCAAAATCGACATCCTTTCGGCCAACCTTGTTAATGTCGCCAAAAAGAGATTGATTTTGCTAATTAAATAAAAAAAGCGTTGACTTTGCTAATAAAATTAAAAACAAGGGTCTTAAAAAAATTCCTTCCTAAAAGTTACAATGTAGGTAATTAGAATGAATACCAGACATATCAATGATACAGAAAATGGTTTGATGCACAAAATTTGACATATCAATGATACAGAAAACGGCTTGATGCACAAATTTTGGCTTTAACAACTCAATTGATTCACCCATTTCTAAATAATATTATCTGTTCAATTTTTCATTTTCAAATAAATCTGTCAAATAAAATGAAAACTTCTGATAACCATTGACTTCCGCTAATCCCAGAATGAGGTTATAGTTACAATGGAAATTAATTTTTTTATAGTATGTGATTATGTTATTTATTTACTCATTTTAATTTTTCATATTGTTGTCCACATACGTGTATGTATGTGTGTGTGTGTCTATATATATATATATATATATATATATATATATATATATATATATATATATATATATTTATTTATTTATATAGCCATGTCGAAACATCAATATCCTGGATTTTTTGGATCTCTATCTGTATTGGCTGTATCCTAACCCACATCTGTCTTGGTGCAATATAAAGGCACGCAGAGTAAGAAAAATACAACATAAAGACATAAGAAATGAGAAAAGGGGTCACTGCTGCAACATACTTTATAAGTTATCTAACAAGATCGATCAAATTTTGTCAGGGTATACTGCTTGTGTGCAGTTCATGTACTAATCCTTACAAATATACAATGCATATTACATAGACAAATGTGCAGGAAAAAAAATGTACACTGTAAAAATAAATTGTAATTGGCCTTTGGTCTGTAGTTGGATTGAAGAGATAAATCAAAGGAAAGCAGATATATTTGCAAGCCAAGTCATGGTGGAACGGCTTCAACAAAGAGAGCAATTGCTCACAGCACAAAACGAGATGTTGAAGGTTATAATCTCTGCTCTCCTTACACATAGCCAGCATGATTAGTTTAATTTCTGATGCTAAAACTGTTACTTGCAGGTGGATAAAGCCAATTTGAATCAAAAGATTGCAGAACTGGATAAGAAACTGAAATTTTTGACTAGATCACAGAACATCAATACCTATGTAGAGCAACCTGTAAAGAATAAGGTATTTATCTGATCTAGCCTGTGTGTAAAAGTACAACCTTCCTTTTTTTCTTCCAGTTTCCAATTTCTAAATATTGCTACAGGGAAATAGTTCTTCAAGAGCCGGTAGTGAAGAGCTCAGCAGAAGACTTTCTCAGTCTGACATGCTTCTTTCTCATATGCGAACATCTATGAGGAACAAGAGTACCAAGTAAAGACTCAGGGAAAATTCACGGATACCGCATTAATAGGTCATTAATCTCTATGTTTTTTTAAAAAGGTTCTTGATAGTTGCTAACTGCAGCTACCAATTTGTATAAAAGTGAATGTATTTAAGCTGTTGATAATGTATCACCCATTATGCCACAAAATGATAGAATATGTTCAAGCACATACCACCTGAAAATCATCACCATGAGATGTATTTTCATTTCTCCTATACTTACTGCTGACAGATTCATTCATAAATTTCAGCAATGTTATTCTGATCTCTCAGATTTAACTGCGCATGTTTCAAAGAAACCCTGTCACAAAGGTAAAACGGGTTGCGAAGGAAAACTAGTCTTTGTTGTGGTATCACATGTTCAGATATGTAGTCAAAATAATTTGAAGATTGGTATTATATTGGGGTACATTCTAAGTTCAAGTTTCACACGGCCTTTTGTTCGTTGGATTTCTTTGGTCTAGTCCAAAATTGTTTATCTTTTTCTGTTTTCTTTTGATTTCCCTTGTCTTTCATGTTGGCTATTGACTAAGTAGGTCTGGGTAAACTTGTGCTGTTTATTAGAATGAAACGTCTGAGTTCAAATACCGCACCTATTGCGGTTGTGATTTGGTTTATTTATTAGGTTGGTAATACCAGATAAATAGACCCAAGTCTTGATAGAATGCAAATCTAATTTTAAAAAATCCTTTATAAGCAATGTATTTAGAACTTATATTCTCATCGGGAATGTCTGAGAATGCCCTATTTTGATGCGAGTGTCTTGATAAAATGTGTACTGTCTTGATAGAGAAAATGAAGTGTTTACCATGAATGTTGTAGAACACCCTATCTTATGCAAGTGTCCTGATAAAATTTGTACTGTCTTGAGTGAGAAAACTTACTTAAGGCAATCTAAAGATTCTGAAAAATCAAGTGGGGTTTGAGTTTTGGTGTTTATGTCAGATCTAAATTAAATATACCTAATTCAACTGCGCCGTTGCAAAGTAGAATGGAGATTGAATGATTGATTGCCGTCATCTTGTTTTAACTGAAGGGATGAGATCACCACCTTTAGTTTTATTTATGAGTGCTGCTACGGGGACCCAAAATATGGGACCAATGGAGGGGACAGGTGAGGTGTCCCCTCCCTATTGCATAATGAATTGGTCATGCCAACTCACTATGCAATAGGGAGGGGACACATCACCTGTCCCCTCACTTGGTCCCATATTTTGGGTCCTTAAATCATTTTCCTTTATTTATAACAGCATTCATAATTTTTTTTATTTAATAGGTGATTGCATTTACTATTGTGATCATTTAATTCTTAAAGTGAAGATAAGAGTACTCGTTTTTTCAATGCTTATTTGAGTAGCTAATTAAGATGGCGTATTCTGATTTTCGTTTGATACTATTGATCTGAAAATAAACTTTAAATGACTCATATGAATTGTATTATATCTTGGCTATTAGTTTAAAATTAGTACTATATAGAAGAAAACATTTACTGCTGTCTAGGATTTTCTTAGAATGGCCAAGGAAGTCCGATTAAGTTCCTCTTTAAGGATACTCATAAAAAATTGTATCGTACATCATTAAAGGAAACTATTTGATGAATAAAGAAACTCGGACTCCGCTCAAGTCACGGTGCAATTAAAGACTGAAGAAAACCAGCGGGCAAGACTAATACTAAGAAACATTTCATAAAATAGACAAACCGATAATAATGATGCATACGATCAATGAAAAGTATATAAAGAGATGAATACCGAGTATCTCGATATTAGCAGGATATACGCAAGGAAGTGAAAATATACCAAGATACATTCTATAACACATCATCCACAAACTTAGAAGTACCACGCGAGTACGAGTGAACTTCTAACATTGATATGTTTACCATTTTTATTTTTTTTAAGAAAAAGTTTACACCTAGCGAGAGATCAACAGTATACTCAGAGCGGAGAAAGGATGAACACTTTTAGCGGAGCGGTAGCTACTCGATGCTGGGAGAAGACTTTGCATGCAACTTTTCATAAAATAGAGAAACTGATACGTACGCTGTATATGATCCCTGGAAAGTACATAAAGAGGTGAATACCTGAGCATCACTGTATTAGAAGGATATATCTACGCAAGTGAAAATATACCAAGATACATTCTATAATACATCATGGGTAAAGTCCAACACAAATATAAATTACAAAAGAATCTCCATCATTGATATGTTTATAAATTAAAAACCAACATACAAACACAAAACAAAAGAAACTTCTACATCTAGGGAGAGGTCAACATTAAACTTAGAATACAGTGAAGGGAAGAGTACTTTAGCTTGCTGCGCGTAGCATGAAGGCAGCACCATCCTGAGTATCCTTTGCCAAGGCAGCTCTCTAAATGGAAGACAGAAGGCACTGAAAATATACTCCTGCAACTCACATACCCGACAATGGTTTATGGAATGGGGGTAAATGAGTGTAGGTTGGTCAATTTGGGATTTCAACAGCAAATGGATTAGCATTCATTGAAAAAATAAGAACAGAAAAAAGGAAGAAAAAAAAAAAGAAAAAGAAAAAGAAAATATATAATGTGACCCCATTTTTAGCACCACTATATTCACCGCAAACAACCCTTGACCTTGTTTCTATTAGTAAATACTTTCTCATAGAATCTCCAATAATCAAGGCTAGAAACTAAGAAAATTTCATAGCTCTAAGGGGCTGTTTGGTTACACACTTTTTGAGAAAATTTTTCTCAAAACATCTGACAATGGTAAATTTGTAATTAAAAGTTTTCCAGAGATTTCTGTAAATTGTGTTTGGTTCAACAAAAAATTTATAGAAATATTTTCTATAAAATATCAAAACCTACCAAATTTTACAAAAAGCAATTTCCTCTCAAAATGAGAGGAAATCACCAGAAATCTGACACATACCATATTTAATTAAAAACCTACCAAATCTTGTTATTTTCTATAAAGTTATGAGCCATTTTCTTGTTTTGAACCAAACAAGCAAAGTACAAAAAACAAGAAAATTGGTACTTTTTGATTTCTCTAAACTTTTCCTATAATTTTTTTAAGAAATACAAGGAAATCATATTTTAGGTGGAAAACATTTCCTATAATTTCTAGAAATTGAACCAAACACCCCCTAAATTTCAACAATCATTTGGCATGCTATAAAAAGAAACAAATGTAAAAATGGACGCATTTTGTCTTTGCCGGATGGCGTCCTTGGCAACGAGAGGTAAATGTTAAGATGGAAAGTGGGCAAATTTTGGAAAGTGACGGAAAGCAAATGGAAACCGGACCATGTGATATCATCCTTTTAAACCCTTCACCCATTCAAAATATTTCAGAAAATGGATGGAAAGTGAATTGGTAGGCCAAAAATTAACATCACATTGTCTATCCCACCCTTTCAAAGCCTGTGGTTTTCATTTTTTGGTTTCTCATCCCCATTGTTCCCATCAAATTCTCTTTGATTCCACACAAACTCTTCTCCCATCCAATTTCTCCTCCCCTTAATTTTCTATTATTTCAAGACATGCTCTCCGAAGCAGAGAACCCCCCCCCCGGGGGGGGGCGGGCGCCCCTCAAGCGCAAGGGCCAAGAGGGAGGGAAAAAAGAAGAAGAAGAAGAAGAAACCTCCGCCTTAACCAATTCATCTTCCAGACGATCAACAAAATTCTTCCCATGCTCTCTTCAATGCACTTCTCTTCCAATTTTCTCATGCTAACCTTCCCAAAATTATATCACTGACCTCCCAGCAAAATAAATATATGTTAAGAGTCTTTTCAAAAATTACAAATCTCATAGCTGAACTAACATGTAGATTGCCATTAAACATAACATGAGATCTCTTAGTCTTGATTTATTAGGATTGACATTTAGGGAATTTCATAGTTCCTTCATGCTATGTATAATTGAGAATATATTTTATATTCTATGAAAATAATTTTAATTGGGTCAGTCATTGTCTAGTTGATCAAAATTTGAGCTTTTAAATTTTGATTATTTGCTAATTTGTTTCTTTTTTGTCTAATTTAGACAAGCAGATAACTGTGATGCTTAATTTTTTCGAGGGATTACAATGTCTAACTAATAACACATAGAACATATGAAGATACATGCACGCATGCATACATACATATATGCGTTCAAAACAGTAATCTTTACTTCTAAATTCTAAGAGAACGTATGAATTTATTTGATTCTAAAATTAATCTTATGTGTAAAGAGAATCAATGATTAATTAATCTTTATATATTTATGTTGTTAGATATCATACTAGTAAGCATGTACTCTAAACTTGATTATTTTTAAATTAAATCTCATGTACAGCTATTTTAACTCAATTTCAAAATTTTAATGCAAGAAGATAAAGATTGTCTGATATGGTTGGACATGTCATTGTTGCATATGCATCAGTTAGTACTATTATGGTCTGTTTTGTTATGTTTGTAGATAGCTATAAAGAAGAGATTTATAATACACCTTCTATGTACAAGGAGCTAATTAGAGGAGCCGATATGTATATAAGCTACTCAAGAATGAAAGCGAATGATAGAAATCATGAGAGACAGTACTACCAGAGATAACTATATATAGAAATCATGAGAGACAATACTACCAGAGATAACTATATATGTGTCTGTAAGGACAACTTGATATATTTTTCTCATATTGCGGGTCACACACAAAATATCGAGTTATTGTAATAGAATTTATTTATTTTTATGAAACAGTAAGTATTTTAGTCTAGTACCAGTTATCATTTATAACATTCATAACAATCATAACATGTTCATCAGAAAACCTCAAACGATAGAAGATATATAGTATTTAGTGAAAGTTGTTTCTTCAGATACATATTACCCGATTTGTCTCATTAACATGTTGCAAATGTTAGAAATGACAAATAACACTTGATTAAAATATTCACTCACTGTTTCTCCTGTATGAACATTTTTTTTTTCTTTCCAATAACTCAATTTCATGATGTAACCAGTAATATGTAGGAACATATCAAGTTGTTCTTCAAAAGACTATCAAGTATCCTTTAATAGCCTCGCTTGTAACTTTTGCCGGTTTTAAAAAAGGTTTCGGTTCTATTCTTAAATAGCTTATGCAAGTAACATCACTACCATAAAAAGTGTAACACATCACACATGTGAGCTCCTCTAAGAAGTTTATTCTACATAGAAGATACACTATGAATATCTTCTTTATTGTTAAATACAGACAAAACAAAAGTAGGCCACATTAGTACTATTAGATGCATATGCAACAATGACATCATCCAACCACAAATAATAATTGTTATATCCTTCCGTATAATAGTGAAAATGAGTTAAAAAATCTAAATGATATTTAATTAAAAAATAATCAACTTTAGAATGAATGCTTAGTGCTACCATATCTTGAACCTAAACATACAAATATTGATCAATCACATATTCTCTTAAATGTAAAGATTAATTTTTAAGATGTAAATATATTTTTGTCTCTTAAATACAGAGATAACTTTTTCAGATAAAGTATATTATACGTCCTATTACATAATATTAATTAAGGATCATCCTTTCTTGATAAAATTAAGCATAACATTTATTCAACCTCCTGAATCCCAAAAAAAAGGGAGGGAGGAAGACAAAAAAGAAACAAAAACAAGAGAAATGATCCAACACAAAAATTCTAATATTCCAAAATGTTTCCCAACTAGATCATGACAAACCCAATAGATCTTAATTTGCATATGAAATGCCAACAATTATAGCATGAAGACGATGTGAAAATATCTAAATTTCAGACCTAGTAAATCAAACCTATGATATAGACTATTGTTTATTTATATTTAATAACAATCTAACATTGCTCATTAAAGTCTGTTATTTATAACTTGCAAAAAAATTCATACCTTCTTGCGGGAGGAGGTTAGTAAAGAAACCCATGGAAGAGAAATTGGAAAAGAGGAGGTGTTATGAAGAGGAGTGGGAAGAATTGGGTGACGCCCAGGCAGAAGATAAAACGAGGTAGGTGGACTTCTTGAGGGGAATAAATAGGAGGGAGAAGGCAAGAGTCCACATAGGAGAAAATATTGCTAGAAATTTTTAAAATTGAGGAGAGAAAGGAATTTTTACGAGAGAGATATTAGATAGGTGAAAATTCTTGTGCGTGTTCGGAAGAGAATTTGGTGGGAATGTCGAAATCATGGTGAGTAGAACCAAAAAGAGAAAACAAATTGTTTGAAAAGTGGAAAGGGTAGATACATTATTAATTATTACCAATTTCTCTCTCCTCTGAGTTCACTTTCCATCCACTTTCTTAAAACCTTTTATAAAGTGAAAGAGTTTAAAATTGATTCCCTCACGTTTTTATTTACTTTCCAACTGCCAAATAGGGAAAAAAGAAAGAAAAGGGATCCACTTTTCCATTTTTGCAAATTTTCTATTTACTTTCCGGTTGAACACACCATTTGTGTCTTTGAGAGATTCTAAGAAAACAAGGGCACATCATTATACATTACAACATGAAGGATGAGCAACAATTGACCAAACTTCAATGTTTTTAATTTTATTTCCTTTATTTCTTGAGGTATCGCATCAACATGTTTACTTAAGGTCTTATGCTTGGAAAGCCATTAAAAAAACTGTTAGGGTTTGTATTCATTGTTAGGTATTAGCGCAACTGTTTACACACTGCTAAAGGCTGGCCATCATTATGTCTTTCTATATGCCAGTAAAGTAGAATGGGCTTAGCAATTTAATATACATACATAGGCTTGGCTCTCAACACCTCCTAGGCAAGTATTCCTAAAAGAAATCTATGCTTAAGTAATTTCCATGAGAGCCTCCAAACAAAGGAAAGGTCAAATTTGTTATTCGATAACAATCTGATTTTTAATGCATTAATTTAAACCATACTGTATCCAAGAAGCATAACCAGCACAATGTACTTTAACAAAGAGCTGAATAAAGACATATTCACGCAACCAGAATGAAATCTGTGGGATTAAGGCTCAGTGCCGGAGTCTAGCTTTTATCTTGAAACCCTGCTTTTACATAGAAGTATAGAACCTAACAGATTAAAGACTAGAACAAAAGCTTGTGCAGTTTCTAAAATTTAATGGGTATTATTGAAAGCTACAACCCTTATGCTAACTCATTGTCTCACTCTCAACCATCTAAATCCTTAGGATTGGCTATGCCTCTGTCTAAAGTACGTTCAAGAAAACTGAGAAAATTAGAATGAGGCGTCAACCTGACATTAATTTTCCTATATAAGGAAACCACGGGCAAAAGAAGAGCATACCATCAGTATGAGCATGCTAGTTGACAGGTAGGTCATACTTGTGCAGTTTAACCTTACAAAACTAAGAAGCAACCATCCAATAGTTTCCCAAGGCTTTGTTAAAAAATTCTCTTTCTCCTCATTTTTCTCTGTGAACAAAGGTCGTAGCCTAGCTGAAATTTAGGGCTTGCTACAACTCACCTCCAACCATATCCCACCTAATCTAAGCCTAAGCATGGGGTTAACTTCTTAATTTATATGCACGGAGTTAACCTTCAGATTTCAAGTCACTGCCGAATTCAAGAATCTAGACTTGATCAATTACTGATATAACTCATTAACATGTTATCGACCTTAATATTCCATTCATACTAAATGTATGATTATGAATAATTATTAGGAGTGATTAAATAAGGGGAGATGAGAACTTACAATAACTTCTCTCCTCTAGGAATCTATGGCACAACATTGGCAGAGAAATTTGAACACAGCCCCTTATCATGAATAAATAATACAGCCCGTCTACAAAGACCAATGCATCTCCAATCTAAATCAGAACAACAATTTACCTTCCCTCAAACTTCACACAATGTAGAAGAAAGAGTTCATCACCCAATTCAGACAACTCCAACAAAATCAGATCAATTCACTATCCTCTTCCTCAGATATCTCTGCATTCCTCTTTGCTGCCATCTCCAAATCCTTCTGTATCTGCTCCCTTCTCATCTTCATCCTCTCCTGCCAGTCCCGATACCCTTCCTCCACAACCTCCAAAAACTTATCCTTAATCTCGAGCAATGGATCCTTATCAATCAATACCCCCTTATCGTAGGCTTCCCTCAACATCGCCGTTTTAATTCCTCCTTTCAGTGACACATAAAATATCCCTGAATGCCTAGTAAATGTATTGCCAAACGCATTCGAAAATCTGAACTCGTCACAGAACTTCCCAATTACAGGCACTGCCATTCTCTTTGAAAGGGTCATTGACAGCAACTCGTGCATAACGCCCACCGTTCTCTTCTCCATCTCCGGTGAAGCCTGACTAAGCCCCGAAGCATCAGCGTAAGGTGAAATGTAAGGCAATTCTAGCCAATCTCTAAGCCACTCTCTCATCTCTTTTCTCAAATAAAAACCCGGTGGAAGGTTAACATTGAAATTAGGCCTCATTCTAATCCCAGTGAGTTCTGATTCCTCCTCCGCTCTCTTTTCGATCGCTGACTTTGCAAAATCCTCATTCCAAGAAACCAACTCCAAAAATGACTTCCCTTCACCAGGGCACCCAACCAATCTAATCAAATCAGGGTACTTAGGCACCAAATTAACCAACAAGTCATCAGGAAGCCCGAAATCCCTCTTCACATTAAGCAATTTCTCCGCATTTATAACCTTATCCTTCGACATCATCAGCAATTTACAAACTTTTGACAAAGTTCGTGCCTCCCACCTCGATCTGATCTCAGATTCTTCTTTCAGAAACGAATTCAAGCGATCAGAAGGGCGGAGAAAGGGGACGAGCTCGGATTTGGGCTTGATTCGATCGGGATAGGTATCGAACAAGAGAGGGTAACGAGAGAGGAAAGTTTTGACCTTTACAGGGAGTTTGAGGCGCTCTCTTCGTTTCTCGAGGTATCGCAATGGGATCACGCGGCCTGGCTCGTTGAGGACCTCGCGGACGACGCGAGAGATGAGGTTGTATCGCTTGTCGGATTCGATGGCGGAGTCGAGGGGGGTGTCCTTTCGCCATGCGACCTTCAGACTTGAGACTGAGGAGGTTTGGATGAAGGAGGAGAGAGATTTAGGGTTCGGGTTTTGAGAGAGGCGGGAGATTTTAGGGTTTAGTAGGGTTTTGAGAGGCATTCGGGGGACGAAAAGCGAGTGAGGAGGAGGGCGTTGTGCTGGAACTGAGGGGGGGGAGACAGTAAAAAAGAGACGCGGTTCGGATCTTGAATGATGATGGGATTTGAATCCGATAAGGTACTTCAATGGATAAATTTCACAAAATCTCCCGAAATTTGGAGGGTTTTTTATACAACTTGCCACAAAACACAAAATTTGAGATATTTTCTCTCAGACATTTTACTTACCAATGTAAAGCAAAACATCGGTATTCCGCTAAAAATTTCCTTGCGCTTTGTGTTTGTCCGAGTTCATTTTCCCACCTTTAGTTGATCCAACTAACTTTAGCTAATCAATTTTTATCATGTGCAAATCATAAGAAAAATTTAGTGGAGTACTCCTAAAGTGAAAAAAAAAAAGTACTAAAAGGCTCATTTTGCCAAGAATATATTTAGTTGTCAGAAAAAGATGGGACGTATAGGTGTCAAGTCAAAAATGCTATTTCTTTTGTTTTCTTTTCTTTTTCCGTTTTCTTCCTCTTTTTGTTCACTCATTTTCGTGAGTAAATTTCTCTTTTTAAGCCCTTAACTCCCTCGTGAATAGAAATCAAATAAAATAATTTTTGATCTAAAACAGCATCCTTCCAGTGCTACTCAAGTGCCAACCCCAAACCAAGAAAGAAAGTATAGACACCTCAAGTGAAAGCGAGGGGCCCTTATTCAAAATAACGAGAAATGATATATTTTATTATTGCGTCTTGTAAAACTAATATTACTTGAATTAAAAGTTCACTGATAATACAAAAATAAACGCAACACGTGCAACATATCAGATTCTGAGAAACAAATTTTATACTATTAGAGGGTAACCAAGGGGAAGGGAACACCATTTCCTTCTCTTCCATTCTCTTACCTAGTTTCCCTTAAGGGGCTGTTCGGTTATTTCCTAAAAACCAAGAAATAGAAATGAAAAACCAAGAAATCTCCAAATAACCCATTTCTTCCATTTCCATCCCTAAAACTCACCTACAACATCCAATAAAATATTATTTTCATTCAACAACTCATCCACATCATCTAATAAAATATTATTTTTATCTAACAACTCATCCACCATATCTAATAAAATATTATTTTCATCTAACAACTCATCCATCACCCTAATAAAATATTATTTTCATCCAAACATCACTCAACTCATCTCTTTTCATCATTTCAAATCACTCACATCATCCAATAAAATAATATAACAATTCACTTCATCTCATTAACATTTCATTTCTTCCATTTCATCCCAAAAAGTTATGAAAACACATTTCTTAAACTTTCCTCACATCACCCAATAATACAATGACAACTCATCTCATCTCATTTCATTTCTTATTTTTAAGAATGAACCGAACAAAAGAAAACAAGAAAACTACAGGAAATAGGTTTCTTATAATTCATTTCCTTATTTTTTTTGCCAACCGAACACATCAAAACTAGTTTTCTTAAAAAACCACTCACATCATCCAATAATAATGTGACAACTCATCTCATTTCATCTCTATTTCTTTGATTTCCTTTTTTTTTTTTAGCAAACCAAACACTCCCAAAACAATTCTTTGATTTCCCACTTTTCTATTTCTTTGATTTCCCACTTTTTTATAGACAAACGAACAGGCCCTAACTTCACTTAACCCCATTGAAATCCAAACACACCCTATGTTCATAATAAGAAAAGCAAATGCATATATACAACAAGGAAAAGTCTAAAGAAAAAAAGACCTTTAATAAAGGAAAGTCGAAGAAAAGAAGGTATTATATTGAACACTTGAAATAATAATGGAGTCCTTTGGGAGCAGAAAAATGTATAAACTTCACATCTAATATCCTATGGTGGCGGTTAACGTTTGGTGCTCAGAGCCGAAAGCCACTCGCCCGTAACCTTCTGTTCCTATGTACTGACTTCGACATCGAACCAAATGTAGCTTTCATGTCCCAAGTGCAAAATGGACATTTGGTTAAAGGATCGGAAGAAGATATCGTTGGATTTAAATCTAATTAAATCTATTTATGGGCACATATGATAAATCAATGTGTATTGCTATCTTCAAGGATAACTCACTTAAAGTGATCAATCAATTTGGGTTAATGAGTATTTAAATAAATCATGGGGTTATATGTACAGATACTAGGTTGTAATTGTAATTTGATGGGGGGCCAAATTACAAATGTACAACACCTATATATATGGGGTTATGATCCCTAATCTAGGGTTAGCCACTCTCATTCTCTTATCCCCATCTAAAGAGATTCATAAGGGAGTAACCCTAAGATTAGAAGATCACCAAACCCTAACTTAAATTCAAGCAATGGATTCAGGTATAAGCTTCTGCTTTTAATGTTTATTCTCTATGATTTAATCACGATTAAGTCTAACAAGTGGTATCAGAGCCACCCGTGATTAATTCTTAGGGGTTTAAGTTTCTAAAAATTAGGTTTTTTGATCTTAAATCTCTGTTTTTCAGAACTGTTCACGGATGAACAGTAAAAGATTCGATTTTGTTGGCTTTTTCTTTCGGATTTTGGGATCTATAGCACTAATGAACTGTAAAGTTCATTTTTTTTTTGGGTTTGATTCCATTTTGAAGCTTGGATCTGAATGATTGAGTTCAAAATCGGCAGAAAAATTAGGTTTTTTTGTTTTGGTTCATCGACTTTCTCCAACTGCTCGCCGGAGTTAAATCGACGGCAGTCCCACTATCAGTGGCGGTGACGGTTTTTCAGTTCGAAACCCTAAAAGGGGTTTGTTAGCTGTAGCCCAAGCGGCGGCGACGGTACAGTTCTAAACCCTAATGGGTGAAAGAAAACTTAGGGCTTGAGGACTTACCAGTTCTCAGGCGAACTTCGGTTGATTCCAGCGAACTTCGGTTTGTTTCGTGAACCTCGTGTTCAAACTTCAATTGGATGTGTTCTGACTTCTGACGAATTTCAGTTGAACCTCGTGTTCCAACTCTTGATGAACCTCGTGTTCAAATTTCAGCGAGCCTCGTGTTCGAACAATCAAGTGAACCTCGTGTTCGAATTCAGCGAACTTCGTGTTCGAACAATCAAGTGAACCTCGTGTTCGAATTCAGCGAACTTTGTGTTCGAACAATCAGGCGACCCTCGGGTCCAACTCATATGAGCTTCGGCTCAACTCAGGCATAGTCGACGTTCGTTGTTGGCGAGCTCGACGTTCGGATCTCAGCGAGCCTCGTGCTCAATTAAGGCGAGCTTCATGTTCGTTAGGGACGAGCTTCGGCTGAGCTTTAATCTTCGGGTCGAGCTCCGGCTGAACATTGATTTCAAAGGCGAGCATCTCGAAGCTCGACTTCCGGCGACGCTCAACCTCGGCGAATTTGTACTTCACCGGATCATTTGGGTAGTTCAGACGAGTCTCGTACTCGTCCACAAGTGAACTTCGAGGTCGACGGCGAGCACGCACCTCAATTCGAACTAAGCTTCGGTTCTTTGTGAAGGCGAGCCTGAGATCCCCCTCTCTGTTCGTCGGCTAAAAGGAACTGAAGGCAATGTAATTTGGGGTTTCTGTTCGTTGGTTGATCTAGGGCACAAGCCCTCTTGAGCCTTTTAATCTTGTGGGCCGAATTAACTTATGGGCTCATGTTTGTATGCTTAATATAATTAATTAAGCTATGAGGCTCTAATTAAGTTTTTTGGAAATTTAGTTAATTTAAATTAAATTATTTAATTTGAATTAAATTTGACAGTTAATCAATTATTTAATTCAAATAATATGACACTAAGGTATTAAATTTTATCTCTCATTCCAAATGATTAATTAAAACAAGAAGTTGCCAAAGTAACCTTTCTTGTGTAAATTGTTCATTAGGATGTTAGATGGTTGTGTGTATGATTTCGTGTAAATATTTAATCGGCCAAAGGAAGGTTAATATTTATTTAGACTGCATACACATCTGTGATGATAAACATGTGATAATTATAAGGTTTACATGTGAATAATGAATCGATCCAAAGATAGTTTTATTATTTGACATGACTTATTGTCAATGTTTGATTATTGTAACAATGTATCACTTACAATTAATATTACTGTCCAAAGACTTGATATTAATGTTGTGTCAGCTATCTTGAGATGAGATTTGTCATTATTTGAATTTTATTGATTACTAATTACGGTTAATAATGTGAGTATTTTTTGTTTATTTTAGCTAATGCATCTGCTGCAACAATTTCTGCTAACATCAACTCAATTCCCATACTAAATGGGACTAATTTCAAGGGTTGGAAAGAGAACATATTAATTATTCTTAGCTGCATGGATCTAAACCTTGCATTAAGAACTGAACAACCCCAACCTCTTAATGCGGATAGCACTCCCGATGTAAAGAAGGAGTATGAAAAATGGGAGCGTTCAAATCACATGAGTCTTATGATCATTAAGCGCGGCGTTCCGAAAGCCTTCAGGGGCATAGAATCCAAAGGGATTACTAAGGCTAAAGATTTTCTTGCCGAAATTAAGAAGCGTTTTGCGAAAAACGATAAGGTAGAAACAAGTACGCTTTTAGCTCGCTTGATTTCGATGAAGTATAAGAGCAAAGGAAATATCAGGGAGTACATTATGGAAATGTCTCATATTGCTTTAAAACTTAAGGCACTTAAACTCGATCTTTGTGATGAGCTATTGGTGCATCTGATTTTATTGTCGCTTCCTTCACAGTTCAGTCAGTTCAAGGTCAGTTATAACTGTCAAAAGGAGAAATGGATTCTAAATGAGCTCATTTCATACTGTGTGCAAGAAGAAGACAGGTTGAAACAAGATAAGATAGAAAGTGCTCATCTGGCATATGCCTCTAAGGATAAGAGCAAGAAAAAGAAAGAATGATAATGAAGCTGCTAAGGATCTAATTCAGAAGAAACAACATAAGGATAATCAATGTTGTTTCTTCTGTAACAAGCCTGGACGCACAAAGAAGGATTGTACCAAATATCACGTCTGGCGTACTAATAAGGGTACGTTCCTTACTTTGGTTTGTTCTGAAATTAATTTAGCTTCAGTACCTAGAAATACTTGGTGGTTAGACTCTGGTGCTACTACTCACATAAATATTTTATGCAGGGTTGCCTGAGCTATCGAAAGCCAAGTGGTGTTAAAAGACACATCTTGTGGGCGACGGTCAATCGGTAGATGTGAAAGCAATTGGGCATTTTAGGTTGTTATTAGGAACTGGTTCTTATTTGGACTTAAAAGATACTTTTATAGTACCGACTTTTAGACGGAATTTGGTTTCTGTTTCTATATTGGATAAATCAGGTTATCATTGTTCATTCGGAAACAGTCAATTCAGTTTATCTTTTACTTCAAATGTTGTGGGAACTGATTACTTGAGTACTTATGACAACCTATATTTGCTTGATACAATTGCTTCTTATAATGAATCCTTGCATGTGGAATCACGTGGTACTAAGCGTAAATTAAATAAGAAAAATTTAGTGACATTATGGCATAAGCGCTTGGGTCATATCTCAAAAGGTAGAGTTGAGCGACTTATGTTTGATGACATTTTAGATTCCCTTGATTTTTTGAATTTCAACGTATGTGTTGAATGTATCAAGGAAAAACAGACCAAAGTTAAGAGATTAAGTACTAACAGATCTTCGGAAGTCTTAAATTTGATACATACAGATATTTGTGGGTCATTCCCTACGGCATCCTGGAATGGTCAATAATATTTTATATCATTCATAGACGATTACTCACGTTATGGGTACCTATATCTCATTCATGAGAAATCTGAGTCTCTAGATATGTTCAAAGCCTATAAAGCTGAAGTTGAGAATCAACTCAACAAAAAAATAAAACCCGTTAGATCTGATCGTGATGGTGAGTACTACGGAAGATATGATGGTTCAGGTGAACAACGTCCAGGACCATTTGCTAGATACCTAGAGGAATACGGTATCGTCCCATAATATACCATGCCAGGTTCACCTAACATGAATGGTGTAGCTGAAAGACGAAACATGACTCTTAAGGCTATGGTAAGAAGTATGATTGCTCATTCTTCTTTACCAGAGTCACTCTGGGGAGAAGCACTAAAGACAACAGCTTACATTCTGAACAGAGTACCAAGTAAAACAGTTGCTAAAACACCTTATGAGTTTTGGACTGGTCGAAAACCCAGTTTAAAGCACTTACATATTTGGGGATGTCCAGCTGAGGCAAGGCCTTATAGGCCAAATGTAAAGAAATTGGACTCCAAAACAGTTAGCAGCTACTTTATTGAGTATTCTTAACGCTCTAGGGGCTATAAGTTTTATGATCCCACACTCGATCAGGAATATCTTTGAGACATGGACAACAACATTCTTTGAGGATGTTGAGTTTGGGGGAGAAACAAGGTTAGAGACATTGCTTTTGAGGAGGAATTGGCTTCAGATCCAATCCATACAATTACTTTTGATAATATTCAAGTTCCTTTATCTGATGTTGCTCAAGAAGTAAATCTGAAACCTCAAGATGACAATGTTGAACAACTCCCTGTTCCAGAAGAACAAACTCAACAACCTTAAGAACCAGTGTCATTAAGGAGATCCACGAGAGAAAGGAGAAATGTTATTCCGGATGATTATATTGTATTTCTCCAAGAACATGAGAAAAGTAATGGTATGTTGGAAGATGATCCAATCAACTTCCTTCATGCCATGAAAAGTTCTAATTCTTAACAGTGGATTGATGCCATGAATGAAGAGTACAAGTCTATGCAAGACAATAAAGTTTGGGAACTTGTCCCATTACCAGAAGGTGCAAAACCAATTGGTTGTAAATTGATTTTTAAAACCAAGCGGGATGCAAATGGTAATGTGAAGAGGTATAAGGCATGTCTTGTAGCTAAAGGCTTTACTCAAAAGGAAGGCATTGATTATACAAAGACTTTCTCTCCAGTTTTATCGAAAGACTTTTTTAGAACAATCATGACACATGTTGCTCATTATGATCTTGAGTTACATCAGATGGATGTTAAGACTGTATTTCTCAATGGTAACATTGATGAGATGATTTATATGGTGTAACCAAAAAACTTTGTGACAGGAGACCCAAAGAATATGGTTTGCAAATTAAAAAAATCCATCTATGAACTCAAGCAAGTTCCTCGTCAATGGTATTACAAGTTTCAACAAATAATTATCTCGTTCGGTTTTAAGATGAACATTGTTGATGACTATGTATATCACAAGTTCAGTGGGAGTAAGTATATTTTTCTGGTTTTGTATGTCGATGACATATTGCTTGCCACTAATGATATAGGCATGTTGCACGAAACCAAGAGATTTCTATCAAAGTATTTTGAGATGAAAGATCTTGGGGACGCCTCTTTTATATTAGGAATCCAGATACATCGAGATCGCTCTCCGGGTATTCTTGGATTATCACAAAAGAGCTATATCGATAAAGTACTTAAAAGGTTTGGCATGCAAGACTGCAGACCAGGAGACACCGTGTGGCTAAAGGAGACAAATTTAGTCTCAATCAGTGCCTTAAAGGAAACCTTAAAATTCAGGAAATACAGAAGATTCCTTATGCTTCGGCTGTAGGAAGTCTAATGTATGCTCAGGTGTGTACGCGTCCGGATATTGCGTACATTGTTAGGATGTTAGGTAGATACTTAAGCAACCCTGATATGGATCATTGGATAGCAGTCAAAAGGGTTATGATGTATCTTCAGAAAACAAAAGATTATATGCTCACATACAGAAAATCAGAACAGTTAGAGGTCATTTGGTACTCTGATTCTGATTTTGCTGGATCCCAAGATAGCAGAAAGTCTACATCAGGCTACGTTTATATGTTAGCAGGAGGAGGTATATCATGAAAAAGTGTCAAACAGATACTTGTAGCTTCCTCCACTATGGCAGCAGAATTTGTAGTTTGCTATGAGGCATCCAATCAGTGAATATGGCTGAAAAATTTTATCACGAGACTGCACATTCTGAAAAATGTTGAACGACCACTAAGGCTATATTGTGACAATAAATCTGCAGTAATGTATTCTAATAACAACAGGAGCTCAACTAAGTCAAAACATATTGACATTAAGTTCCTGGTTGTGAAAGAAAGGGTTCATAATGGACAGATATCCATAGAGCACATTAGGACAAATTCCATGATAGTTGATCCTTTTACTAAAGGATTACCACCTAAAGTCTTTCATGAGCATACTGCTCATATGGGTGTGATATTATTTGAGGATATCATGATTTAGTGGGAGTTTGTGATTGTGGTGCTTTATGTTAGGTTATATTTTCTGATTAGAATAAAGTTTTCAGTTCATACACTCTGTTCCATAATGCTGAGGTTGACCTCACTAAAGTCTAAGGTAGGACCAGTTAAAAATAGATATGTACTGATCACATTGCATGTAATTTTCATGCTGCACATCCATGATTGATCTATGTCGTTTGATTGTATTGGTATATGTGATCATTGATGGGTCGAGTCACGATAAATGTGACGAAGGCCGCTTTGATCCTATATTGATATAGTCAATGGACGAGATTGTTAAGAAATACCTTTTTAGTGATAGCAATTTTGAGCTCATAAGGTTATAACAATTAAGGAATCATATAGTGCCCAAGTGGACGATTGTTGGATTTAAATCTAATTAAATCTATTTGTGGGCACATATGATTAATCAATGTGTATTGTTATCTTTAAGGATAACCCACTTAAAGTGATCAATCAATTTGGGTCAATGAATATTTAAATAAATCATGGGGTTATATGTACAGATACCAGGTTGTAATTGTAATTTGATGAGGGGTCAAATTACAAATGTACAACATCTATATATATATATGGGGTTATGGTCCATAATTTAGGGTTAGCCACTCTCATTCTCTTATCCCCATCTAAGAAGATTCATAAGGGAGTAACTCCTAAGATTAGAAAATCACCAACCCCTAACTTAAATAGCCATGGATTCAGGTATAAGCTTCCGCTCTTAATGTTTATTCTCTATGATTTAATCATGATTAAGTCTAACAGACATGGGCAAAGAAATTCAACTTGAGACAGTAATCAGTGAAGAAGAATGAGCGAGTGATGCCATGATCAAATTTTCCTTCAGGAGGATATCCAACTTTTTCAATTATAATGAAAGAAGAGCATCAACGTTTCCATCTATATTTTGTAAAATATGAACCAAAATAAACATGGAGCCTGAAAGAGAAGAGGAAACACAATAATATACAGAACACTGATAGTGAAGGTTAGTGAACGTTCTAAGGTCCTGATGAAAAAGAATTTGACTTTGAATGGAAGAAACTAACTAAATTCAGAAGCTCAAAAAGTAACTGAAGAAAATAGTAGCACTTTAACATCCTTTTTATATAATCCCACTGACCATTTCGGTGTAAGCCTCAATTAATTTTTATGTGAAAGCTAGAAGATCATTTTGATCATTTCTCCTCTTTTTATTAAGCGGTAAATGTCTAATAACCACAAATAAGGTGTCTTCCCTTTAAACTTCAGTTCTAAACCTTCAGCGAGGTGTAAAAGGTTCCCAAATGGGATAATGAACTAAGTAACATAATTCCAAAAATTAAATTGGTCAACTCTTTTACTATTTATTCCTTCTAAGCCTAAAAACCCAATAAATCTAGAGGGATGGCCAATGAACAGATATTCGGCAACACATGGTAGCTTGCCAATCAAAGAACTGCAACGAAGTATCACTTACCTTTAAAATCATTTTATCCTAGCCATTCTTGTCCATACTATAGTTGTAAGTGGAATCAATAAGATATAACAATGATAGGAAGATACATGGTGAATGTAAAAGAGGCGCAGAATAAATAAACCTAAAGAAACTCCCTCAAATTAGAAAGAAGGTGTATCTGTTAGTCTAAGTGTGTAGACCCAAAGCTGCAATCGGAAAGACGAAGAAAACAGTCAGAAGACTGTGCGGTCGACCGCAGTGGCAGAGCCGGTCGACCGCGTGCACTGCAGGAGACTGAGAAGAAATTCTCGTTCTGGTCGGTCGACCGGCGTGGCCGCTGCGGTCGACCGATAACCTGCACGAGACACTGTATTTGTTTTTCGCTCTGGCCGGTCGACCGGGCTTGGTAAAGCGGTCGACCGCGACGCAGATTCGCTGTTTCCTATTCTATTTAGGAATCCTGTTTGGCTGGGGTTTGAAATAAATACCCAAACGTTTTTAGGGTTTAATAATCATCAAAAAAGAGCTTTTTGGCTGAAAAGAGAGAGAGAATCTCAGAGAGATTAACCCCTTGTTTGAGAGCTTGTATTTTCTTCTTCAATTAATAGAAAGATTGTGTGGTGTGGCTCCCGAGGACGTAGGCACGTTGCCGAACCTCGTTAAATCTGTGTGTTCATCTTCTTTACTGTTTTTACAAGGTTAGATCTTTATTTGTGGTTTATTCCTACTTTCCTACTTTCAACACAAGGTCCGGAAGGGCAAGTTCGATTGATTGTTTCGAATCCCTAACAACTGGTATCAGAGCTTCGTTCAGCAATTTGTGTGAAAGCCATGACAGAGGAAAGCAAATCAAAGATCGAGAAGTTTGATGGTTCAGACTTCGCCTACTGGAAGTCGCAGATGGAAGACTATCTGTACCAGAAAGACTTGTATCGCCCGCTGTTGGGCAAGAAAAAGGGAAAGAAGAAAGAGGAGTCAGATGGTGATTGGGAGGTACTGGATAGAAAGGCTCTAGGGTAAATCCGGTTGTCGCTCGCCAAATCAGTAGCCCACAATATTCTGAAGGAGAAGACGACGGTGGGGCTTATGGAAGCGCTCGCGAAGATGTACGAGCAACCGTCGGCAGGAAACAAGGTGCATCTTGTCAAAACCCTTTTCAACCTCAAGATGGCAGAAGGACGGTCCTTCACGATGCACCTCAGCGAGTTCAACACGATTGTTGATCAACTTATCTCCGTGGACATCACGTTCGATGACGAAGTGCAGGCCCTTCTACTACTATCGCAGTTGCCGGATAGTTGGGCAGGTTGTGTGACGGCAATCAGCAATTCGGCGGGGAAAGAGAAGTTGAAGCTGAGTGAGGTTGTTAGCATGATTCTATCCGAGGAGGTTAGAAGAAAATCGTCCGAATCAGAAGGTTCAGGTTCAGCCCTAAATTTCGAGCAGAGAGGCAGAAGCCAGAAGAAAGGGAACCAGAACAGGAATCGGTCGAAATCAGTGAAGAAGAGGCCGAACTCGAAGGTTAGGTCTATCAAAGGGAAGTGTTGGAACTGCGACCAGGAGGGCCATATGTCTTCAGTTTGCAAAGCACCAAAGAAGGATGCGGGTGAGCAGGAGGCTCATATCGTGCAGGATGCCTTGATCCTTGCTATGGATAGCGATTCTGATTCTTAGGTCATCGACTCAGGAGCTTCTTTCCACGCTACTGCTAATAGGAAACTTCTTCAGAACTATGTAGCAGGAGACTTTGGTAAAATATACTTGGGGGATAATGAACCTTGCAATATTGTTGGAAAGGGCGATGTTCAGATACAGATGAAGGGCTCCAAGTGGAACTTGAAGAACGTGAGACACGTGCCAAAGCTGAAGAGGAATCTTGTTTCGGTGGGACAGCTTGGAACAGAAGGCTACGCTTCGACATTTACCGGGGATTCGTGGAGAATCTCCAACGGCACGATGATTATTGCCCGAGGCAATAAAACAGGGACTCTCTACCTCACTTCACATGCGAGTGACACCCTCGCAATTGCAGCTGGCAAGGAGAGTACAAATCTGTGGCACAACAGGCTAGGGTATATGAGCGAGAAGGGGATGAAAATCCTACACTCACAAGGAAAGCTAACCGGGATCGACACCGTGGAAGTCGGAGTTTGTGAAGATTGCATCTTTGGAAAGCAGAAGAGGGTTAGTTTTCAGAAGGGTGGAAGGCCACCTAAGGCTCAGAAGCTAGAGTTGATTCATACAGATGTATGGGGTCCAGCCAGTGTGTCTTCTCTTGGCGGTTCGAGATACTACGTCACCTTTATCGACGATCACTCGAGGAAGGTGTGAGTTTACTTCAGAAGCACAAGTCAGAGGTGTTCGAAATCTTCAAGAAGTGGAAGGCCATGGTCGAGAACGAGACAGATCTGAAGGTGAAGTGCTTGAGATCAGATAATGGTGGAGAATACGAGCTGGAGGAGTTCAAGAGGTTCTGTGCTACGAATGGGATTCGCTTAGAGAGGACTACTCCAGGGACGCCGCAGCAGAACGGCATCGCAGAAAGGATGAACAGGACCTTGACAGAGCGTGCGCGGAGCATGCGATTACATGCAGGTCTGCCTAAGACATTTTGGACGGATGCAGTGCATACGGCAGCATACCTTATTAATCACCGGCCATCAGTTCCATTAGACTTTGGGATTCCAGAGGAGGTTTAGAGTGGAAAGAAGATAAATCTCTCACACTTGTGGGTATTTGGCTGCGTGGCATATGTTCATATCAGTAACCATGTCAGGGACAAGCTAGAAGCGAAGTCACAGAAGTGCACATTCATTGGATACGGCATTGATGAGTTCGGGTATCGCCTTTGGGATGAGAAGAACAGGAAGATCATCAGGAGCCGGGATATGATATTCAATGAGGAGGTGATGTACAAGGATAGGAACAACGCCAAGGATAGCCGAAACAGTGGGAGCAGCACTACAGATACAGGTGGATCTGAGTACATGGATATAGAGGAACTTCCAGATAGGGGAGATGATGTTTGTTCTGACCACAGAACGGAGGAGGCTCCAGGTGCAGAAGAAACTACCCAGGACGTGGAGCCTAGGAGGTCATCCAGGGTACCCAAACCAAATCCCAAATATCTTTCATCTCTTGACTATTTATTGTTGACAGACAGCGGTGAGCCGGAAAGCTATGAAGAGGCAATGCAAGTGAGTGAATCTCAGCAGTGGGAGCATGCGATGCAGGAGGAGATGGATTCTCTACTCACTAACGAGACATGGGAGTTAGTCCAGCTACCTGCGCAGAAGAAAGCCTTGCACAATAAATGGGTTTACCGGGTCAAGCAGGAAAGTGATGGAAGCAAGAGATTCAAGGCCATATTAGTAGTGAAAGGGTTTCAACAGCGGGAAGGAGTTGACTACACGGAGATATTTTCCCCTGTTGTGAAACTCACAACCATCAGAGTGGTATTAAGTTTGGTAGCTGCAGAAGACCTTTTTCTTGAGCAGTTAGATGTGAAGACTGCCTTTCTTCATGGTGACTTGGATGAAGAAATCTACATGAAGCAGCCTGTTAGCTTCATTGAAGAAGGAAAGGAAGAGATGGTGTGCAAGCTCAAGAAGAGCTTATATGGTTTGAAACAGGCCCCGAGACAGTGGTATAAGAAGTTTGATAACTTCATGCAGAACAATGGCTACAGAAGATGCAATTCAGATCATTGCTGTTATTTCAAAAGGTTCGAGTCCAGCTTTATTATTTTGTTATTATATGTTGATGACATGTTGGTAGCAGGACCGTGTTTAGAGGAGATAAACAGTTTGAAGAGGTAGCTAGCAAAAGAGTTTACAATGAAGGATCTGGGTGCAGCGAAGCAGATTCTAGGGATGCGAATCAGTAGAGATGAAGCTGAAGGGACATTGAGATTGAGCCAAGCTGAATACATTAAGAAGGTACTTCAGAGGTTCAACATGCAAAATGCTAAAGTTGTTAGCACACCCCTTGGAAGTCAGTTCAAGCTATCTGAGGAGCAATCGCCTAAGACAGATGCAGATAGAGAGCATATGAGCAGGGTGCCATATTCTTCAGCCATTGGGAGTCTCATGTACGCGATGGTTTGCACGAGGCCGGACATCGCCCATGCAGTGGGAGTTGTGAGCAGATTTACAAGCAATCCAGGGAAGCAGCATTGGGAGGCCGTGAAGTGGATAATGCGGTACTTGAGAGGTACAACAAACAAACCACTATGTTTCAGGAGGAAAGAATTGGTGCTGCAGGAATACGTGGATGCGGACTTCGTCGGTGATCATGATACGAGGCGGAGCACCACGGGGTATGTTTATACCTTAGCGTCGACAGCAGTGAGTTGGGTCTCACGTCTGCAGAAGATTGTGACTTTGTCTACAACCGAGGCTGAGTATGTCGCGGTGACTGAAGCAAGCAAGGAGATGATCTGGTTGAACGGGTGCTTGGAAGAGTTGGATCTGAAGCAAGGGAGAGGAGTTCTTTATTGTGATAGCCAGAACGCTATACATCTTGCTAAGAATCCAGTATATCATGCCAGAACGAAGCACATCGACGTCAAATACCACTTTATACGCTCGCTTGTTGAAGACGGAAGGTTACATTTAATGAAGATTTTGGGGAGTCAAAATCCAGCGGACATGTTGACAAAGGCAGTTACCATTGAGAAACTGAAGTTGTGCGCAACTTCAGTTGGCCTTCACGAGTAGAAGACGAAGGCGGAGCCACACTACGAGGAACGGCGAGATCGTTGGGATACTATTGATTGAAGGAAGAATTTTTTCGGGGGAAAAGATACATGCGAAGAAGGGGAGAGTTCGGGTGAGCTCGTTGATGACGCTTTGGTCTCCAAGTGGGAGATTGTTAGTCTATGTGTGTAGACCCAAAGCTGCAATCGGAAAGACGAAGAAAACAGTCAGAAGACTGTGCGGTCGACCGCAGTGGCAGAGCCGGTCGACCGCGTGCACTGCAGGAGACTGAGAAGAAATTCTCGTTCTGGTCGGTCGACCGGCGTGGCCGCTACGGTCGACCGATAACCTGCACGAGACACTGTATTTGTTTTTCGCTCTGGCCGGTCGACCGGGCTTGGTAAAGCGGTCGACCGCGACGCAGATTCGCTGTTTCCTATTCTATTTAGGAATCCTGTTTGGCTGGGGTTTGAAATAAATACCCAAACGTTTTTAGGGTTTAATAATCATCAAAAAAAGAGCTTTTTGGCTGAAAAGAGAGAGAGAATCTCAGAGAGATTAACCCCTTGTTTGAGAGCTTGTATTTTCTTCTTCAATTAATAGAAAGATTGTGTGGTGTGGCTCCCGAGGACGTAGGCACGTTGCCGAACCTCGTTAAATCTGTGTGTTCATCTTTTTTACTGTTTTTACAAGATTAGATCTTTATTTGTGGTTTATTCCTACTTTCCTACTTTCAACACAAGGTCCGGAAGGGCAAGGGTTCGATTGATTGTTTCGAATCCCCAACAGTATCCTGTTGTGATGTAGGACATGTAGAAGATTATATTAATTAGGATTTTAGGATATGATTTTTAGATATTTGGATAGGATTGGATCAGTTACTAGGTTAGATTTGTTATTTTGTTATTCTATTGGATTTGATTAAGGGGATGTTTGGTTGCACACTTTCTGAGAAAACTTTTCTCAAAACATCTGACAATGGCAAATTTATAATTAAAAGTTTTTCAGAGATTTCTGTAAATTGTGTTTGGTTCAACAAAAAATTTATAAATACATTTTCTATAAAATATCAAAACTTACCAAATTTTACAAAAAACAATTTCCTCTCAAAATGAGAGGAAATCACCAGAAATCTGACACATACCATATTTAATTAAAAATCTACGAAATCTTGTTATTTTCTATAAAGTTATGAGCTATTTTCTTGTTTTGAACCAAACAAGCAAAGTACAAAAAACAAGAAAATTGGTACTTTTTGATTTCTCAAAACTTTTTCCTATAATTTTTAAAAAAAATACAAGGAAATCATATTTTAGGTGAAAAACATTTCCTATAATTTCTAGAAATTGAACCAAACACCCCCTAAATCTATTAGCTAGAATTTGGATTTATTTTATTGCTATAAAAAGGATTGTCATGTTTCTTTTTTGAAATGGAGAATTGATGAATAGATTTTGAGTGTTCAAGAGATGATTTTGAAGTGATTCCACAAGCATAAAGCCATGTTTTTTTTTAAATTAGGCGTCAGTGTGTGAAACCAGCCAGTGAATCCGCTCTAACCTATTTATCTTTGATCCTTCTTTATTTGGTCTTTTACTTATTTGATCTTTTATTGAGTAAAAAAAATTAAAAAGTGAGAAGTTATTGTTCACGGGGGTACTGTTCACCCGAACACTATTCATTGTCGCTACCATTCCGCATCATGCAGTATACAGGTGCATTTTTCCATATATGTATTCTGGTGTAGGTTGAATTATGCGACATAAGATAGTCATGTTTCATGAGAATTCTGGAGGAAATTTGGAATTAGGTTTTATTGAACATTCCATCATTTTACTCCTTAAGGTTCAATTTGTCCAAGGACATGTAAAATTGCAATAGACCAGCAGGTAAACATTTGACAGGATGAGCTTTTATTAATATTAATACTGTATGTTTTGCAGTTCTGTGCTATAGTTATCATCCATCATCCACCATATTTTGATATATAAACATTACACTTAGTTATATGGTTATTATCATCAATCATCACCTCATAATTGTTCTATACTCATCTTAGTGTAGACAAAGTAAAAAAACCAAACTAAATTTGTCATGATTCATGTTCATAATTTTAATGTGTGTCAGCCAGGTTTAGCTTGTTAGCACCAGATACCCTCTCTATTCCTAACTAATGCTACATCATGGACTTTATCTCCCTCAGAGCAAAACTCCACATGACTCCTCTGAAACATGTATGCGTGTGTCTCTGTGTCTATGTGTGCCGGTGTGTTTGTGTACGTCACAAAATAAAACCACAGAATTCTCAATTGCGTACGCATACTGTAATAGTTTTATAGCACATGCATTAAAATAACTTACAAAAATAGAACACCAAACTAATTTCTGAAATATTATTTTGGAGATATTTTCCAGACATGAGGTGAAGCAAATAAAAGAACCTCAAATCTAAAAGAAACCAATCATGTTTTAACATGTATAATAGCACAAATTAGAAGGCACCACTTTAGCAACACCATTTAGCGTGAAAATCATTTACCCACGTGATAGCATATAAAGTAAGAAGCTGAAAAACAAGAAAATCATTTAGTGTGGGGAAAAAAAACTTAGAGAAGATACCTAAACAGCCAGTAGGCTGAGATATCAATGTAACTGCCTACATTGACTACGCACACATCATAAGATACGCTAGCCAGTAATCACCTCTGAGGAGATATTGTCACTAATCTCAGATATTGTTCTCAGGCATCACGTCTGGAAGAAAAAACCTGTCTTTGACATCAATGTTCAGGAGGGAGTCTATTGTAATATTAGTTAAACTATGAGGAATGTTAGTCTGTTCAACTGAAACTGTGGGATGCATGCCACCAGTTTCATGATTTGTTCTTAGCAATTCAGATGACATGGATGACGGATCAGCAGAAGTGTCAATATTAGCTCCATCAGACAAACCTGAAAACAGAAATTCTTCCCAGATGTCAAATAATTGTAGCTAGCAAAAGTACAGAGAACAGTTTAAAATGTCAATACCAGGTATTTGCGAGGCTCCTCTACTATTTCTAAAACCTTCACTCAGATCAATATTTTGCATTGCCATCTGATTTGGAGGATAAGAATGGAAACAAGGATTCAAGCCTTCTGTATCTACTTAAACACCATGTTCCACGGCACTGTTCTCTGGCCTGTTGGTTTGAGAAAAAGGAATGAGATGTAAAGAATCACCAACGTCTCCAGAATTTACATCATCGAAAATAGATGAAAAATGTAGACAATCGGCATTAGCAGGGTAATATTCTTGGTTAGCAAAATTTGCTCCTCTACTATCTCTGAAACCTTCACTCAGATCAATATTTTGCATGGTCATCTGATTTGAAGGAAAAAAATGGAAAAAAGGATTCAAACTTTCTGTATCTACCAAAACATCATGTTGCACAGCACTGTTCTCTAGCTTGTCAGTTTGAGAAAAAGGAATGAGATGTAAAGAATCCCCAACTTCTCCAGAATTTACATCATCGAAAACAGATGAAAACTGTAGGCAATCTGCAGTAGCAGGGTAATATTCTTGTTTAGCAAAATTTGCTCCTCTACTATGTCTGAAACCTTCACTCAGATCAATATTTTGCATGGTCGTCTGATTTGAAGGAAAAGTATGGAAAAAAGGATTCAAACTTTCTGTATCTACTAAAACACCATACTCTACAGCACTGTTCTCTGGCCTGTCGATTTGAGAAAAAAGAACGAGATTTAAAGAACCACTAACTTCTCCAGAATTTACAACTTCGAAACTAGATGAAAACTGTAGACAATCTGCAAGAGCAGGGTAATATTCTTGGTTAGCAAAAATTGTTCTACTATTTCTGAAACCTTCACTCAGTTCAATATTTTGCATGGTCATCTCATTTGGAGGAAAAGAATGGGAAGAAGGATTCAAGCTTTCTGTATCTATTGAAACACCATGTTCTACAGCACTGTTCTCTGGCCTGTTGATTTGAGAAAAGGGAATGAGATATAAAGAGTCACCTACTTCTCCAGAATTTACATTTTCGAAAACAGATGGAAGTAGCTAATCTGCGGCAGCAGGGTAAGATTCTTGATTTGCGAAATTTGAAATGTTCGAGTGTGTAGAGAAAGCAGCTGAACTAGTATAAGCTCCTAGTTCGACTGTTTTTTGAGTAACTTGTGAGACAGTTGGACGGTTATTTGCCGAGATTCTGCTTCCCTGAAAGACTACTTAGTTCGTTAAAAAATAAAGCCTTTCCTTTCCTATCAGACCAAAGAAGAAGTCATAGAAAACATTTCAATATTTGTTAGAACCACTCATTAAAAGAAAAATATGATCATGAAAAGCTTTGGATTTTCAAGCATGATGTTTACTGAAATATTCAACTCTAAAGCTGAACATGAGAAATATTTTGCTCAAATTTGAAAACTGCAGAAAAATTCTGCAAGATTCAACTCTGAACCCTCAACTGTTTCACATGTGATCCTCAAGTAGTTTGTGTGCACAAGCTATAAGACTGATACTATGCAACAATGTAAGATGTTTAGGCACAATAGGCTAGTTGCAAGAAAAGAGTATATCACTAAACATAACTTAACGTTGTGCTAGATAAAATATTTTAGGTGTTCACCTTCATTTAACAAAAATATACCTTCTTGCATTGATAAAATTAAGCTCGACTGTTTGCCATCCCGTGAGCATTGAACTAAAACTGTAGATCAAAAAATAGTTAAATTTACTACTGGTAGAAAAAAATGATCTGCAAAACTTTTTAGCAATTGAAAAACCAAAACCCAAACTTGCCAATTGGACCTTATCTTCTATTAGTTATGTTTACGAAGAAATTTTCAAAACCAACCCAACCCATGTTTTTATTTTCAAAACCGACCCACTTTTTTTTTAATCAAAATCGACCCACTTTTTGCCACGTCAGCTTAATCTCATTTTCTAATTAGTCGGGGTTGCCAACCCCGACTATTTAGGACAACAAAAACCGGGTTTAAAGCTTCTAATTAGGGTTTAACAACTTCCTAAACAGTCGGGGTTGCCAACCCCGACTGTTTAGGAATGAGATTAAGCTGACGTGGCAAAAAGTGGGTCGATTTTGATAAATAAAAAAAAAGTGGGTTGGTTTTGAAAATAAAAACTTGGTTTGGGTTGGTTTTGAAAATTTCTTCTTATGTTTACATATGGTGCAAGGCCAACTATAGGCTTCTTATAGGTAATCGGACAAGGACAGTTTGGGTCGATGAAGGATCTAAATTTAATCCTTATCTTTGATCTATCTACCTATGGAACTGTTTTTTTTTTAAATTTTAATATGAAATATTCAGATAAAAATGGGAAAATAATAGAAACATAATCGAAGAGACAATAGAATGTAAATTAACTATTTGTTTTGTTTTGTTTTTTTAGCTGCCTGATGTGTGAGTGTTTTTATTCTCTTATTACTCTTATTGTATTGTATTCCATTTTTCCTTTTTCTCTGGTTTTCTTCCTCTTTTTTTCCATCTTTTTTTTTCTTTTTCTTTCTGTGTTTTGTTGTTGGTGGTTGGGGGATGAGCTCCTCGTGCATTTCAATAAGCACTGGCGGACATCAAATGCATGGACAATTGCAATTCCAGTCAGACAAAAGCAATTCTTGTGAAAGTCCTTGCCTGAAGCCTATGTGTAGCTGAGAAGAAAACAGACGGTGGTGGTGTGCCAAACCATATTTATGCCCAAGTCAATGGGATTTAACCCAATCACCATGACCAAATGAAATATATATATGATATTATCTTATCTTCTGAATGCATCACTAGATAGATATTAATCAAGAAACCACAAAGAGTTAAAATTTTATTTCCTTAAAGCTTAGAAGGAAAATACCATATATTTATTTATATATTTATTTATACAATAGGAAAATTGGCAGATGATCACCTCACTCAGATCCCTGTAATGAACAAGGACAATGTTCTCCAATTTCCTGGAAGCAAAAAAGTAAGATAAGTGGAGAGTGTGAAAATCCAATCATCAAAGACCACCTAGAAACATAAACCTTAATCAATAAGGACTGAAGTGTATCCTGAATGCTAAAAGGCCAGCAAACTCTGCTTCACCACTCCGTACTATTAAAGTCAATTAAGTGAGAAATAAGACGTTCAGATGCTAATTTCCGGTTAAGTTTACTAAAGCAGAAAGAGAGCTTATAGAAACATGTAATCGAAATATATTGTACTCAACAAATAGAATTCTTTTCAAGCATGAACAGCTTGAGCTTCTAATCCGTTGGAACCACACTACCTAAGTAAGAAATTAGTAGCATCTACAATAATGTAAAACAAACTGAGTGCTTCGTTTTAGAGAAGTAATGGAAATTATACACATATTATTTTGTTTATTCAATACAGACCTTCCACTTCAACCCAGGTCTTATGAAACTTTATTTCTTTTAGGGTTCTTACTGCTTATCTAAAGCTCTAAGTCTGTACTAACCAAAGGAAGATAATGCTTAGCCCTCATACTTAATAAGCAAGATAATGCAAAATTCAAAGCGAAAGACAAAGACTCACTCATCATGTAACCAATAAATTCGTCTCCGGAAATTCTTGTTGTCCTCGCCATGGGCATAGTAGCAATCAAGAACAAGTTCTTTGCCTATCTGAAAGGGGGGAAGGAAACGCATGAGAATAGGTACACATATTGATTACCAATGTAAAGAAGCTATATAAAGCAATTTCGAATCATCTAACTTCAATTTTATTTTAAAATAAAAACTAAACAAAAATTACCATTATCAGCTAATTTAACTACTTAGGATTTTCCATAAACTAGTAATCTTATAAATATGTATACATTATGTGCCATTATGTGTGTGCACGGGCAACACATAATGTATAGATTATATGCCGCATAATAGTATCATGTGGATATGGACATATAAATAAATATTGGGATAATGTTTTTTGCAGAGTCTGATTTACATGGTCTATAGAGAATACATATCATCAGGATCGGAAATTGGATGCGTTTAAACATTGCACGCAGACAGCGGAGGTCCCGGGGTGAGGCACCCCCCCCCCCGGCGGCAGCTGTCCTTGGCAGGGTCTTCAGGAGAAATGCAAACCAAATAAAATTGTATTTACAGTGTATAAGGTTAGAGTGTTTTTGTATTTGCAGGCCTATAGACAGAAAATCTATGCAATAAATATATCTTTAGCCGCCTATTGTTTTCTGTATCCAAAAGAGAGGAAAATAGAGATGATACAGAGGTGAGATCAAGTTTCTTGTGTGCTGCTAACAATGAGCCACCACTTCATGTAGCAAAATGAGCTACCAAGACGTAGCATCCATGAGGTTCACATGCTCTGATGTGACTAAAAGGATAGGTCTCACCACAAACCAGTCTCTTGGTAGCTTATTTTTGTAAAATGAGCTGCCAACCCATACCCTCTCTCTCTCTCTCTCTCTCTCTCTCTCTCTCTCTCTCTCTCTGCTCGTGCGTGTGGGAGTGTGCATGTGTGTGTGAGAGCATGTGCGTGTGCATGCCTATGCGTGTTTGATCTTTGATGCAAAAAATTATCCCCCAATACATGAAAAAACAGAAAAAAATATGATAAACTTTGTAAAAATTTGAAAACCTAGTAATATCAGTTTATAAGTATATAAACATCTAAACAATCAAGTTTTCAATAAAACTAATAACTCGTAAATGAACATCAATGAAATATTTCAAAGAAATCATCACTTTGTGATCTCTTTCTTTTATCACATCGATTATATGGTAAGTATTCCAAACGCTTTACTTCCAGTTATTGTCATGCAACCCTGTTTAGATGAACACTTTTGCCCACAGATGAATTTTGAGCCCCCCACCCCCAACAAAAAAAAAACAAATGTCACATATTTGAACAGTGTAGAAAGTGGTAACTTCCTGAAACAGGGATTTCCAGGAGGTCAATCCTAGCCGTGCTCTTGTCTAAGCATGATTGCATATGATGCTTTTTATGGTTTCTACGAAATGTTGGCTATGATAAACATGTTGGAGTCCCTCAAACCCCCCCCCCCCACCCCACCCCCCC
>BQKN01064815.1:91444-103222 GCA_022839385.1 Asparagus kiusianus
CCCCCCCCCCCAAAAAAAAAAAAAAAAACACCCAACCGACAAAAATGACACATATTTGACCAGAGCTTACCCGAATTTGGGGTTGCAACAGGATATAAGCATATGTCTATAAAGAGGGCTCATAACAGTCAACCTAAAATGTAGTAACTTTCCTAACTCCAAATAAACACCAAATGATGACAGACATTTTATCATACTATACTTCAAAATCCCAATAAAAGTCATTTCTTCCTACAAAATTAATCAATATAATCTAAAAAAATCAGATCAAAATGAAGCAAGATGTCCAACTGCAAGACCTGAATACTGAATAAATTCTGTATACAACTAGAGAGAATACCTTTAATTTTTCATGAGCTTCTCGAACTGTTCTTCCGTCTTTCCTTTTTCTCCAACAATGGCCATCTTTACGGAAATTTCTGACTTCATTCTTGTTAAATAAGAAGAACGAACCCCCTAGAAGTTAAAAACAGTTAATGCAACCACATGAAACTGCAATTAGATGCATGTCAACATTGTCAAGTAGGACCGTTAGAAAAAGAGCTTTCATGTATCATGAGAGGTGAAGAACATACACATAGAAGGCTTAGTTATGTTAGTCTCGGTGCAATCAATATTAAAAGCAAGTTCTTGCAGAATTTAAGAAACATAGTCCTTACTTGAGAATGCAAAATGTTTCTCGATTCGAACATCTAATGATATGTGGGAAAGGAAAAGAATGAGAAAAAAACATAAATGGAGGTCTTGAAAATCAACTAATCAAAATTTATTAAGCAGAAGGATGGAACTAAGAGAATAACTATCTCAAGGCTCTAGCTAGTGCAAGCTATGGTCCAGCTTTGTTGTGAAGTTTAAACATAACCAATAACATGAGAAAGCAGATCAAGTAGCATGTTTAGGCATCATGCAGTAGCCATGTCAGAGTTACCAGGAGGTTTATGCGGTGGATCCACAGTCAAGTTAAACCTTTTATGGTTGCGAAGAATTTCACAAATCTCACTAGAGCGAAGCCATCGAGATCTTGCCTCTGTAACAAAGTATACATTGCCTGCCAAAACACACGTATTGTTTAAAGACTAAAAAGTTTGCCTGAATTATATACTCACATCGTATACTCATTGCAGAGACAGAAATGAAAGCAAAAAATAACTTAAGTGAACACATGGTCCGGTATATGTTACTTGCACTATCTCTTCAGCAGCAGTGGCTATAGCAGGTACTTCCGAGAACTTTTACAGCAAAAAAAGCAAACTCTGAGCAGTGGGGGATTCAAGATTTATAGAGAGTGGTGTAACCACATAATTATCGACTTCAAAACTTCAAAACTATCCTCAATAAGTCTTCATATTTTGAAAAAAGTACATAATCACACATTAATAACACTATCAATTAAATACACCCTTAACATATTTCACTAACTAACCATTAAGCCAATCATCTCTTTGATTAGTACTATCAATAACAGCACCATTAGTAACATTACCGATCATCCTTTGGGTGGATCTCAAACTTTAATCCAGATTAAGCACTAAAAGGAGTATAATGTGTTGCTGTTTAAGATCAAATGAGACTTAATTAAGACCATCCTTATGATAACTAAAGTTGGAGGGTGGGAGTTGTGAGTGATGTAGAAATCCAAACAAAGTATTGATTTGAATGGAGATGAAATTGTTGGACAATAAAATGTTGAAAGTACAAATGCTCAACATTTAAGTTGTACCCAACTTAAAGCAAAGGTGGCTATCCACCTTGGAGGAAAGTGGGGTCACATGACCCCACTTGCTCTAAGGTGGATCCGCCACTGAATCAAACTCAAAAGGGTATGCCAATGGCATAATAATATAACCGACATTTATATCATTTATGTGTCACTGACAATTTCAATTCATAGAATAAAAATGTTAAAAAAGTATCTTTGCTTCCAAGAATCACTAGGAACTAGCAGAAGAGATGAAACTGACAAGACTGCTACAAGTTGGATTCTAGTTTTAGTTTGTTTAATGAATTTAACCCAACAAGTTTGTTCTGTTTTCCCCTCATATTGAGGACTTTATTTGCAGACTACAAATCGTGCATACATCTAAGGTCTTCCACCAATAACTGAAATAATGGTGCCAGCAGATATTTCTGGCTAAAACATTTTTGTATCAGCGTCGGGGGCCTTCCGATTAGAGTTAATGATAATTGCGATTTATTGGCTTAAAATACCAAAAGTTACTACAAAATTAAAGGCAAAATGGCCATATTGGTATATTTTCTAGAGGCTTGGTGACATGTTGGTATATATTTTTTTAATTTTGTCAGCTTGGTATAAATTTTCGACTCCGGCGTCATATAGGCCTTAAATTTGGCCGGAGTTGCTGTTCCGACCAGGGCTGATGGGATTTTTTTGCAAAAAAAACCCTCATCAAATAAAATTTCCTGCTCCTAACCCCCCTCTCCCTCCTCCTCCTCATCCTCTTCAACCGGCGACGGCGGCAAGGGTTGATGCGGAGGGGGCACGGCTTCTTGAGTAGCCGAATGGGACAGAATTGCATCTGGATGGAGGAGCGAAAAATGGGTGTTGCTGGAGCTGTGGATGTCCATGGCTCGGCTGGAGGGGGATCGACTTAAAGAGACTGCAACAACTTCCTTCGCTGCAGCAGCATCTGACCGAACAGATGGCGTGCTTGGATGGGGCACTAGCATTTTGGCACATTGGTATTGTTGGGGGGGTGTACAGCTGATCTGAAGAGGGAGAGGAGGAGGTTTGAGGAGGATGACGGGGCTCCTGTGCTTTGGCATGTCACCAATCATACGGCGCTGGAGGAGCTGGGGGATGGGCGAGGCAGCCACGGTCGCTAGAGGAGGAAGGACATCGGGGTTTGCTGAAGCCAAGAGGACTGTTTCGGCAGAAGCTGTGGACATATTTGGAGGTGCATCAGCATGTGGGAGAAGAGTGGGAGCTGATTGAGCGGCAAGACCCTGAGTAACAACGGAAGAGGTCTCTTTGGCATTTCGTCGAACAAATTGTGAGCGATCCTGCAAGGCAGGATTCGGGCCTGAAGCTTCGTGCTGGTGGGTGTCCAAAGATATTTTGGAGCATTCAACATTTGTGTGACCCTACATGTGGCAACCTATACACAATTTGGGCACTCTCTCGTGACCAGAGGCTTAGCATAGAGTCCCTCGACTTTGGCAATCTGAGTGCACAAAAAATGAAAACGCAGGAATGCCATCGCGCATGCCACAAATGACGTTGATTCCAGTTCGAGGGAGTCAAGCAAAGGAGTCGATGTCGCGTGCATGAGCACGCACGAAACCAGGACCACGAGAGCCCTTTGCTGCTTGGGCATAGGATTGGAGCTGAATAGGAGGGTGGCGGGGGTTGGAGATGATGAGGCTTGGCGCTGACGGGGGCGGAGCTGGGGCGGATGTGGTGTGCTGAGAACACCTGCTGGGCAGAGGAGGGAAGGCGGAAACTGGAGGAGGAGCAGGCAGTGGATGCTGAGGCAAAACGGGTGGTGCTGCTGAAGAGAGCGGCGCTGCTGGTGGCGGCGCGACGAGGATTGTGGAGCTGGGCGGGAAGAGAGCATATGAAGGTTGGCCATGAGCGGGGAACTGTGACGGCGGCGGCGCCGACGTTGTCACTGTAGAAAAAAGAGGGGGACTTGAGGAGGAGGAGGGAGAGGGGGGTTAGGAGCAGGAAATTGTATTTGATGAGGGGTTTTTTTGTAAAAAATCCCATCAGCCCTGGCCGGAACAGTGACTCCGGCCAAATTTAAGGCCTATATGGCGCCGGAGTCGAAAATTTATACCAATTTGATAAAACTAAAAGAAAATATACCAACATGTCACCAAGCCTCTATAAAATATACCAATCTGGCCATTTGGTCCAAAATTAAAATACTCAGTGAAGGTAATTTGTAATGTTTAGCATGATTTTCTTGAATAACTAGTGAAGGTTAATTTCTTCTTTGTCGAAACTTGAATAATTTCTAATAAATTGGCATTTTAATAAATAGCGAAGGAATATGACACATCTTGAATTTGAAAACTAGTGATATAAACCTATGTAATGCTCAAAAGAAAGCATATGCGGATCAAAATGGATATCAATAAACCACGATTAAGGTGTCATTCAAGAAAGATTCCAAAAGAAAACAACCATTGCATTGCTAACTGACCCAAATCACAATAAAATAATAAAAAACTCACTTAGATTGCAAAATTCGCGCTAGGTTCCTAGCATAATCCATTGCTCCCCTCAACATTTCAACACAATGGATCAAACATTCATCCCATGATCAAGGTGAATCAGTTCATACAGAGAAGAAATGGAGGAAACCCGTTTTGATAAAACCCTAGTGATTGCAAGAATCGAGGAAAAGTGGAGGGTTGAACTTTAGAGATGAAAGAGGTTGAACCTCCGAGTTTTTCCCCCCTTCCATTGACATTCTCTAATCATTTACTTTGCTTAACAAAAAAAACTGCTGAATGTCGAAAAACCGCGGGTTTCATTGAACATAACACATCAATTACACCATTACCATGCAATTCAAGAACAGTTTCAAGAAACAAACATTGCAACATTAATTCATGCAAAATCACATTGAAATCAAATTATATTATCATTCCAAAAGAGAATAAAAAAGGAAAAAAAGCTTACTTAGATTGCAAGTTAGCACCCGGCTCTTGTCGGAATCCATGGCTTTCCTCGAGATTTCAACACAATCGATGGTCTTGATTTAAATGACAGAGTCAATGTGGTGAAAAAATCAAGGGAATATCTTTTGAAGAAAAACCCTAGCGTTCGCAAGAATGAGAGAGAGGGAGAGGGAGAGAGAGAATGAGTGGGGGGAGAGAGGGAGGAAGAGGAGCTGATGGTTGCATATAGGGTTTTTTAGATATTAGTCCCACAATCTTCAATAATTACTTGTCACTCTAAAATCTTTGAAATTGCTCATGCCCTCAATGACCAAACTTATGTTATTGAGAAATCAATTTGTAAGAGCCTTCTAAGATTTGGGGGATTTATTTCAAAGATTTTAGGCGCAATTAAGAATTATTGAAGTGACGTGAGGTAATAACATTCAAAATATATGCTTTTGTCACGACTAAGATCTCTGTCTTATCCGATAACATAATTCGTAACAAAATATTACCAATATTTTTTTCCGAAATATCTATAATTTGCTTTTCCTATCTCTAACGAAAATAATAAGATTTAAAAGATTAAGATATATGGTATTATTCCTATCTTCTTTTTTAACTTCTAGAATGAGAAAGATTGGTATCCAAAAAGCTCTTAATCAGTTATTAGGTAGTTCAGGAACCTCCTTTGTCATGTAGCCCATAAATAATTAGGGATATCAAATTTGGCCCAAACCCATTTGACCACTCATACCCGCCCACAAAATAACACATCTAAACTCACCTAGTTACCTAAATCATATCATATTTCATCATACTCCATTTAAAGTACGAATTAGGAAAAAACTTTACATGGTCAATATTATCTTTCACTATTTTAAATATTTTATTTAAATCTTAATCTATCATAATCATAATTATACTCTATCCTAATCCCACGTGAACTACCTACATGTCAACAATTTAAAAAAATAATTTATTAAGGTAAAGAACTAACATACTATAATATATAAAATATTAAAAAATCTCAAAATGTTTTTAAAAATACACAAAATACCCTCAAAAGTTTAAAATTACACAAAATATCTTGACATTTTAAAATTTAAAATATCAAACATGAAGTTTGGAAATTAATAGCTATTATAGCATGCAAAATAGTTTAAGTGTTGATCCCATTAAGAGGCTAACATGTGTTCCACATTGTGCCTAAACAACCATATTTATAGAGGGATGACTCGAGTGACTCTAGCGATAAACCCAATGAGCTGACAACTTATGAAGCTAACTAAAAAGGAGGTACTTGTCGACCTACCCGTAGGATCGAGACGAGAAGCATCCTCACTCGGGCTACCACGCTAGTCGACTCCACTCATTGTTAGCATTCAGCCCTTTCAGGCCAACAACTTGCAAGACCGACTAAAAATACGGTGTTTACTAGCCTCCAGTGAAACGAATCGGAAGGTAGTGCACCCTCGAGGCTCCGCTGACAGTTAATCGTCATCACCTTAAATGCATGATCAAAATCATCATTACTCTAGCGCCGGACATGTTTCTGGCTCAGGAAGCAACCATCTGAGGAAGCTTAAGGACCCTAACCTTCCTCATAATCCACAAAATAACCCCCATGCTCGATAACTGACATCAACAATAGCCGCGTCCAAAAGAATTTAAAATTTACAACCAACACCCTCAACATTCCAAAAATTATAAAAACACCCTCAAAAGTCTAAATAATAAAAAACACTCTGAAATTCTAAAATTTTAAAACTTACAAACAACAAAGATGAATTCAATGGCTCTTACTAACGCAGCACAAAAATGATAACATCGGAATCCACCAAGGGGTGTTCTCTGAATCCATAAAGAACAATATTCGAATCCACGAAGAGACAACCTCGAATCCATGAAGTAATATAGAAGAGAATTTTATTGATTAAAGTGTTCTGATCCATGATGTTTACAATCTTTTTTCTTAAAATAGAAAAACAAAGTCTAATACTAATAAGAACAGAATTCCTAAAGGAAAGAAACAATTTAAAACTACATAAAAGACTCTCTATAATTAAAAAAACAAATCAGGCTCAATTAAATCAAAATTGATTTTGTTTTCTAATCTAAATAGACTCTAACTTTATTGCTAAAAATATACTAAACATAAACTATTTTCAGATTTCTACTAATAACTGGTGAAACTGATGAGATTTCAAAAATCTAACAATTCGGTTAGCTTCGTCTCATCGAGATAGAAGATTTACATATATAATATGTCAGAATTTGCTTTCTGAATTGGAAGATATGGTCGTCTCTTTCTAAAAATTGATAATATGTATATATGCACATTTAGCTTGTGATTGTTTCAATCCTCCATGAAATTGTCCGTTAAGCGTCCTACATCAGTCTCCCGTTGTTGAAAGAAGCTCAACCCCGAGCTTAAATTTGTTTGAATAGCAGGTTTCTTGATAAACACTCTTCTTCTCTTGCATGGATTAGCGTCTGCCTTATGCTTGGCATTGATTTTATCCATTAGTTCTTTACCTTCTCAGGTAGGGTTTCTTCAGAATCAAACTACTTAATGAATCTTTCTCACATTATTTTAATGTGGGCGATGACATGTGTTCCTCTAAATTATTTCCTTGTTGCTTTTATTCTTGTACTTGCAGTTTCATCTCAATCTTAAAATTATTGACACCCTTTATTTCAAGAGAAGAATTTCTCTTACACTCCATCTCCTTTATTTTGGGTCCTCTACTAAGCAATGCACACATATCATCAATTATCTTACTCTCTATTTATCTTTTTCCTTCATTGGGACAACAACAATATGTGTAATATCGCTCACAACCTCTTGGAGAATATTATGCATAATATCAGTCATCATTAATATATCACCATCAACATCAGAAACCTTAGGATGAATCTTGATGGTGACAGAATCTTTCTTTTCAGTAGTGAGTGTCTTGTTGTCTGCCACTAGAATAATATTCTCTTTAGTAATTTCTATCTTAAATGCCTCTAGTTCTATGATTGACATAGTTGATAAAGTCTTTGTTGTTGCTTCTTCGGTGCTCTTCACAAATCTAGACTCTTTCTCAGAGATGAATTGAGGTTTTCTAGTCTTTTCGTAATCATAACTAGTTTGATAACTCTCTAAAAACATCCATGATAAAGGTCCTTTGTCATTTTGCTCAAGTTCTCGCTTTACCTTCTTCGCTAGACGGACCATATCGGCTAAGATAAAAGAATCTCTGAAAGACACCCGATATTGTTTGTAGTTAGAAGGCAACAAATAGTCTCTTAATACTTTTTCTTTGCCCACATTTGAACCGGATCCTTTCCTTGATGGTATCAATTTATAAATACTTCATCCCACCATGTAGATGTTTTACCTTTAAGTCTATAAACCACTAATTTAACTTTCTAATCTTTTTGGGATTATCTCATACTCAAAATACTTATCCACTTCATCAATCCAATCAAGGAAATCATCAACATGAAGATTTCCATTGAAGGATGATATCTTTAATCCTTTAGCATTATAATTGTCCTATCGTCGGCTGTCTCTGCGATCATAACAGCGGTGTGGGGCTTCATAGTCATTGTTGTCGTCATTGAATTCGTCCTATAGAGTCAGATCACGTTATTGGTGACCTTTAACGCAATTTTGAACTCCTACCGTATTCAGACACTTCATTGTCGATGCAAATCGATCTACGGTAGTCTTAATCTAATTAACATCAGTCTTCAACTCATCGAACTTAGTTCAAGAAATAGGAGCTTCGTCGCCTGTCATCGGATTGGAAAAACAAGTCTCTGATACCAATTAACGTAGGCGAAAGTGATAAACCTCGGAATCCACTAAGGGGTGTTATCTGAAACCACATAGAACAATCTTCGAATCCACGAAGAGACAACCTCAAATCCACAATGTAATATAAAAGAGAATTTTATTGATAAAAGTGATATGATTCATGATGTTTACAATCTTTCTTTTTAAATAGAAGCATACTCCTAATAAGAACAGAATTCTTAAAAGAAAGAAACAATTTAAAATTACATAAAAGACTCTCTATAATAAATGAAACAAATTGGTCCTAACTAAATCAAAATAAATTTTATTTTCTAATCTAAATAGACTCTAACTTTATTACTAAAAATAAACTAAATATTAATTATTGTCGGATTTCTACTAATAACTAGTGATATTGATGAGATTTAAAAAATCTAACAATTCGGTTAGCTTCGTCTCATCGAGATAGGCGGTTTACATATATAATATGTCAGAATCCGCTTTCTGGATTGGAAGATGGGATTATCTTTTTCTAAAAATTAATAATATGTATATATGTGCATTTAGCTTGTAATTGTCCCAATCCTCCATGAAATTGTCCGGTAAGCGTCCTACATCACTTACTATCAGGCACCTGAAAATTTAAAATTTGTAAAAATAACCTTTAAGTTATAAAAGTTTCTATACACTCATTCAAAAATTAAAAAACACAAAAACCATGAAATTTCAAAACTTATAATCAATACATATCAAATCTAAAATTTATTAGTAAACCATTAAAATTTTAAATTTTACAATAAACAATCGAAAGTTTTAATAATTGCAAAAATATGCCCTCAAACTTTCAGAGGTGCAAGAAATATCCTAACATTCGAAAACTTACCACCAACACATGAAACATGAAAATCACAAGCACCTAACTTAAAATTTAAAATATTTTAAAAACACTCTCGAAGTATTAAAACTTGCAAAACACACCCTTAAAAATTCAAAATCACAAATAAACAACTAAAATTTCAAATCTTGGCAAAGAAAAGAGTAGTTGTTTGATATTTTTTCATTAAGATGTATAAATTTAACTTCCAATTTAAAGTATGCTATTCCTTTTCAGCATCTAAAAATAATTTAATTTTATCAAACAAGATAAATGTGTAGAAGGAATGATGCCAATTCAATAATAAATGAAAGTATGAAAGAAATGAAAAATACTATTTTCTGAATATTTTATAGATTAGTTTATTTTTTGAGTAAATTAGGAATCTTTAGAAGAAAATTTCATAAACTTTTTTAGTATTTTTATATTCTCATATGAATGCTTTCATCATATAAAAGTGTGTTAGAGTTAGATTAATCTTTAGTTTATATTTTTTAAAGGATTAGTGATAAAGTCCATATTTTATTTTGCGTTTTATTAGCCCACCTTTAACGAATTATTTTGTCTTATTAGCTTTAATTATTCATCTTTCTTTTATAACACTATTTTTGAAGTATTTTTCACTTTTATTATAAATATACTTTTTGAGGTCAAGCTTGGTTTCATCTCAGTCCACATAACATGATAATTCAAATTATCTTTGGATTACATTTGTTTACTGCCAATTCAATTATCAACATGAAAATTTAAATTACGCGTAACTCATTTAAACGTATATTAAATAAAATAAATAATTACAATGCTAAAGTTTAGAGACATAAGTGAGCAAAAACCAATAAATAGAATTGAGGAAAAAATTTAGTAAGGAAATAAATCATAATATTTAATCACGTGCATTGTACGTACATAAAACCGACAGAGTCATAAATGAGTGAGTATTACTTCTATTAAAGATAAATGGGATGACTATTACCCGCTCATTTACCCATTTAGATGTATATTCTTTCAAAAACACTTTCAATGTTTCAATAATTACATAAAACATCCTAAAAGTAAACTAACAACCAACATGCATAAAATCTAAAAATTCCCAATAGCTCCTTAAAAATTAGAGATATGCAAAAAAACACAATCAAAGTTTAAAAATTTGCAAAAAATACCCTCATTTGCAAAAGACGATCAAAGTTTAAAATTTTACAAAAAATACCCTAAGAGTTCACAATTACAAAAACTCCCAGAAATTTATAAACTTACAAATCCACATAAAATCTGAAATTTCTAGTAGCCTCTAATACATTTAAAAATTACAAGTAACACCATTAAAGTTTCAAAAAATGTGAAAACACCCTCAAGTGTTTAAAATTAGTAAAACCACCTAAAATTTCATAACATACAAATGACACATGAAATCTAAAAATTAACAATAGCCCCTTAAAAATTTGAGGTTTGTAAAAAACACCCTCAAAAATTTAAATGACTGCAAAAAACCCCTTAATAGTTCAAAATTACAAAAAAAAACTCTCACAATTTCTAACATCCAAATGACACATGTAATCTAGAAATTTCCATCAGCCCCCTATAAATTTAAAATTTATAAAAATACACTTAAAGCTTTAAAAGTTATGGAAAACACCATCAATGGTGTAAAATTACAAAAACCACCCTGAATTTCAAAACCTACAAATGACACATGAAATCTAAAAATTTTCAACAGTCTTATGTATTTAGTATAATCAAAAAATACCCTCGAAGTTTAAAAATTTGAAAAAACACCCACAAGAGTTCAAAATCACAAAAAATCCTCTGAAATTTCTAAGCTTACAAATGACACATAAATTTTAAAATTGCAAAATAGACCCATAAAGTTTAAAATTTTGTGAAAAACACCCCTAAATTCAAAATTTATGGAACACAACCCGCAAAAGATGCGTGTAGTTTCTAGATTCATAGTGTGTTTTTCTGCATGTTTTAGAAATTTTAGAATTTTAAGGGTGTTGTTTAAAATTTTAAGGCTGTTTTTTAAAAATTTTAAACTTTTAAGGGTGTTTGAAGTAATTTTTAAAACTTTAAGGATGTTTTTTACAAGTTTTAAAACTTTGAGGGTATTTTAAAATATTCTAAAATTACATAGGGCTGTTGAAAATTTTTAGATATGATGTGTCATTTATAGATTTTAAAATTTGAAGGTGGTTTTGGTAAATTTAAACCCTTGAGGGTTTTTTTGCAAAATTTAAATTTATAAAGGATGTTGGAATTTCTAGACTACATATGTCATTTGTATGGTTAGATGTTGTGAGAGTTTTTTATAATTTTGAACTCTAGAGGGGTTTTTTGTAATTTTTAAACTTTGAGGGTGTTTTGCATGGTTCAAAATTTTAAGGGGATACTATTAATTTCTAGATTTTATGCCTACACATTTTTAAATAGATCCCTATGACTTATATATATATATATATATATATATATATATATATATATATATATA
>BQKN01064815.1:108222-142955 GCA_022839385.1 Asparagus kiusianus
TCCTCCTTTAATACTATAGTAAATATTATAGCATAAACAATATCTTTTGGGGTCCTCCTTTACGTATAGAGGAGTAAATTTACTATTCATAGTATAGTATTTTACAGTATCATGAAGAATACCCTTTCGGTATAGAGTAGTAGATATAAATTCTAATTGTAAGTATATAATAATCAAATCAAATGTATTAAACCTTAGAGGGAGGCAACTTCAAAATGCAATGCTTACAAAAATAGGGGGACATGCTTTGCATGGGGTACACACCGGTTATGAGGAATAGAGAGAGAAATTTCAAATCTGAGGCTCATTTGAAGATGTGAAGAGAAGAAAATCATGACAGTGGCATGAATTGTAAGCATGCATTGGTTTTTTCTTTCCTAAAATGTTGGACAAATTATGTGCAATTGATATTAACTGGTGTTAGATTATGAGGGAGGGTTTAACAGTTGAGGGTTTTTATTAAGGGAGGGGTATTTTGGTCAGCGGGTCAAAAAGTCACAATGTTAACTATTTTTCAACGGCGGACAACTCATGGTATTTTTCTGCTACATTTTACAACTTGTGGTATTTAAGTGCCACAATAAGAAAACTTTATGGTATTTAACTGCCATTTAGCCCTTTTTGTTTGTCTACTCTCTTGACCAAACTTTACTTTCTTCTCCTTTCAAGGCTTATATCTCTAAGAGCATGTTTGGCTACTACTTATTTTTTGAAACCTTATAAGTTATATGCTACATGTTTTTAGAACTCCTTATAAGCAGGTAAAAATATAAGGAAAGTATTTGGTAAAACTCTTAACTTATAAGGATATAAGTGGAACTATGTGTTTAGTAAACCAATAACTTATAAGGTTATGATGATTGTTAAATTACAAAAAAGGACAACTTGTTGCATATCATATTGTTATTAACTAATTTATTATATATTAAGTAGATAATTACTATTAGTAAATTTATTAATCATTTAACTAAGTAAATAATAGAAATTAATTATTTCATATTAATTATGGTTATTAAATTTTAATATTTGACCTAATTAATTAATTTATATTAAAAAAAAGTACTAGAAATAAAACTATAAACTAGTTAAGTAAAAATTAATTATTTCAAAATAAAAATATATAATCAAAATATTTTTATATATTACAATAATGATTATTAATTAATAATATGAATGTTAATATTAACTAATTAATATCATATTTGTTACATAATAATCATAAATAACTTTACTTATTAACTAACTAAATAACTAATAACAACAACTATTTAATTAAGTAATTATTTAATTTTTTTAATATAATAATTAACTATTAAGTAATACAAAAAAATATTTATAATAAGAAAATACTTAATCAACATATTTTAATGGCACATTATTTATGGTTGTTAATTATTAATATTGACACTATTTAATAATCTATTAATATTTAATAATATTAATTAATTAAATTTATCATTATTAATTAATTAATTAAATACTTAATATGACACTATTCATTATCATTTTATTAATGATTTAAATTTATTATTTAGTAAATAAAATTAATAAATAAAAAATAATCATTATTATTTCTTATTACAAATAAAAAATATAAATAAATAATTAATATATTTTATTAATATATTTTATTAATATTTAACCAATAAATTCATAGGAAAAAACAATTTCTTTTAAAAATAAAAAATGTAAATAGATAATTTAATAGTACTTATTAGTAAGTTAATTTACTTAGTAACTAAGTAATTAATAATAAAATTTATTTATACTAAGAAAATATTTGATTAATGTTTTTATAGCAAGCTATGTATGGTTATTAACTACTGCTATTGACACTATTTAATTAATTTATTAGTAATTAAGTAATATTTTATTTAAATTATCAATTATGTAGTTAATTTAATTTATTATTTCATAAATGAAATAAATAAATAACGGGTTAATTTTGGAACTATACAATTAAGTAAATGTTTCAGTTAAATAATTATTTAATAAAACTATTAATTAATTAATTAAATTTATCATTTCATGAATTAATCAAATAATACATAAATAATTAATATTGATATTATTTAATTAATTTCTTATTTTTGAGTTCTGCGGTAGATTAATAAGGGGATTCAAGGGTATTTTGGCCCTTCGACCTATATAAGAAAAACTCTTTATAAATAAGAAAAAAAAAAGTTGGAGCGTTCCCCGACTTTGTTTTCTTCTCCCCACTTATAAGTAAGAAATAAGTGAAAAAGTTAACTTTCACCAAACACAAGATTGATACCTTATAAGTAAAAAAAAGTACTTGTTAGTGAAATAAGTTACTTATTAGCAAGTTGCCAAACATGCTCCAGAGATGGACATTGTAGGAGAGAGAATACCGTCACGGAGTAAGGGCAAGAAAAATATGGTCAAAGGATTTCTTACACCCTTGACTTTTTCAAGAAGGCTGGACGAACGAAGTTTGTCCGAGGCAAATTTCCTTTTCCAAATCGATTCCCGTATATCAAATGCTTGGTAGGTTTGGATTCCTATGTGCATCATACATCATTCATTCTCAACCGGCTCTTGCTCCTGCACATTGCCACGGCCCTTTTGCACAGATACGTAGTTTTGTTCGTTCCAAGTTATGACCACAAAACTTTGTGGCTTCCTCTCACTCCACCGTATTAGAGCCTGGCTCTGCACTCTAACAAAAAGCCAAGGGAAACCGACAATTGAAGCAATAGCAACAGTTCAGCTCATCCAAGAAAGGAGTAGCAAATAAACCATACAGTTAAAAAAGAAACAATATTCAATACCGACATGTAATGCAAATCCAAAGCCTGCTGCGACAAATTTATTGAAGATGAAAGCTCATCAAGGCTGACAATTGAATGTACCTTTTTTCTGCAAAACTACCACTGATAGTACACATTACGTTCTTCAATGCATAAAATGCTCAGATGCAACCAACGGAAGCAGATGTAAAACTTATAAATACATGCATAGCACAACCAACAAGCTCACATGCGAAGATTGCAGTACGAGCAAGATCAACTTCAAAACAAATGAATAATGATCCTGAGGAATAAATGAATAAATTACCCTCAAGAATTTAACCTTGTTTTTCTACCGTATACATCAAAGAATATCTGGACAGGTCAGCTGGCAGAGCTATCGGTGCTTTCTGAGTGAGTCATCCTGAAATGGAAGTCAATTAGGGCAATAAAGTAAGCCAAAAATGATTAAAAAATAGGACATGGAAACAGAATGCTGACCTTAGTACAAACATAGATATAATGAACTTCTGGGTTTCCACCTAGAAGTGCTGATACCGAACTTCCATCTTCATTTATTGGCAAGGGTGCAGTCAATTCCCAGGACCTTAGCTCTGGAGTCTTCTCCATTCTATCTGCAAAGTTACCAGCAAAAGTGAACATAAATCAGAACTTGGCAGAGAGGACAAAATGATTGGTTAAAACTTTGGGAGAAATTTAGGAAATACAGTATCAAATACTAATATTTATATTTTGATGAACATGGGAGGAGTATGATGTAAAAATAACAACAGGGATCAACACCTAGTTACAGGTAACAACTATAAGAACTGCTTTATCCAAAAGTGTTAGGTTTGCTACATAAATTCTACTCTTCCATTCTGTTCGGTTGAGGGCCATCTCCTTCTTAACAGTTTCCAACCAAAATCTCTTAGGCCTAATTGGTGAAATTTCATTAGTGGGTGGCAAAACTCCATCAACTCGAGCAATGTAGGGGTCACTGGACTTTGCTGCTGCCAATGGTCACTGTAGGAGGCATGCCCCATTTTAAAAGTATGGGTTCTAATGCAGAACTCATGGCGAAGATGCAAGTAACTGGACTATACAGGGTTTGGTTCCAGTAAGTGTCAACCCAGCCCACATCACTAATTCAAATGGGATGTAGCAGCATACATGAGCTGTGAAAAGTTCTGATAATTTTTTGCTCAAAAGACTATGGTAGTTAGCAGGATTAATGGCAAGTACTTAAAAACAAGACTGTATAATTGCAGATAATGTGTAAATATTTGATTACTGTCAATGGTCAAGGTCATCCTTAATTGATCTCTAATGGGTTACAAATGAAAATTAAGTGATATGGAGAAGTTCTAGAGGATTATTAAATTAAGTGATATGGAGAAGTTCCAGAGGATTAGTTTCATAGATCATATTACATATTTTTTGGAACTACAGACATACTAGCGTGCAACCTGTGCAAAACACGACCTCCTATTTTTTAAGCACTGCATTTTGAACTTGTTTCCCTCTAAGTTTTAATACATTTAATATGATTATTGTATGCTTAAAATTAGAAATTATATCTACTCCTCTATACTTAAAGAAGGATGCAAGTTTTAATACATTTGATGTAGAATTCATATTTCCTCCTTTACACTTAAAGAATGATTCAAGTTTTAATGCATTTGATTTAGAAATTATATCTATATTTAAAGAATGATCCAAATGTTAGTACTGCAGCAAAAAATATTTTATATTATACTACATTATTTTACTGTAGCAGGAACAGTACTTCAAGTGTAGAGGACATGTTTGGTTTGCTGTTTATGCTACAGTAGTTCATGTACTGTTTACTATAGCATGAACAGTAATCCTTTGGATCCTCCTATAAATATAGAAGAAGAGTAGATTGTTTGAACATTGTTTATAAATTACTGAAAATTCAGAACAAATCACAAAAACTTATCTAAAATAGAAGAAATATGTAGATGGCCTTTGAGACGGTATTGAAGTCTATTAGGTCATACCCACGAGTCTATACACAGAATTCGGTTAGTTTGATGGAGACTCTTGGCAAAAGAGTAAGGGATGTATCTGTCACGGGAATTTTCCTTTTAAACATGGCACTTTTTATGCATGTTCCTTCAATGGCTTTATATGCATGAGGCTTTCCATACATATCCATGATTATTGAATTTGAAGACTATGTTGATCTGTGATGTCATGCTGCAATCTCACGCCATTTTCCCTTGGTCTTTGATTTATAAATTATGAAGTCAGAAATGGAGCTAAATTTATTCATGATGTTATTTTATACTTTATACTTATAAAGAGTGCCCTTGGAAAGACTCCGTATGCATCTTGCTAACCACCCCCCCAAACCCCGACCCCCCCGCAGCCTAATGATGAAGGAAAGATTCCTCAGGTAGATCAAAGAGAGTTGGGGAAGGATCATTCCATAGGCCCGTTCTGTCAGGGTCGAATGGTGTGGCATGCGTATTTGATCGAGTGTTTGGTTCCCGTGAGACTGAAAGAAGGATTTGATTACCGATGTCAGAAAAGATGGTTATGGAAAGCCTATCATGACAGCGTTTATCGCAGTTCAAGTGTGGCTGCTCGCTCTTGCCTTTCCTTGTCCAAGTGCCAGCAGAAATTATGTGATTTTTACATATTGCAATGTCCATACTCGCAAGTCCTTATGATTATCTTTCAAAAAGGAATTTGTCCATGGATTTGAAATGCTCTATAATAAGAACAAAAGAACTGCAAAATTATTGTCATTGTAACTGGAGACATGAAGTTGACTGAACCTGGATAAATGGTGTGTCAGATAACTTAGTCTGAACCATGTATTATGAGAATTAGTCACCATGTAAATAGTGTGCGTTACCATGTATTATAACGATTATTCATCAGATAAATGGTGCGTTAACCATGTGTAGGGATTAACCACCAGGTAGATGATGTGTTCACCATTTGTCATGAGGATTAGTGAGCAGATAAAATGATATGTTGACCATCCTTTGTGACGATTTTCCACAGACAAATGCTACGCTAGACTATGCATTATGAGAATTAGTAACTAGGTAAATAGTAGTACTGAGTCTATACATTGGACCCTATGGGATGAGGATTTAACCACCGTGATAATGGGGCATCGGACCGTGTATCAGTTATCAACCAGAACTATGACTAATATCACGGATAATTATGAAGCTTATTCATAAACTTAATTGTACACCCAAATATCATGTGGATACCGGATGACTTACACATGACTTATATTTCTTTCATTTCATTTTACCTTTTGTATGATACTTATATCACAATTTAGCTGTCAAGCTCACCAGCATATAAGGAAAAGACTTCCAGATTGTCGTGAGGCTCACAATACCAAGGAGCAGCTTGATGAACAGTTCTATAAAGTAATACTAATTCATAGTTCCCTGTTTTAGACCAATGAAGTAAATACTCCATTAAGAAGTGCAAAAAGACTGTTTTTATATCATTCTGGAAAAATTGAAGGCTCTTACTTTTGTAATGTTTTAGACAATTGATCTTGAATGTTTAAAAGAACGTATGGAGAATTCTTCATTGTGAAATCATGGTCATGCTCAATTAAGATTTCAAGATCGTTATGTGGTAATTTTCTTTATGTACACGTTTACACGACTGAAATAAGGATCTTGCCTTACAGCAGCTTGAGGGTTGTGGCAGTTGTCCCTACTGTATAAATTGTGGGGTGTTAAATCAAGTCCCCAGAAATATACTACAGTGATTGAATCACTGGTTGCTATGAATAAATGTGAGCATGACCATGATCAAGAACAAAACCAAATTACTAAAGTTATTAAAAAAGATTTATAACTACAAAATATTACTCAGTATATACTAAATAAGAAAACTAAACAGTAAAGAGTTGGGGTCTGGGCCACTAATGAAACTTAAGGAGCTAAGACATTAAGAAAAGATCTGTTTTGCTGATTAATAATTCATAGTTTAGTGTTCTGCAGACAACAAGAAACCCAAGTGCATGGAAGGAGCAGAGAGAACAAGTGCGTCCTTGGTCAAAGATACAAAAGTGAAATACAATCACCCATAATTCATAGGTCGATGAAGCCGTACCAACCAATTCACACCCAATGTAGAAAAAAAACCATTTTGAGACCCATTATTACCCGTTTCGGTACCTAATAGAGCCAACATGTTATAAAATTCATGCAAAAAACCTATGTTGATTTAATGCAGAAAATAACTGAAAAACACGTTTTATCTTCTTTACATTAAGCATTATTTAATGCTAGTTAATTGAGTTAAATTGGTGAACAAATTTAGACGTGTGGCAATGTCTCCACTGTCCAAATCAGTATCACGCTAAACTAAACAAGTTCCCAATGAAATTCCCCAACCCCAATTTCATTTGCGTGAAAACCCTAACGACCCCTCACCCCATCTCTAGCGCCTCCCCCAACTCCTCCACCTCCTCCTTTCATACCTTTGACGAAGAAGAAAACCTCTCGATCTCTTCTACTTCTCACGCCTTCGACGAAGACAAAGACTCTCACAAACGACAAGACTCCACTGGTCCTCTATCTTCGTGGATGAAAAGATTGCTCTCTGGTTCCTCCTCAGATCTCACATCTCCTCTTGCCGACGAAGAAAACCCTAACTCCATCTCCACCTCCACCTCCACCTCCAACACTTCTCTAGCTTCAAAATGCTAACTCCTCTAGACGAAGACAAATGCCTCTAAACCCTAACTCCTTTAACTCTTCTAGTCCTCCCCTATGTTTAGAATTTCGATGAGTCTAATTATTAAAGTCATTATGAATAATTTATATTTATAAAGCATCTACATAAGTAATAAACAACATAACCTATGTTATACGTTACGGTTTTTTTAGTTAACCCTTAACAAGAGGTAGAGCGTTAGGTTATACATTATCGCTATTTTCAACATTGCTACTATCACTCAATTAAAAAGCTGGATGGAATTCATTGGAGAATTATCTTCTCATTTCCAATAAGATCAATTCTTCCTATAGAATTTGGTTATGCATTATCGCTATTTTCAACATTGATACTGTCACTCATTTAAAAAACTGGATGAAATTCATTGGAGAATTATCTTCTCATTTCCAACAAGATCTACTCTTCCTATAGAATTTTTACTTTTGACCTCCCTAAAAAAACAAAAATTTATAAGTAAAACATAGATCTTTAATCAATTACTAGAAAACTCAGACTACAATATATTTTTATGAGACATTGAAGCGAAAATCAGATGAAGCATATACTCTTGTTGATTTAGAAATCATGTTGAACATCAACACTGACCTATTACATGCATGTTTATAGTCCACAATCGAAGATCCTTGAGTAAACGCAGCCGATAACTCGGATCTCCATATGTAATCTGTAATGGAAAGTAAGATTCAGAGGATCTTTAGTACAGACGCATTTCATTTTCTTAGGATGCAAAGAGCACAAAGTTCTAAAAAGATCTATAAACTTGAATGACTAAAACAGACGTTCAACATACCAGTATGTAGACTCCTTTGTCCTTGAGAATCCTGGTAGAGTCAACATAAATGTATTTCTTTATGAAAAAGATGGGGAAAACAAAGGATCACTAACCACATGCACTTGAGATTGTTACCTGCCTATCTCCTCCAGCATCTTCTTTGCATTGGGTTGTGCATCATGTCCACACTGTATGCAAGTAATACCACCACTAATCAGCTCACTATTATGAGAGAAAGTGTTAAGATATAAGTGCACTCACCATTAGAGAGTCTAAGGTTCCTGGACAGAGAAAATGAACAATTTAGTACAGCATATCTCAGAACTTTTGTTGGTTCAGTCGTCAAATTAAAAACAAACGAGAAGATTAAAAAAACATAAGAATTAGTACCTTTATCAATGACAGCATCAAAAGAACTTGATTCAAATCCATTCATATCTCGAACATCCATCTTAATATCTACCACAGAGTTAAAGAAGACAAAATATAGAAGAAGTCAGGCTGACTTATTACTATCATATAGATGGAGAGTTGGATACACTTCATTTCTGGTCTACCCTGATACTTCTGTTGCATGGCTTCAACAACCACTGAAGATATATCTATGTTGACAACATCCTGGTAACCATCACCAACCATTCCTTCCCCAAGTGCTGTTAAATTTTAACCACAACTATATTCATATTAGAATAAATGCAAAAAAGAGAGATACAGACAATTGACAAATCATGCTACTCGAACAAATATTAACAAGCTATGCTCTTCATATCTTTAAAATGACTAACGGGAATAAGTGGCAAATACACACAGAGACAAATACATATACATACAAGCTCGAATTACAAAATAAGAACCATGCAGCAGCAGCAGCAGCAGCAGCAGGTGTATTCCTCATGAGCATCAATTGATGTCAGACAAGGAAAACAGTTTTTGAATGTCTATATAAGCAAGTCACAAGTCACAGGTAATATTCAGTTCTATAAGTGAGATAGATCTGGAGAACTCACAAAAGGAAGGAAATTATATTAATTGCAATAAATAAAGAAACCCAGAAGAACCACTAGTGTCGATGCAATTAAACCTACAACGATGCAATCAAACTATGAAATCCAGGACTGAGATCGCAGATTAGCTATCAAATTATAACTCCACGATCATCATATTTAAGAAGGAATTAACTTTAAAGCTAGGAGGATGATAGTTTGTGAACTTAATTGGTAGATTCATATGAAGATCTGAAATCAATCATTGTTTGATGCAGAAAATTTTAAGCTATTAAATGGGAATCATTATGGTCATTGTTTGGTGAACTTACTAGGTTCAGATTTGGAAGGTTGGGCTGAAAATTTTCATTTGTAATTGTAACCATGACAATTAGCATTCCCCCAATTAAGCTATTAAATGGGAATCATTATGGTCATATATTTGTTAACTAGTATTTTATCCATAAAAGCAAAACCCCATGTTATCTTCATGTAATGAAAAAGAAGACAAAAAGAGAGACTTTCCCTCACACTCATTCCAGTCATTCCATAATCTTCAAAAACTTCACTTCCTTCCTTCATCAGGGTATTGTTTTACAGTTGGAGATCAACTCCCATTGACATTCATGTACTAGAGGACCGCCGGTAGAGATGAGTTTGTACTCCTTTCTTTGACTGGCAACACGAGGTTCCCATTAGGGCAGTGACTATCCGCCCACTCTGAGGCCAACAAAATCTTATTTCATTAATTGTTTATTGGTATGTTATAGACTTATAGGTGCTTTTCCCTTAGAGCTAAATCTCGAACAATCTGAAAGATATACTCCCATAATATTTTGGTTACCACATCCTATCCCAAGAAATAAAATCGTATAAACTGAACGTACCGACTTTCGTGACTTCACTCTCGGATATTTTCTCTTCATGATCCTAGTGTTTGCAATGATGATACGTTGATACGTTGCTTTTTATCACATTTTGTTTTGATCCTTCGATTCTAATACTAGATCTTGATACGGATTGAGATTGGTTTCTTGCATTATGATTCTTATGATCTTGATCTATTTTTGCTTGTTGATCCATTTGTGTTGAACTTGTGTGATTAGTTTGATAATTTGATTGACTGCATGGATGTGTTGCCATGATTCCAAAAACTTTGTCTATTTTGCATAAATTTAACAAAATGTTGAATACTTGTGATGGATAATCTATATTGCTTTCGGAATGAGATGATTTTTTTAATGATTATTATTCTTTGGTTGGAAAGTTGGAGGTTTAGATTCAAATAATCACTTGATGTATGCTAATTTAAATGTTGTATTTAATTCCATGTTTTATTTATCAATGGTATAAATCTATTTATTGTACTTCACAGTTTCCGAAATCAAGACATACATCTGGATGTACGCAATTGTTTTGATTGCTTCATTTTCTAGTATGGATTTTTTTAAATTACTTCAATTAGGTAGGTACATTTTGTTTAGCAATCCAACGAATTTTCAATGTTTTGGCAAATTAAAGTTTTGGATTTGGATAATCACTTGTAGCATGCTAATTTAAATATTGTAGTTTATTGACTTTATTCCATGTTTTATTTATTAATGCTATAAATCCGTTTGTTGTACTTCACAATTTGCAGAATCATAACATAGATCTAGATGTAAGCAATTGCTTTGATTAATTCATTTTCCAATTTGGATTTTTTAATTATATTTTAATTATGAAAGTATATCTGGTCTAGAAATCCACCCAATTTCCAATGGTCTTTTTTTGGGGAAAAACTTTTGACCAAGTAATTTGTTCTTATAACTGTATATAGAGTATATAGATGACTCATACTTATCTTCATACTTCGTATAGTATCTGGTTGTCCGTATAATGGATTCATTAATTGTAAATTGCTCCAACAACTAATAATGAATTCATATGCTCTACTCAGCTCAGTTTTTTATGACTAGAATCGTAAAGGAATAACTTGTGCAATCTGATTCTTGGCCAACACAAGTTTGATATACATCTAGAACATTATTATCTGCTTTTAGACGAATTTTGCAAATTAGGATTGACAATATTTGTTACTTTTCCGATAATAGCTTGAGCATTCATTTTCTCACAACTTTTAAGGCACCTCCTATTTCTATGGAGGAAATTAAAGAAATTAAATACTACAGGTACTTCTTACTTATTATTATTATCTATAGTGCTTAAATTCATAGAGATTAATGTATCAGCTCTTTTAACTTTCTAATTGCTTCACTAAAGCATTGGAGGAATTTTCTCCATGATCAAATAAGTGATCCGAATCTCAAAGAAAATATATGGTGCAAACCTGTAAAGTCAAGATAATTAGCACCTATTTGTATATGATTCGTCCATATATCTGTTTACATAACATTTCTTGACACTGATGTAGTAAACCATGTGCTTATGTACATTAACTAAACAGTTTAAGGATCAAACTCATTTAAAGTATAATATAAAGGAGAAATAACATGCATAAATTTGTACCTTAAGTCGTCTTAAAATGTGATTTAAGCTTTAGGGTGATTCTTTCTTGGAAAAATAGATAAAATTGAAAGATCGTGATCTCTTATAGCTATATTTTATCATATTGTGGTTGTTTATGATTCAATAAGGATTTAATTTTATTCTTGTTGAAGTCTCATGATGAACTCAAAACAGAATGCTATTATTGAGCTTGACATTGATACAAGTTGGAGTGAGCATATAAATTGGTCAGTTGTATCTAATTTATTTAATTTATTTGAGAATGATGATGGCCTTTACAATGACATACCGTAAGTACTTTCATGAACAAGTTTAGACAATTTGATATCCTGTGTCATGCTAACACATCACATATCGATGTAAACCTTGTTGTGTGACTCTAAGCATTTACAAATATTAGCAAGTTACACGCACTTTGGCATATATTATCTATGCATGTCTGCATGCATGATTGTTGACTTGATAAACACTAGATTATTCAAACAATATCAAAATAATGATGATTTACATAATGAGCACATGGTATAAGAAAATTTCGAGATAATCTTGGAAGTTCTCATTTGCAGGCAACCAACTTGCATGCATTATATGACCCGCACATGTTTTTTAATCCTCTAGCATCATCATCATCATTTATTCTAATAAAAGTGAATACATAAAATTATCAGTAATTGTGCATTCAATGGAAATATATAGGAAGAGCTTACTACATTCAGAAAGTTACTAGCATGCATATTTTCTATATATCTAAGTTTGCTTATGAAGCAACAATAAGCATAATTAAATTTTACTGACTTTCTTAATATTAAATTATATTTTGTCTCTTGCAGATGTGATATGTTTCTCACATGTTAATTTTTACATTGATGGGTTCTTATGCTCTAAATGGTAATGAAAAATATGAAATGGCTTCTAAGCCATTTATGGCCTTGCATTTTTCAAAGTCCTATTTAATAAAGGGTCAGTCTAGGAGCGTAGTTATAGACTCATCAACGAGCCTTGGTTATGCGCATAAAGGAGGTTACCAACAACAAGAAATTCAACCTATCTCAAAGGAAGTTGTTTACCATAAAGAAGGCTCAATGTCATCGAAACAGGTTGGACCGGCTCTTCTCAGGGAACACACATTTGAGATACACCCATATCAATAATACTTATATTTGCAATATATTACCTATGACCTCATACCTTATGAGATGGTAGGTTGAGGTTATGCTCTTTATAGTTCCTAGACACAAATTGTCAGCGAAGCATACTAATCACAGATACATTTTAAGGAATTTACCTATGTGGGAGGAGCAGTGAAGATCATGGTTGTGAGACTCAGTCAGATCCCTGGAAATTTTCATGGAATAGTATGTGAGCATGACAATCAATGTTATAGAACGCGTTGGGTGCCAGATAGACGCCAAGCACCCAAGCACCTGGATAAATGCCTAAGCGGACCCTAGGCGAATTTTTTTATTTAAGTGGTGGTGGAGGAGATTTTGCTAAAGGTCGAAGGAGGTATTCATAGTCGATGGAGGAGAGGTTAGAGAATGTGGAGGCGACAGCGGGAGGAAATCACAATCAAAACCTAAGCGGTGTAATCCGCGGAAGCGGCCATGCCCTTAGGCTCACCCAAGACATAAGCAGGTAGTTTAAGTTCCACTTAGGCTTAGGCGGGCGCCTAGGCCGTTTTTTTAAAACATTATTGACAACAACGTTCCACCTTGCAATCTAATATTGCTGCATTCTATGCGTGCTTTTGTCAACAGTTGGTAAAAGGGCTCAATAGAAACCCTACTTCATTATTCATTACGTCCCTTGCAATGTGGTAATATAACGTTCTCTAATCCTAGTCCAATCCAATCTTGAATAAAACTTCTAACCAAACCAAAATCTCCAAACAACATTAATCCTGATCAAACTAGAATTTCTTCTCCAAAGTGATCCTCAAAAACATAACGACAACATATCCTCTAAATGAACTAGAATTTTTCTCACTAACTACTACTCTACCATACATATCCTAAGACCACATAAATATAAATGCCAATTGTTTGCTTCTTTTCTAATGGCCAGGACTTTGCTCCCTAGATATCTATCATAGGTTTCTCTGCATCAGCAAAATCATACGCCTATTTTCCTCCATATATCTTTTCTGTCATCTTAGTTTAATAAACGTTATCACTAAAACAAAATGGAAAATTTCATTTGTGGCTAGCATTAAAATTCCAGATATTATAGTTCTCATACCACTCTCATTCAGCGAGTTTGAAGCACATGAGGAAATAATTTATTGCTTGAGGTGCTCAGCTATAAATGGGATTATCATGTTCAAAAGAACATCTTCGCAGAGGCATAAATACCACTTGGATTCTTTAGGAAGACTGCCGTGAATAGCAATCATTAAACCAAATCTCGCGGGGATAAAATTATCCATGCCGTACATTCAGCTCGCCGCCCTCGTGCTCAACCCAAATGCCTGTACTTGAGTTGAGGATATCATCACAACAACACATGCTGCTTGTCAATCTACTCGGAATGTTTATGTAGGATCTACCAAACATTTTAAAGCGGGAAAAGTTGCAAATTTAGTCTACAAAGGACTCACCCCTCGATGAATTAGTCTACGTAAATAGAATCAACATCCATAACTATCAAAAGTTAAATCCAAACCACGGATTGAAACCCCTAACCCCAATCCACTAACGAATTTCACAAAAATCAAGTAAAATCGCGATCACATTCTTTAAAAAAGAAAACCCTGGGACTGACTTGAATTGCCGCATCCAACGAGGAGAACGCGATGAGATCTGCGGATGTATAGATCAAGGAGAGGAGCTAGGGTTTTGTACTTCTGGTACCAATCGAAGGGCCCCGGATCCTGACGGTATCTGCTGTCCCAATACGCCGGCTCTCCGTACGCGTGCTGCGTCGTCGTCGTCGATCCCAGCGTCATCTCTCTATCTGCGATCAAAATTCGCCCGCGCTCTTGAGCTCGGCCCCTATCTCTCCCCCTGCCTGAGCCTGAAGCGATCTGGGGTTGTTCCCGTTGCTACGGGTGTGCAAATGGTCGGTTCGCTTTGGTTTTTATCAAATTTTGAACAACCCAACCAACCGCCCATTATTCAAAACCGAACTGAACCGTTTGCAAATCGGTTCGGTACGGTTCGGTTCGATTTGTCAATTCTAACTTCATCAAATTTTCAGATAGCATGAAATCCATCATTGCATTCTTCACGAACAAATTTTAAGATCACCGTTCCAGCAAAAAATAATTGAAGAGAAGTGATTTAACGCATTCAATAGCATGCTCTCGAACACGAGCCTATTCGAGATCAAATAGCTCAGATCTTAAGAGGCAACAGTAAAGATCGCACAAAAAACACATGATTACAACCAAATCCGGATTGTAGATCTCAAAAAAAAGGAAATGGAACTCTAATTTCCTTCTCCTGAGATAAAAATATATAGAAATTATCCAATAAATCCGAGCAATCAAGATCTAAGCCAGATGAAACCATGATCCTCTATTATAGAACAAAAAAGATCTCGAAATCATCAAAAGGAATCGAGCAACAATCAACGTCTCCATATCTCAATACAAGCCAAAAAAAAAGATTAGGTGATTACCTATCGTAGGAATCATAGTGACAATCTCGCCGAGCTTGAGCTTGTAGATGATCGTGTTTTTACCAGCGACATCGAGACCGACCATCAAGATCCTCATCTCCTTCTTCGCAAACAAGCGGCTGAACAGCTTCCTAACGCCAACCCAATCGTTATCTCTAATCTCAGATCTAGACAGAGAAATTGCAGATCTAAGAACTAGAGAGGGAGAGGAATTGAAGAGATCTGGAGATCTACATATCTCTAGAGAGAGTAATCTTTACTTTTTGCCCTGCTTCGATTTGCGGGAATTATGAAGGGAGGAGAGAGAGAGTGTGAGTGAACGGGAGACGGAGTCACGGAGGGGGGAATTTTGGATTTTATATGAACAACAAGGGTCGAGTAATAAAAAGAGGGTATGTGTTAGCGGTCGGTTCGGACTGAAAAATTTTCAACCCGATCCGAACCGACCGAGAGTTAAAACCGAACCGAACCGTTAATCTTCTATCGGTTCGATCGGTTTTTTCAGTTTGGACCCAACCGTGCACACCCCTACCAGTTGCTTTGTGTCGGTTACTCTAGTTGTGGGGCGGGCTTGGGGATATATTGGACATTTCGCCCATGGGACGGCAGTCGAAGTAATGGGCTTTACATGGGCCTTCATAACCTATTCATGTATTGGGCTGGGGCTTATCGGAGTGGCTATAAATTTCATTTATATTTATTCCAAAAATAAATGTAGCTCTGGATCGTCGTTGGGCTGAATTCTCGCGCAGGAAAACGAAACACTGAAAATGATTCTTTGTGGAACCTTTGCAGGTACCAATCATGTGCTTCTTAATTGAGATTCAAAATTTCGTTCCGACATGATGACCCCTGTCTTTAATAAGGGGAAAAGCTTGCAGTCAATGTAGCGTCGGAGCTTGGGTCCAATTTGTATACAAGCTCAAAATTTAATACTATATTCGTAATACGCAAAAGGAAACTATGACATTCTTCGCTGTGAATTGCAACAAGAAACTATAAGTCTCTAAAAGCTCCAATATTTTTGTATCTTGTAGTAACAACATAATTTATAATGGTTTTTTTTAGATATTAATCCCTTAAATCTTAAATAACTGCATGTTCGTCCCTCTAATCTTGAAAATTACATATAAGTACCTCAAATCTTACGCAACAGTGCAATATGGTCCTTCTAATACACGATAGATTTGAGGGGAATATTCGATTTTCAAGATTCGAGGGATCAACATGCAATTTTGGGGATGTAAGGGGCTAATAATATCTAAAAACCGAATTTGTAAATCCTTCGGGCTGACGCTCTTGAAACCATAGCGACCTAGGCCCAGTTGAGAACAGCCAGCCCAAGTAGGACAACTTCGCCCCCCCACCACGAGGCCCAGTCGTACACTTTGCTTGCATTAGAACAGATCTCAACGAACGGAACTCTCAACTACCCCCTCTTTTTCTTCACTCTCACTCTTTCACCCAACTTACCAACCTACCGCTAAATCCTTCCTCTTTCCTCTCTCGCTCTCTCAAATCCCCATCATCTCTCTCTCTCAGATCTCAATCAATGGCGAGGAAGAAGATCAGAGAGTACGATTCGAAGAGGCTCCTCAAGGAGCACCTCAAGCGCATCGCCGGAATCGATCTCCAGATCCAATCCGCTCAGGTACTTGACTCCTTTCAATCTTGATCTCGTGATCCCGCATTGTTTACATTGTTATTTGTTCCTTTTGTTGATGCTGTAATGCTGTGATTCTTCAATTTGACACCTTTTTTTTTTAATAAATGAAGGATCTTTTTCTATATGTTAAGATTCCTCTGTTGCTTTTTTTTAATGCAGTTAATTTAGGGTACCCAATCTGAGAAGAATTTGGATATAGATTCATGAATCCTTGCGTTCCATGATTCAAATTGTCAAAATCCATATTGTTAGATGTGCATCACGTGGCGTACAATATCTGATCTACCACCATAATCAAAATTACTGTATGGGTTTTACTCATTTGATGCGTGGCAAAATGTATGAAAAATATAATTTTTGATTTTTTTTTGGGGTAAAGAAACCACATTTCCTATACTTTAATTACTTATTTGTAGTTTTCTCATTACCCTTTTATTTGTTGCCATTAAAAGTATTTAGTTCATGAATTTATGACATGGTTGAGGAATAGTCATTGCAGTTTAGTCCAACATTGAGCAAATAGTTGAATTGTTGAATATTAATATATGTTTATAGATCTAAGACCCAATGGTCTACTTTCGGTATCTCGTAGGAAATTTCTAAGCTGCGTATTCAACAATTACTTGGTCATCTGATTTTTATTATTATAAATTTTCATTCTTCTTACAGCTTAAATTGTTAAATTTTCTTGCCAACTTATGGCTAATCGTTCTTTGATGTTAATCACATAAGGTTACCGAGTCAACTGATTTCACTGAATTAGTGAACAAAGAACCATGGTTGTCATCTACAAAATTGGTTGTAAAGCCAGACATGCTATTTGGAAAGCGGGGAAAGAGTGGTCTGGTAGCGTTGAACCTAGATCTGGCTCAGGTTTCAGAATTTGTGAAAGAACGTCTTGGAAAGGAGGTGACTGTGAAATGCTGTGCAAATAATAAATAAGTATAATTCATATTACCATTTTGATTATTGAAAATAATATATTACAAAACTTTGCTTGTAGGTTGAAATGGGTGGATGTAAAGCCCCGATTACTACATTTATTGTTGAACCTTTTGTCCCTCATGACGACGAGTATTATCTGTCCGTCGTCTCTGAGAGACTTGGCTGCACCGTCAGCTTCTCAGAATGTGGTGGGATTGAAATTGAGGAAAACTGGGACAAGGTATATGGTCAAATAATTGGATCAAACTTTATTGGATACGTTCTTTTTCAATATGTTAATGTTTTATGTAATTTCCTGCTATGCAGGTTAAGACAGTATTTTTACCCAGTGAGAAACCCATGAGCTCCGAGGCATGTGCTCCATTGATTGCAACCCTTCCCCTTGAGGTGAACCATTTTTCTTTTAATCGGACATCCTTGTCCATAAAATCTTGCAAATTATGGCAATGATAAGATGCTATTTTTGCTGATTTGTAGTTTACTATATTCAGTAGCTTAAAGTCCTTTAGCATTTCTAAATTATACGTCCCATGTGTATTGTACCCTTATTTTCTTGAGGTTATAAATAATGGTGCTTTATGTCATTTAACTGTATTTTTCAACTGTCAACGCAGGTAAAAGGTAAAATTGGGGACTTCATTCAAGGTGTTTTTTCAGTTTTCCAAGGTATTTCATGATATCCATGTGAAATTCCTTTTTTGTAGAGGATCTGACTTATATCTACTGAGAAAGTTAAATGCTCACTTGTTAATGCTTTAGATGGCCAGATGTAAATAACAGCTTTAGTTTTACGGTTATTTAGTTATTACTTATTAGTCCCTCAAATTATCAGTAATTCCATATTAGTCCGTAAAATATCAATAATTATTCATTAGACCCTCTAATTCTAAGGGATCATGCAATTTGGTCCCTCGATGACCAAAAGTACCCCTTAGTTATGATTTCTTTCTTAAAATCCATCTTGTTGAAAAAGGGTTTTTGCACTTTGGTATTTTGAAATTTACACCTTATTAACTTTAATACCCCAAAGTTTTTTAACACTTTGATACCCTAAAGTTCACGCTTTTTAACTTCCATATCTTAAAGTCCCTAGGATTTGAGGGACTGTGAGCAATTTCATAGATTTGAGGGATTGATATGGAATTATTGAAGATTTGAGCGACTAATAAATAAATAACCCTTAGTTTTATTGTGCTGTTATGAGCATCCTGTCCTGGCTCTACAATGACAAAGGGGAATTTCTTCTCTGATTCTCACATATTTATGCTGGATAAAAAATATCAACCTACTAATAAGTGTACATGGCTTATTTGTGTCAACTTGATTTTCCATTGAGTTAATATCTTATAACTTTCCAAATGCAATTTCTTTCAGACCTTGATTTTACTTTCCTCGAGATGAACCCATTTACATTGGTAAATGGGGAGCCATACCCATTGGATATGCGAGGAGAACTGGATGATACAGCTGCATTCAAGAACTTCAAGAAGTAATTTCCCTGTTCTATAAATCTTTTATATGACTGATATTTGAATATTGCATTCAAGTTTGATTAAAAAGATTTGAAATATATAGGTGGGGAGACATAGAGTTCCCGCTTCCTTTTGGCAGAGTCTTGAGCCCAACTGAAAGCTTTATTCATGGACTGGATGAAAAGGTAGCAAACTAGAATCAGTTATACTCATTCTTTTCATTTTAATATTTTAGAATGTTTCTGTCACACAATAAGAAAGTTGGTCAGCATAAAGGATCCGCAAACCTGGTCCCAAATAGTCAGGGCATGGTCTTTGCCATATTGTATTTATATATCATCATTTCATTCTTAATTGCATGCATCAGGAAACTGCTCAAATTTGTGTTGTAGCTCAGAATAGCTGAGAATTCCAAGGTTATATTTTCTGTCAAAATAGCCTACAACTACTTCATTTCTTGATAGTATTTATCAAAATGAGGCCTGCATCAATTGCGCAACCGGTTCTTTGCTCAACTTCTCTTTGTTCAAGGCCTCACAGACGAGCTTGTGTTTTCTGGTTTTTTTTCCTATATCCAGATAATTACATGTTGTTGTTGGTTTTTTTTGTTTTTGTTTTTTGAGCTAGCCTACCTGAACCTTACCCCAAACCAAAGGAGGCAAACTACACGACTGGCTTCACTAAAGTTGTTGATTTATAATACTCCTATGGTGCATGGAGACATGATAAGGACAAACTAAAATACAATGACAAATACACTGCAGCTTTTTAGTTTCTTATTTCTAAGTGATGCATGTAAGCTATAGATGAATCTACCTCGAAGATTCTCACGGAACTGAGCCAATGTACCTCATCTCAAGCTCCTCGACCTGCTGTTGACCAAGTCTTGGTCTTGAATGTGGTTCAAATGACAACTCACTTTGGTTCAGAACAGAGTGGATTTTTTCACTGATAAGCTAACATGACTTCTGAGCACATATGAATATATGTAGCTATTGTGTGGATGACTGTTACTGAGAGGGCAAGATTTTAGCTGCTTTTGGACTTAGCTCCATATTAGGTGATCCACATAAATTATAATGTAATATAGGTAAATTAGTTATAAATTGCTCTTAGTTGAACATAACCCATGAGACTTGTTTCGAGCTCTTTCCAGCTGCTGAGACGAGTTCCAAATACCAAGTCTGTATCCCGTATGACTTTCCCTAAATCCGAGCTTTTAATTTGGTTCTGAATGTGTAAAGCCCCTTTGTCACAAGTGCTGAAGGTAGCTTGGGTTTTATAAACCAATGTTTTTTAAATGTATCTATGATAGGAATGGTTGTTACTAGTAGTATTCTTTCCTTTTTTTTCGTGTGCGGAGAAACGCAGTGAAGGATGAGACCTCATAATTGAAAGCCTCAGCTACATACAAATGGTTGTTAGTTGTTACTGAGCAGCAAGATCAAATTAGATTACAATTTTGATAATAACATCTGGAAGATGCTGAATGATGTACATGTTATTTTCTTTCTTATCATTACCTTACTTGTACACGTTCTTGTTTTCTATACTTGATTTGTTTGAAGTTGTTGGATTTGCAGATTTATATTCACTTAATGGTAGTAACAGTGAGAATCTGAGGATAAGTGAGCTGCACCATTATCCTGTAATGGAAGTCTATTTTATAGACAGAAATATCTTACTGACACACTTTCTATATCAGACAAGTGCCTCTCTGAAGTTCACTGTCTTAAATCCCAAAGGACGGATATGGACTATGGTTGCTGGTGGTGGTGCAAGTGTCATATATGCTGATACCGTAAGTATTATGTAATTTTCTTCTGCATGTTACATACAGTGATGTTTCTTTATAAAATGTGTAATACAGTCATGGACGATTTCATTTTTATTTTGGTTGGGAAGAATGCACAGCCAATTTGCTTAGGTCATCAAAAGCCTGATTAAGCAGCAAAACAGTAACACATTATAGTAGATTAACTAGACTAAAGGACGTCATTATATGCCGTAAGGACAGATTTACTTCCTGGGTTCATAGAATGCTAGTGAACCGTATTATAAACCCCTAGGTTCATAGAATGCTAGTGAACCGTATTTTAAATCCCTAGGTTCATAGAATGCTAGTGAACCGTATTATAAACCCCTGTCACGATCCTATGTTAAGAATCTTCTGCCTTATATTTTTGTCCTCATTGTGTGACAGTTTCTAGCAATCCTTAATTTCTGTATGTGTATTATGATCCTTCACTCTTTGAAGAATGTGATGGTTCTAAAGGCCTGTAACTTGATCTGTATTTAGGTTGGAGATTTGGGCTATGCATCAGAGCTGGGAAACTATGCCGAGTATAGTGGTGCTCCAAACGAGGAAGAGGTATTGCAGTATGCCAGAGTTGTAATTGATGTAAGTTTTCCTGGATTTCCTCTTCTCCATTATGCGGATAGCTCTGATAAAATTGCCTATCTCACTGAAAATTTGGGTTATGACTTGGTGCAATGCAGTATGCGACTGCTGATCCTGATGGTCGTAAGAGAGCCCTTCTAATTGGTGGAGGCATAGCCAACTTTACTGATGTTGCAGCCACCTTCAATGGAATTATTCGGGCCCTCAGGGAGAAGGTTAGTCCATGAAATAGATACTTCTCCTTTTTGTTTTTGTTTGATTTTACTTAGTCTAAAAGTATTTTGTTTCGTGATATTTGCAGGAGTCCAAGTTAAAGGCCTCAAGGATGCACATATATGTACGAAGAGGTGGTCCAAATTATCAGACTGGTCTGGCAAAAATGCGTTCTCTGGGTGCTGAACTAGGTGTCCCCCTTGAGGTGAGCAACTGGTGCCTGCAATCTGTTCTTTAGAAATTTTTGCGTGAAGTTTATAATAGCTTCTAAATGGTAGCTTTTTTGTAAACTTAAAGCTGTCAATTTAAACCTAATCCTCAAAACAAATTCAACTTTGAAGTACATTAAATTGAAAACTCATAATTTTGAAAAGCAGCTTTGTAAGCACCATGAGTGCTACTTTCATGCGTTAACGCTTTCCCTCCAACAGCCGCAAGTTCCGTTTGTTGCCTTGTCAGTTAATATCTGTTTCATTTAAATGTTTGAATTCTGTAGGTTTATGGCCCTGAAGCTACAATGACCGGAATTTGCAAGGAAGCTATCAATTGTGTCATGGCATCTGCATAGTTAAGCTTCCATATCCTCTTTCTGGTACCCATTCTCCTTTTAATAGATTGCAAGAGGAAGTAAGCTGAGGAGGTTTTGTTCAGGAATATTAATGATACTTCTAATGGCCTTTAAATTGGTTCACTGCTATAGACCAAACGTCTGCCATTCTCCGTATGCTGTGTGCTTTGTTATTGCCATGTATCAAACTTTTTGTGTTGTATTTTCTTTCCAGGAATTAATTTCATATAATAATGTTATGTTCAGCCAAATACTCGATTCATAGGATATATGCATTTACATGCCTTTTTTAATTCAAGTAAGCATTGAAACTTGCATGAGTGAGTTCCTGAATTAAATCAAGCTGGAAAAATAAGTCAATTTTTGAAAATTTCTGTTCTCTGTTTATTTTTCGAAAGAGATGATGAGCGTGGGTTGATATACCTACAGCTTTTCCCCAATCACTCTAGAAGGATTTTTAATATTGTATCTCCTGGCAAAAAGAGAGGAAAATCTGGAATAACTATGACTGGCCTCTAGAATCAAACTAAAATGTAAGTTGGGGATGATATACCTACAACTCAATCACCGTAAGAAGGGTTAATTTTCATATCTTTCAGCAATAAAAGAGCGAAAAAAACTAAAAGTATATATTTGACCTCTAGAATTTAAATTTTCTCTCTTAGTCAAAACCTGTATGACATGATTAAAACCATATTATAATTCATTGGAATATAATTCTCCCGGCCCATCTAGATATTTACTATTTTTCATCGTAGGAGTCTCTTGATCCATATAGTAGATTGATACTAGAAGAGTTCACAACACTACGTCCTTTTCGAGTGACCTTCTTGTTTTCATTTTTTGTACTTTTTTCTTTGATATTCCTATAGTCATATTTTTTCCCTGTGACGAGTGGATTCCCTACACATCAGATATTACATGAAGCTGGTTTTTTGGTTTTAGCTCAATACTTTTTGTAACATAACAAGAGAAGATACGCCTATACGTTATGAGTTCAAAAAGGAGGATTGCATAAAGAGCCTTGTCTTTGCTCTACGAATCTTTAGGCTAAAAGCTTCACTTTGCGTTAAGCAAATGCACTGAAGTTAGGGCTACTTAAGTCAGGAAATTATATCGTTCTTCATTATGTACTTCCCTATGAATTGGAACACTCACTAGTTCTTCCTGAATCAACCACATTAAAGGATACATCTTTGAGGTTGGTGGCATATTCATTGGGCATTGGGACTCAATGGTCAACTGATGGCAACATCCTACCTTACCTCATATTTTCTGTTGTTCCAGTGGAGGAATCAATTTACTGAGTCAGATTCTGATGCTGTTCAGTTCATATCTCTCTCACAAGTTACTCTTGCAGTACATATTTACGCCAACCATAAATCTCTTACATTTACTGTGTTAGGATTTGTAGCAGTAGGTTCTCATAGCTGTTGTAGGTTCTCTCCCCTCCAACAGTCTGTTCAAACATGCTACCATATATGGAGAATTTCAAACCACAGTAGCCAGGTACACAATCCTAAAGATTTGAAGGCAACCCAACAGAGTGTAGTCATCATAATGTAACTCTTGAAAGCTTTGTTGCTGGCTAAAGTAAAGAAGCCTCATAAAGATAACACCAGACACCCATCCTCCCTTTAGTACTATAAGAAGGGGACCAGGAGGACAACAATACAACACAATCCTTTGAAACTAAACCAGTTAAGAGGTTAAGGTAGTAGAAAGACATGGAGCGGTCTACTAAGATGATGCTAGTGCTTGCTCTTTTACTAGCTTCCTTTGTTCTCACCCTTGAAGGGAGGGAAATCAAGGACAAGGCTGAGCACCCTCAGAACTTCATTGGTTTTGGGGGCATTTTTGGTACACCGGTCGGGTTTGGGCTGCCGCTCATCGGCACAGTACCGGCCGTCGGCCCTATCATACCAAAAGGAGCAAAGGGAGATGAGAAGAATGCTGTAAAGCCGTGATAGAATGTGTTGTGATTCGCTTGGAGTTGGTTTTCACTAGGTAGCAAGTGTTTGTGCGTGTTATCTAGGTTGTGGGTTATGTTGTTGTCTGTGTCAGGGTAGTTTATGCCATAAGTTTCTCTTCAATCATGTTGTTTTCGTTAAGTCTTGTGCTTGTTATCGGTGTCTTTATTACTGCTCCTTGTTAGTATTTTGGTCTCTTAGTGATGTCCAGTTTGTGGTTCAGTTTAGTCATGTAGATTGTAATTATCTATATGACGAACTCTTTGTTCTTGGACCACTGTTCATCTCTGTTTCATTTTTTTGTTCGTGTTTGGGTGGTTAGGTAACATAGTTCTAATATCTCAAGCTTTTGTGTAGTGCACTTCCTCGTTATGCAAGCTGCACCTTGAATTGACGAAAATTCATTGAATCTGACATTGTATACTTCAGCCGCATGACTGTTGTTACTTATGGACATTTTCATGCGCATTTTAGGGTTCTTCTGTGGAATTTTCTCCTGTAAACACAGCCTTGCAGTGATAAACAAGCGCATGCTTTGAAAACAACCTCAATGACTTGGATCTACTTTGAATCCACGCACATGCGTTGATCACTGTGTATAGATACAACTCAAACTTCACCTTTCATTCATGTTTTGAAGTATGGAATGAGATGATCTAGATTGTTTTAAAACAAACTAGGGAGGTAATAAAGTATCTTTTATTGTGCGTTCAAGTAGAATGATATACATAATAAAAACAAGTTTAAATTCCAGGGAGTCAAGTTTAAATTCCACAGGTTTAAGTGGTCTTCTATCGCTTGTTTAAATGCCAAATTCTTTTCAGGCTTCTTCTCAAAACTGAGCTTCACACTTCAGACAATCTTCTCAAGAAAAATTTGCCAAGAGGTAGTCCATGTGTTTGTTGTGGTCTGTGAGTAGGGGTGCATTCGGTCCGGATACGGCTCGGATATGATGCTTATCATATCCATATCCGCTTACCCATCTCGGATACGGATACGGATACGGATATACCTCGGTAATAAAAATTTATATTCATATCCGCTAAAATCGGATACGGTTACGGATATACATGCGGATATATAATTGATATGCATGCAGATACAAAACAGATATGAGAAAACTAGATAGTATTGAGAAAAACATAGTTTATGTGATACAAAAGAGTTTGTTAATATGTCCATTATAATTGAAAAGTTAAGATTAGACATCTTGATCATCAAAATTATCCACAAATCCATAATCTAAGAATCGAAACTATCGTAAGAGTATGACTAATATGTATTCGGATATTTCGGATATGAATACAGATATTTCACTACAAAACCATATCTGTAACTATATCCTATCGGTTATAGATTTGAGTAACCATATTCGTATCCTAACGGATATGGTTACGGATATTTTCTCGGATACGGATACGGTTTAGCACCCCTATCTGTGAGGCTGGCTCTATAGATTAGACTCCCTCTTTGTTTCTGCATTTTTATACAGGCGTCACTTTCCACAAAATAAAAACAAATGACTGTAACTTAATTGCACAAAACTCTTACCAAACTGAACTTGATTCACTGTACGCGAAAAAGAAGAGAGGATTTCTTATGATATATAGAATATTAGTTTGGAACTTTGGGCTTTCTTGAGTTTTATCATAAGCTACTGGGCAAAATTATCAAATTAGTATATTCTATTAATCATACGTACCAAGCTGGTATGTATATATATATATATATATATATTTTACACCAGCGATTATAAGGTATATTTTGTGGGACACTGTGACAAGTAGCCCTTTTCTTTTGCTGAAACCGAAATTCCGGCGAGATCATTATACTTGGGTTAAATGGGCTTACGGCTTACCTATGCTAAAGATTAGCAAGATCTAAATAACGGTCTCATGAAATAAGGATTAGCAGAATCTAAATAACAGTCGCACCAAAAAAACCAAAACCTTTCTCTTCCCTCTATTCTTCTGTTCATGTGAGTGAGAAGACGAACCATGGCTACAAATACTTTACCCCAGATATCTTTGCTAGATCGCTCCTCTACTCTGTAGATTTCATCCCATTGAGTCCTTGTTTGCTTCTTCTCGTGCTCATGCTTGAAACTGACCTTGAGCAAGAGCTTGAGGTTGAAGAATCTATCTCCAATTTCAGTCCCTCTAATCCAATTTAACCTAGGAGGAGGAAGAACACCCCCAATTTGATCTAATCTTTTGAGCCTTAATTTTGAAGGGGAAAAAAAAGCCCTTTCAGCTCAAATTAATAAGCCCAACTACATACCATCTTTGAAGCCACATAGACACATGTCGAGTAATGTGACTTGATACGCCGTAATTTTGGCTTCATCCAAAAAATAGGGCTAGTTATCACCATTTACCATAAAATATACATTATTGTTGCCGGGGTAAGAACATATATCAACTTAATGCATATTGTTATCTAAATATACCAATCTAGTAATTTATCGGTTTTACACATTGTCCAAAACTTGTGTTGTTGGAGGTGGTCTACATTCTATTTTTTATACCGTCTACAAACCAGAAATTAAGCTTCACAGTATGAAGGGGAAAGTATGCGCGTAAAAACCTGATTTTTTTTTAATTCTGTTTTAGGATTGTTTATATAATGTGAACATATCAAACAATGTGATTATATTCGAGGTGAACAATATTGCATTGTGAATGATGAAAGTATCTTCAGTTAGAAGATCATTATTTCTATATTACTTCTGATACTGTAAAGAAGTGAGTAGGGCATTTTGCTACTCTATTTTTTTTCTTGAAAAGAAAAAAAAAAGTTGACAACCACAATGCCAATTGTAAAAACCTCTTGCAATCATTCAAGACCTATGGTATGGGGATGATGAAGAAATGGAAATTTTTTTTTGGCTCGCGGACCAACCGCGAGCCAAAAACTCACAGAGGGGGGTACAGTGGGTGGGCCCCACAGCAGGGTGGAGCCCACCCACCCTACCCTGCTCTTGCGAGTTGTGGCTCGCGGTTGGACCGCGAGCCAAGAAGCAGAATTGTGAAGAAATTTACTACATTGCAGAACATCATCATATGATGGCATTAAATTGGTTATCATTATATTTTGGTTGTTAAATCTGACAATATGAGAACCTAGGATAGAATGTCACTTAATAAAGAGAAGGGGTCCATAACCTAGAGCCTGCTACAGTACCTCTACTCAAAACTAGCCTGTTGTCGAGTTATGTGGAGTTATAGCTCCACCATACTCCTTTGTATGCGAAAAGCCCTAGCAGGTGGCAGATTGCATTAAACCCTCACGTCACCTCCCAAACAACCCTCAACCACTACCTTGTTGTTGGATGTTGAGAAATTGAAGTCACAAAACTTTTGTCTAAATGACCATATTTTCTTAAAACTATTGTCAGAACATTACTATTGTTAGAGTATAGAGTTTAATTCTCAATTCTTACCACAATTCAGAGTTTAATGTAGCGGAAGGAACATTCAATTATTTGTGTAATAGCAACATATATTCAAATCTTATTGACCAAAAATTTAAAGTTAATTTTTAAAAATAAAGTTTAATTGCGAATAGATATTCTGTAGTATCGCCCATGTTGCAGGTAGATCTCGATGAATTTTTTTCAACTCTTTTAAGAATAAAATGTTGGATTTAATCTAATAAATCTATTTGTGGGCACATATGATTAATCAATGTGTATTGCTATCTTTCAGGATAACCCACTAAAGTGATCAATTAATTTGGATTAATGGGTATTTAAATAAGTCATGGGGTTATATGTGCAGATACAAGTTGTAATTGTGATTTGTTGAGGGGCCAAATTACAAAATTATAACACCTATAAATAAGGGGCTATGGTCCCTAATCTAGGGTTACATTCTCTAATTCTCTTCACCCCTTCTAAGAGAGAAATTCGGCTATAGAGAAAAACCCTAAGGTTAGAAGATCCAAAACCTAAATCAAGTTCAATCAATGGATTCAGGTATAAGCTTCCGCTCTTTTAGATTATTGTTAATCTCTTTGAATTAATCATGGCTATATGATTTTAGATCTAAAGTTTTATGATTCAGATCTAACAAGTGGTATTAGAGCCACCTTTGATTAATTCTTAGGGATTTAAGTTCTTAAAGTTGGGTTTTTTTATCTTAAAATCTCTGTTTTGATTAAGTTTTGTTCACGGATGAACAGCAACTGCTGTTCTAGATCATGAAAATTCATCGTGAACAGTAACTTTTGGGAATTTTTTCGGATGAACAGTAAAAAATTTGCTGTGAACAGTGATTTTGGGAATTTTTTGGATTTTTCTTCGATTTTTCTTGGATCTGGATCACGAAAATTCTTCTTCCGATTCTAGATCTGGTTTTTAGAAATAAAATCGATGGATATTTGGATTTCTTGGGTTTTATCGTCGGTCTCTTGCTCCTCACCGGCGCAGCGTCGCTGGCGGCCTCGCCCTCGACTCCGGCGGCGGCGGCGGCGTCAGGAAACCCTAGGGTTTCGACCTCTTGGGTGCCGGAGCAATGACGGCGGCGGTTTCAGTTTGAAACACTAAGGGTTCGTGCGATTAATCGTGGCAAAAATTAAGGAGGTGTTAGCTCAACCGAACTTCGTGTTCGTTATAAGGTGAGCCTCGCGCTCAATTTAAACGAACCTAGCGTTCGTTCTCAGGTGAGCCTCGCGCTCAATTTAAGTTGAGCCTCGCGCTCAGTTCTCAGGTAAGCCTCGCGCTCAATCTAAGTCGAGCCTCGCGCTCAGTTCTCAGGTGAGCCTCGCGCTCAGCTCTAAGGTGAGCCTCGCGCTCAATTTAAGTCGAACCTCGCGTTCAAATTTTTTAAACGAACCTCGCGTTCGTTCTCAAATCGAACCTCGCGTTCAAATTTTAAACGAACCTCGTGTTCGTTCTGTGTTCATTTTTAACGAACCTAGCGTTTGTTCTCAAGTTGAACCCTGCGTTCATTTTCAGACGAACCTCGCGTTCGTGTTTAAGTGAGTCTTGTAATCAATACAGTCGAACCTTGCGTTCGAAGTCAAGCGAACTTCGTGTTCACTATGGTTAAGCCTCGGTTTTTTATGGGTCCACTTTGGTATACTTAATTTATTAAGTTATGGGCCCTAATTAAGCTATGAGACCCCAATTAAGTTTTTGGAAATTCAATTGATTTAAATTAAAATCTTTTAATTTAAATCCAATTTGGTAGCTAATCAGTTATTTAATTCAAATATTATGACACTAAGGTATTAAGGTTGTCTCTCACTCCAATTGTTTAATTAAAACAAGAAGTTACCAAAGTAACCTCTCTTGTGTAGATTGCTCATGAGGAATGTGAGATGTTTGTGTGTATGCTTTCGTGTAAATATTTAATCGGCCCAAAGGAAGGTTAATATTTATTTAGACTGTATACACATCTGCGGTGATAAACGTGTGATAATTATAAGGTTTACATGTGAATAATGAATCGATCCAAAGATAGTTTTATTATTTGACATGAGTTATTGTCAATGTTTGATCATTGCAACAAGGTATCACTTACAAGTTAATATTGCTGTCCAAAGAATTGATATTAATGTTGTGCCAGATATCTTGAGATGGGATTTGTCATTATTTGAATTTTATTGATTACTAAATATGGTTATTGATGTGAACATTTTTGTTTTATTTCAGCTAATGCATCTGCTGCAATAATTTCTGCTAACATCAACTCAATTCCTATGCTAAATGGGACAAACTTCAAGGTTTGGAAAGAGAACATATTAATTATTCTTGGCTGCATGGATCTAGACCTTGCATTAAGAATTAAACAACCCCAACCTCTCAATGCGGATAGCACTCCTGATGCAAAGAAGGAATATGAGAAGTGGGAGCGTTCAAATCGCATGAGTCTTATGATCATTAAGCGCGGCGTTCCGGAAGCCTTCAGAGGCATAGAATCCGAAGGGATTACTAAGGCTAAAGATTTCCTTACCGAAATTGAGAAGCGTTTTGCGAAAAACGATAAGGTAGAAACAAGCACGCTTTTAGCTCGCTTGATTTCGATGAAGTATAAGGGCAAAGGAAATATCAGGGAGTACATTATGGAATGTCTCATATTGCTTCAAAGCTTAAGGGACTTAAACTTGATCTTTGTGATGAGTTATTAGTGCATCTAGTTCTGCTGTCTCTTCCTACACAATTCAATCAGTTTAAGGTCAGTTATAACTGCCAAAAGGAGAAATGGATTCTAAATGAGCTCATTTCATACTGTGTGCAAGAAGAAGACAGGTTGAAACAAGATAAGACAGAAAGTGCTCATTTGGCTTATGCCTCTAAGGATAAGGGCAAGAAAAGGAAGAATGATAAAGAAGCTGCTAAGGGTCCAGTTCAGAAGAAACAACATAAGGATAATCAGGGTTGTTTCTTCTGTAACAAGCCTAGACATGTAAAGAAGGACTGTACAAAATATCACGCTTGGCGTGATAATAAGGGTACGTTCCTTTCTTTGGTCTGTTCTGAGGTTAATTTAGCTTCAGTACCTAGAAACACTTGGTGGTTAGACTCTGGTGCTACTACTCACATAAGTGTTTCTATGCAGGGTTGTCTGAGCTACCGAAAGCCAAGTGATGTTGAAAGACACATCTTTGTGGGCGACGGTCAATCGGTAGATGTGGACACAATTGGGCATTTTAGGTTGCTATTAGGAACTGGTTCTTATTTGGACTTAAAAGATACTTTTGTAGTATCGTCTTTTAGACGGAATTTGATTTCAGTTTCTGTATTGGACAAATCAGGTTATTCTTGTTCATTTGGAAACAATCAATTCAGTTTATCTTTTAATTCAAATGTTATGGGAACCGGTTATTTGAGTACTTATGACAACCTATATTTGCTTGATACAATTGCTTCTTATAATGAAATCTTGCATACGGAATCGCGTGGTACTAAGCGTAAATTAAATAAGGAAAATTCAGCGTCATTGTGGCATAAGCGCTTGGGTCATATCTCAAAAGGTAGAGTTAAGCGTCTTGTGTCTGATGGCATTTTGGATTCTCTTGATTTTTCAGACTTCGACGTATGTGTTGAATGTATCAAGGGAAAACAGACCAAAGTTAAGAGATTAGGTGCCAACAGATCTTCGGATGTCTTAGAATTGATACATACGGATATTTGTGGGCTCACGTTATGGGTACCTATATCTCATTCATAAAAAATCTGAGTCTCTGAACATGTTCAAAGCCTATAAAGCTGAAGTTGAGAATCAACTCAACAGAAGAATTAAAACCGTTAGATCTGATCGTGGTGGTGAGTACTACGGCAGATATGATGGTTCAGGTGAACAACGTTCAGGATCATTTGCTAGATACCTAGAGGAATGCGGTATCGTCTCACAGTACACTATGCCAGGTTCACCTAGCATGAATGATGTAGCTGAAAGACGAAATAGGACTCTTAAGGATATGGTAAGAAGTATGATTGCTCATTCTTCTTTACCAGAGTCACTCTGGGGAGAAGCACTTAAGACAGCAGCTTACATTCTGAATAGAGTACCAAGTAAAGCAGTTGCTAAAATACCTTATGAGCTTTGGACTGGTCGAAAGCCCAGTTTAAAGCATTTACATATTTGGGGATGTCCAGCTGAGGCAAGGCCTTATAGGCCAAATGAAAAGAAATTGGACTCCAAAACAGTTAGCAGCTACTTTATTGGGTACTCTGAACGCTCTAGGGGCTATAAGTTTTATGTTCCCACACTAAGGAATATTTTTGAGACGGGAACAGCAACATTCTTTGAGGATGTTGAGTTTGGGGGGAGAAACAAGGTTAGAGACATTGCTTTTGAGGAGGAATTGGCTTCAGACCCAATCCATTCAGTTACTTTTGACAATATTCATGTTCCTATACCTGTTGTTGCTCAAGAAGTAAATCCAGAAACTCAAGATGACAATGTTGAATAACTCCCTGTTCCAGAAGAACAAACTCAACAACCTCAAGAACCAGTGCCATTAAGGAGATCCACGAGAGAAATGAGAAATGCTATTCCGGATGATTATATTGTATTTCTCCAAGAATATGAGGAAAGTAGTGGAATGTTGGAAGATGATCCAATCAACTTCCTTCAGGCCATAAAAAGTTCTAACTCTCAACAGTGGATTGATGCCATGAATAAAGAGTACAAGTCTATGCAAGACAATAAGGTTTGGGAACTTGTCCCGTTACCAGAAGGTGCAAAACCAATTGGTTGTAAATGGATTTTTAAAACCAAGCGGGATGCAAACGGTAATGTGGAGAGGTATAAGGCACGTCTTGTGGCTAAAGGCTATACTCAAAAGGAAGGCATTGATTATACAGAGACTTTCTCTTCGGTTTTATTGAAAGACTCATTCAGAACAATCATGGCACTTGTTGCTCATTATGATCTTGAGTTACATCAGATGGATGTTAAGACTGCATTTCTCAATGACGACATTGATGAGATGATTTATATGGTGCAACCAGAAAACTTTGTGTCGGGAGACCCAAAGAATATGGTTTGCAAATTAAGAAAATCCATCTATGAACTCAAGCAAGCTCCTCGTCAATGGTATCACAAGTTTTAACAAATAATTATCTCGTTCGGTTTTGAGATGAACATTGTTGATGACTGTGTATATCACAAGTTCAGTGAGAGTAAGTATATCTTTCTGATTCTGTATGTCGATGACATATTACTTGCCAGTAATGATATAGGCATGTTACACGAAACCAAGAGATTTCTATCAAAGAATTTTGAGATGAAAGATCTTGGGGACGCCTCTTTTATATTAGGGATCCAGATACATCGAGATCGCTTTCGGGGTATTCTTGGATTATCACAAAAGAGCTATATCGATAAGGTACTTAAAAGGTTTGGCATGCAAGATTGCAGACCAAGAGATATCCCTGTTGCTAAAGGGGAGACACGTTTAGTCTCAATCAGTGCCCTAAAGGTAACCTTGAAATTTAGGAAATGCAGAAGATTCCTTATGCTTCGGCTGTAGAAAGTCTAATGTATGCTCAGGTATGTACGCGTCCGGATATTACGTACATTGTTGGGATGTTAGGCAGATACTTAAGCAACCCTGGTATGGATCATTGGATAGCAGTCAAAAGGGTTATGAGGTATCTTCATAAAACAAAAGGTTACATGCTTACATACAGAAAATCAGAAAAGTTAGAGGTTATTGAGTATTCGGATTCTGATTTTGCTGGATGCTAAGATAACAGAAAGTCTACATTAGGCTACATTTATATGTTAGCAGGAGGAGCTATATCATGGAAAAGTGTCAAACAGACACTAGTAGCTTCCTCCACTATGGCAGCAGAATTTGTAGCTTGCTATGAGGCATCCAATCAGGGAATATGGCTGCGAAATTTTATCACGGGACTGCACATTTTAGAAAATATTAAAAGACCACTAAGGTTATATTGTGACAATAAATCTACAGTAATGTATTCCAATAACAACAGGAGCTCAATTAAGTCAAAACATATTGACATTAAGTTCCTGGTTGTGAAAGAAAGGATACAGAGTGGACAAATATCCATAGAGCACATTGGGACAAACTCCATGATAGCTGATCCTCTTACTAAGGGATTGTCACCCAAGGTCTTTCATGAGCATACTGCTCATATGGGTGTGGTAATATTTGAGGATATTATGATTTAGTGGGAGTTTGTAATTGTGGTGCTTTATGTTTTTGGTTGTATTATCTGATCAAAATAAAGTATTCAGTTAAGACACTCTGTTACATTATGTTTGGTTTTGACCTCACTAAAGGAGGACCAGTTGAAAATAGACATGTACTGATCACATTGCATGTAATTTTCATGCTACACATCCATGATTGATCTATGTCGTTTGATTGTATTGGTATATGTGACCATTGATGGGTCAAGTCACGATAAATGTGACGAAGGCCGCTTTGATCCTATATTGATATAGTCAATGGACGAGATTGTTCGGAAATACCTTTTCAGTGATAGCAATTTTGAGCTCATAAGGTTATACACAATTTAAAGGAATCATATGGTGCCCAAGTGGGAGATTATTGGATTTAATCTAATAAATCTATTTGTGAGCACATATAATTAATCAATGTGTATTGCTATCTTTCAGGATAACCCACTAAAGTGA
>BQKN01064815.1:167955-189620 GCA_022839385.1 Asparagus kiusianus
GTCTGAATAGGGGCGGGAGAATGGACGTCTCGTGCCTGAACGGACTCTAGATAGCTTGCTGCGCGCCGACGGCTTCAGCTCTCCATTCTGATGGGTGAGGTGACCCGCATTTATGAGTATACAGGCCGGTTCGGCGCCCGTCTCGTTCGCTTGAATCACGGACTACCGTCTGACGAACTTGGGGTACTGTGCTTCCTCACCTCGCATCGTGGGAGGCAGAGAGGGCTTGTCCCTGGAAACCCGGTCTTTGGCTCACGTAAGCAGACGTGGCTCTCGGCAAGTGGCTTCGGCACTTGGGGGCGGATTTGAGCTCCTCCTTTGCAAGCGGATTTGGCTAATGAAGGCGGATTCGCCTCGCTGGCGGATCCATGTGATTCGGCGGGTGCGACCGATGTGGGGGCTCGTATGCCAGCGAATCCACTTGGTGGCTACAGTAGGTTATTCACCTAAGAGAGGGTGGCCCTGTTCTGTGGGCGAATTCGTTCGTTAATCTGCCACGGTAATTTTTACCGTCTACAACATCACATGCGGAACGGATTAAAACAATCCGCATGTAAGCCTGATTCAAACGGTAATCGGTAACAGCATGTCAAATCCGTTGAGGGCTGAGGATTTGCCAAAAATCCTGAGTCAACGTCTCATACACGTCGCTGTTTAGTCTTTTCACAGGAGAAAGACGAAGTCTACGTATTCAATATCGTAGCACTAAAAGGGTTAACTCTTTTATCTTAACGTTACATGCGGAACGGACTTAAACAATCCGCATGCTAGCCCGACTCGAACGGTAGTCGGTAAAGGCTCATCAAACCCGTTGATGGCTAAGAATTTGCCAAAAATTCTATAAATATGAGTCATTGATGTATCAACTCCGTAGATTGGTCTCGTGACTCGAGTATCCGCCACGCTCCAATACCTTAAGAGTCTAAAACTGTGTATACTCCAGCAGACGTACGAGTATAAACTGTATCGAACGCCGGGCAACGCGTCGCAATGAAGCTCGGATGCCGGACAACGCGTCACAAGGAAGGTCAAACGCCGGACTACGCGTCACAAGGAAGCTCAAACGCCGGACAACGCGTTACAAATGAAGACTCAACGCCAACAATCGATGGTCAGTTCTATGTTGAAACAACAAACACGAGCTAAAGATCAGAAAATCAGGAATTAGCTTCAAGTTCGAAATTCCGACAACGGTCAGACAATAAATGCAGCACCGGAACCCTTCCAGACATTCGACAAAGTACCGAATAGCATGGAGGATTAAAGGAATTAAGAATAAAAGCTATTCCAAACATCCCGTCATAACCGATTGAAGGTTGGGACAATCATATCCAAAGTATTCCAGACATGGTCAGTTCTATGTTGAAACAGCAAACTCGAGCTAAAAAATTAGAAAATCAGGAATTGACTTCAAGTTCAAAATTCTGACAAACGATCAGACAATAAATGCAGCACCGGAACCCTTGCAGACATTCGACAAAGCACCGAATAGCCTGGAGGACTGAAGGAATCAAGAATAGAAGCCATTCCAAACATCCCGTCATAACCGATTGAAGGATGGGACAATCATATCCAAAGTATTCCAGACTCTTCTATAAAAGAATGAGGCTGAAATACTTTGGAGGGGGTATCTGTAGGCGTATAAAACTGCTTATAGGTCCCTTAACACAGCTCAGCACGATGATTCGACAAACCAACGAACCATCGGGCGATGAATCCAAAAATGATCGTTGAACCACAATATCGAAGCCAAGTGAGACTCAATGAAGCGGATTTACTGTCAAATCAGGATCCGAACTCAAACTCGAACAACCGAAGCGGATTTACTGCCAAATCAGGATCCGAACTCAGACTCGAACAACCGAAGCGGATTTATTGCCAAATCAGGATCCGAACTCAAACTCAAACACCGAAGAGGATTTACAGCCAAATCAGGATTCGGACTGCCAAATCAGAGTTCAGATCAACAAATCAGAGTTCGGATAAACCGAAAAACAAAAAAAACCAACATTTGGAGGACTCGGCCAAAACCGAGCCACCTTTTGGTGGCTCGATGCCTCGGCCACCTTTTGGTGTCTCGGTGCCTCGGCCACCTTTTGGTGGCTAGGTGCATCGGCCACTTGGGCCAAGGCACAGCCTTGAGTGCCTATAAATAGGACTTGAAGGCTCATTTTTGAGAGGTTGGAATTTGGAGAGCCAAAACTCTGCTGGATTGAGAATTGGACTTGAACTTTCGGAGCTTTGAAGATTCAACTTCCAGAACTGGTTCTTAGCGATCATCCATGCCAAATAAGGCAGGAGTTCGAGAGATATCAGATCTGAGATCTACACGGTTTTCCTCCGGATTAAAGCTTGGCCTTTGATCCCGAGAAGAGTCTCGATTTCGCTTGGTCGATTTCGATAACTAGGGCTATTATTTCCTTGGCGAAATAATCCCCTCAGCTGTTATTTCCTTCGTGAGATAACACCTGCTATACCGTGTAGATCTGACCGGATCAAGATCGCGCGGTGGTCCACGGATTAACCCCGGCGCAGGCAAAGAACCCACAAAAGCGAGAGACCGTAAAACAGGATCTCGCGATTTGTTCGGCATAAAAGGGAAGTTGTAATTTTTTTTTGATTTTGTTATAACCGGATCTTATAGAAAGATCGGATCTTTTGTAATCGATAAACTGTTACTTGAGAAAGCAATGAATTCAATGAAGGCAACTTTCACCGTGAACATCAATCAACTCACGTCTCTCTCTCTCTTTCTCTCTCTCACACTCAGTTCTCACTCTCTCTCTCTGTCACTCACATCACTCAATCTCTCTCTTCAATTATTTTCCCCAGCAACTCACTTCATCTCTCTCGTACACCCCCTCTCTCTCCATCTCTTCTTATTCAGACCATCACCACCGCAACCATCATCTCCTATCAAGCACCGACCGCCGCCTTCCCCTGAGCTCGACCCGTGCCGCCTCCAGCTCACCGCCGCTCCCCCACCGCCCTCGCCCGAGCTCGATCTCCGTTCCCTCCAGCCTCGCCAGCCATCACCGCCCCTTCTCCATCTCCGATGCCAGGCCACACCCGCCACCAGCTCTCCCTCCTGAGCTCCTATTCCACCGACGACGAACTCCAGCGACCTCAGATCACCGCCAGCAACCCCGACCTCCACTGCCTCCCTGAGCTCCGCCCTCAGCCCCCGCCGCTCTATTCGCCACCTGCAGCCGCCCCAGCCTCCGAGACCCCTTCTAGAGCTTCGACCTCCACCGCTTCCCCTCAACCTCCATCTCCTCAGCCCCCTCCACCCACACGACCAGCCCCTCCTCCCCCTGCAGCAGCCCTGCGACGAACTCCGTCGTCGTCGCTGTCCCCAAACAGCACCGTCGCCGCCATCTCACCGTCGTCACTCGTCGTTGTTCCCTCTCCCGCTATCTAACTCCGACAGCCCTTCAACCGCCACCGTCGCCTCGCCCGTAGACTCGTAGCCTCGCACGACGATGTCGATTTGTTCGACGAACCCCGAGGCAAGATCCCTTGCTCATCTTGTATTTTATCAAGTATTTTTAGACTAATATAATTATCTGCGTGGGCTTGTTGATGAAGTTATGAATTTCTGCATATTTTAGTTTGTGATATAGTTATCTGCGTGGAATTATTTGGTGAATAATATTAAGTAATCACAATATTATGATAAATAGCATTTTTAAAATAATTATAATAAATTAAAAGAATTTATTTCGGCAGTGGAATTATTTTTGAATAATTATATTAATTAAAAAGAATTTATTTAAGAAAAAAATCATTTTAGGAAAATTATAATAATTTTAAAGGAATTATCTTGGAAAAAGAATTATTTTAGAATAATTATAATAATTTTTAGAAATTATCTTGTGGAAGAAATCATTTTAGAATGATAAATATTTTAAAAAAAAGAAATTATTTTGGGGAAATAAACTATTTTGAATTAATGAGAATTTATCTTATAAAAAGATTATTTTTGAATTTATGAATTTATTATTTTAAAAGATTATTTTTAGAATTATTGTAATGAGAAAATAACTTATTTTGAAAAAGGGATTATTTTGAAAGAACTCATTTTGTAAAAGGAATTATTTTAAGTGAATAAATTTATTATTTCATAAGATTATTTTAGAACAATTTTATGATTTCTGATTCTTAATTATGTGATATGCCTTGATATTATCATACATGATCATTCGTATTCGTTATTTCTGGTTGTGATTGAGAACTGTTAGTGCTCATGATCGTAGTAGCCTTACGTGACCTATATACATATATTGTGTTGACTTAGAAAAGCGAGAAGAGTTAGGATGGGGAAGTTAATGTTCATGTGATCGGATAAGACTGTTGATGTATCTTCTAGACTCGCACCAGTGACCTGTTTCGTCCTGGGGTTGGTTTGTTGGACAAAGTGGCATGTTTTGTCACTTTGATCCGTGGTCTGTTTCGTCACTTTGATCTGTGACCTGTTTCGTCACCTGAGCTTTGCCTGAGTTCGGACTGGGCCGAGATCGGATTGCGTGTAGTCCTCTAGCCGCCTGTTTCGCGGGATTGGATGCGCGTAGGGGATATGTGAACAGTCAGTATCCGATGATATGAGTGTTGACTCTGTGTGAGATATGACCAGTGACCTGTTATAGAATGGCTAGTGACTTGATCTCGTTATTTAGATGATTATGAATTCTTATGAGATGTATGTCAGTTATGTTTCTTTTCATACATAGATCAGAATTAATATTTAATTATTTGCAATTTAAGACATATGGTATATACATGAGGGTTGCCTTGTTTGGATTATTTCGCTCGACGTACTACGTCTCTTGTTGTAGATTTTTAAGTATTAATTCCATCTAGTTGTATGACCTTGGGCCTTGGATGATTATTCTGATCGCTAGCTGCATGATTTCGTTACCCGATTTATTTACGGATTCTTATAATTATCATGTTTTGGTAGTGGATTTCATGTGATTTTGTTGGATTACTAGTTGCACGTTCTTTTGTCATTTCGGTTATCGTATCATTTTCTGCTTGGGTTTTTGTTAGTTCTTTTCTTTTGTGGGGTCTTACCGTATGCCATGCACCCTGACGTACACCTGTTTTCTCTGATGTACGTCAGACTTAGAGGAAGAACAGGTCCAGCTTGGAGATACGCCAGAGCCAGAGGATTCTCAGTAGGAGGGCTTTGCAGACCGAGCAGAAGGAATTGAAGCTTAGTTTTCCTTTCAGTTTGCTTTTGTAGCATTTCCTTTCCGCTTGATCATTGTATTTTATATTTCTCCAGTATTCATTGGTTCATTTTGTATAAGGGCATGTTGACCCGTATTTTCTGTCTCGGATGATATTCATCTATGATCTGTATTATTTTATTCTGAGCTGTCTATTATATTCTTGCTGATTGTGATCGGGGACCTGTGACTTCGCATTGTATTTTTCCAGACGCTTAGCGTATTGAATTGAGAAGAAAAGAAAAAGAAAAAAATAATAGTGTATATTTCTTCTCAATCTAATACGTCGCGGGCTTGTTCACGTTCCGATTCCCGGGTATTTTGGGAAGCGGGGCGTGACAGATAACAAAATAGGCAATAAGCTGAAGTGTGTAAAATCTGATAATAGAGACGAGTATTGCATCAAGGAGTTCGAGAACTTTTGCTTGTCCCATGGGATTGGGAGACTGAAGACCGTTCCAGGCACACCTCAGTACAATGGAGTGGCAGAGCATATGAATCGTACTATCTTGAAGTGCGCCAGAAGTATGATGATCTACTCCGGATTGCCCAAGAGTTTTTAGGCTGATGCTGTGAATACTACTGTATACTTGATCAACCGCGGTCCATCCATGTCTCTCAGTTATGGAATACCTGAAGAGGCTTGGACCAGAAAGAAGCTAAAGCTAGAGCACTTACGAGTATTTGGTTGTGATGCCTATGTCATGACCAATCCTACAGAGCGGTCAAATCTTGATCCAAAGTCAAAGAAGCTCTCTTTCATCGGCTATGGAGGAGATGTGTATGAATACCATTTCTAGGATCACGATGCGCGCAAGATGGTGCGCAGTCGTGACGTCGTGTTCTATGAGGATGCTGTGTACAAGACCAAAGAGGTGAGTGAGAATCAGCTATCTCTCCCTCTTTTCTCAGATATTACTGACACTAAGGACAACGATGAGATACCAGCCAACATAGAAGATGGAGACCAATAGAACGTGCCGAATGCACAGTAGCAGGATCCAACAGAGCTGCCGATCGCAGTTCGCAAAGCTCCAAAAAATCCGAGGGTGCCAGAGAGGTATCTTTCCACCATGAATTATCTTCTCTTGACTGACAGTGATGAGCCAGAGAGCTATGAGGAGGTACAATAGACCAGCAAAGCTCGGAGCGAGTGGGAGTCTGCCATGGAGGAAGAAATGAAATTCTTGACGAAAAATAGGACTTGGGAGCTCGTAAAGCTTCCTAGAGGGCGAAAGGGTCTTCACAATCGGTGGATTTATCGGGTCAAGGATTAAGCCGATGGACGGAGACGCTACAAGGAGATGCTTGTAGTGAAGGGCTATGAGCAGGGACATACTATTCTGATATTTTTGCTCCCATCGTCAAGTTGACTATGATTCAGACTGTGCTAAGCATTATGGCAGTTCGAGATCTCCATCTAGAGCAGATGGATGTAAAAACAGTATTCCTTCATGGAGATTTAGAGGAAGAGATCTATATGCATCAACCAGTAGGCTTCGAGGAACGATGTAGGGAGGGCCTCATGTGTCACTGCTCAAGAGCTTGTATGGCCTGAAGCAAGCTCCGCGACAGTGGTACATGAAGTTCGAGAACTTTATGGAGGAAAGCGATTTTCTCAAATACGACACAGACTACTGTTGCTTCATCAAGAGATATGGCAAATCTTATGCGATACTCTTGTTTTATGTTGATAGCATGTTGATTGCAGGGTTTGACTTGAACTGTGTCTAAGAACTCAAGGGGCGTCTCTCCGAGTGCTTCAAGATGAAGGATCTAGGTTCAGCAAACCAGATTCTTGAGATGAGGATCATCAGAGACAGATCAGCACGGAGGCTGAGGTTATCTTAGAAGGCCTATATTGAGAAGATTCTTTAAAAGTTTGGCATGGAAAAAGCTAAACCGATGGGCTCATCGTTTACGAGCCATTTCAAGCTATCAAAGACCCAAGCACCAGAGATTGCTGAAGACATGAGTTCATGAACAACATATCATACGCATCTGTCGTAGAGAGTTTGATGTATGCGATGGTATGCACGAGGTCAGATATTGCACAAGGAGTGGGAGTTGTGAGCCGCTTCATGAGCAATCCAGGGAAGCACCACTGAGGTGCGATCAAGTGGCTTCTACGCTACTTGAGATGCTCGTCCGACCATTGTCTTAAATATGACGAGGTGGATTTGCAGCTAGAGGGGTATTGTGATACAGACTACGCCAGGGACATAGACTCAAGAAGGAGCACGAGCGGCTACATCCTCATCTTGGGTGGTGGAGCGATAAGTTGGAGATCCAAGTTACAGGATATTGTGGCTATGTCGACAACCGAAGCTGAGTACTTGTCTGCAGGAGAGGCAGCAAAGGAGTTTCTATGGTTGAAAGCTTTTCTTCTCGAGCTTGGGGTAAGTTTTGAGAAATACTTTATCCACTGCGACAGTCAGAGTGTCATTCACTTGTCAGAGAACAACGTATTCCATGCTCGGACCAAGCATGTTGACGTGAAGCATCATGCCATACGAAGGTGGCAAAGCAGGAACGAGTTCAAATTTGTGAAGATTGATACGAGGTATAATCCAGTCGATATACCGACCAAACCAGTTTTGCTCGAGAAGGTGAGGCTATGTGCAGCCTCATATGGCCTCCGTTGAGAATATTGAGAGCCGTGCAAGACGTCAAAGATCCAAGACATCCGGATGATGCAACCACGAATGGTGTGAATATATGATTGATACTCAATCAAATATTCAAGTGAGAAATTGTCAAGCCGCAAATATTGAATTAAAAAATGGCAGGTCCCATCTAAATTAATTTCACCGAAAACATACGCAGAGTTTGAAAAGAAAAAAGTGCACAATAAACTAATATTATTTTATTAGTGTATAGTATTTTCCCAAACACTATAAATAGGCCCAAAACTCTTCAGAAAAAATTCATCCCAGAAACAACTCCTCATATAGAAGAGTGAGAGAGAAAACATAGAGAGAGTTTGTGAGAATTATTGGAGAGTATTTTGATCAAGAGAGAGTTTTCTCTTTGATCTTTTCTTTGTAACCTCGGAAAGGAATATAAAAAAATTGGGCGTCGTCGTTGCACCGTGGAGTAGCTCCGTAAGAGCGAACCACGTTATATCTGTGAATACTGTGATTGAATTTGTCTGCTTATTTTATTCTGTGATTCCACGTTCATGTTGGCATGTATCCTAACATTGAGCCCATTCATAATTCCACCTACCCCTCTGGTTTAAAACTAAACCAGTTTAGAACTAAACTGATACGTCTTGCAACCCCGACTTTGGAAGTAACAATTTTGGATCAAGATAATACCAAAGAAGTCCAAGAGCTAATTTAAGAGTAGCAGTTCATGGTAAGACGCACATGGGTTCTTTTCGCAATTAGCCATTAAAAAAAAAAGAGGAAACCTGAAGAAAAAGACCAAGGAGGAGACTGACATCATGTATAATAATATCACATTATGAGCTTTGGATTTCTAATAGCGCTGAGTTTCACCTTTAGTATTCAACAACTACAAGCTACGTCAAGGGCACAAGGTCTGTTAACATCCGACCCCCGCTGCCATACATTAAACATGGATGTTAAAACTCATCCGGGAATATCACTGCAATATTATAACCAAAAAATGAATATGGTAAAGCCAATAAAAACGCCTCTGGAAATTTTGCTGCAACATTATAATCAAATTACGAAATGAACATATAAATATGAAAAAGGCAGGATTTAGCCATCGGCAGCTGTTCAGAAACCACGGTTCTCTAGATTGCTTTTAGTCCGTCAGATAAAACCTTGACAACAATCTTGTCGACAGTAATAAAAAAAACGACATTAACATTGAGGCCAGCTACATCAGAAATCAAACAGAACGAGGGCCCCAGCAACCATTAGCAAAATATGACCGTAGTCCTAAGATAATAACAAGTATTTCATATAACATCTCTTACTCATCTGACTCAAAAATCCATGCCTTTAACAAGTCATGGCAGCGAACAATTCACAAGTAATTTCACAGCAATTCAAGTTTCTCCAGAATAATTTACTTCTTAAACATTATGCTCAAGTACCAAGCCTCATGCCAGAAGTTTCTTCAAACCCAACCCAACACCTTGAGCGATATCCACAATTTGCCTGATGTCTCTTCCACCGTTAAAAAAAAAAAGAACCCACTACACAAAAAGTACACAGCTTCTTAGCCCCCAGAGTGAGGGGCCAAACTCCAAAAAGCCTAGAACCTGGTATAGATCAACCCATCCAACTTTTTTTTTTCCTCTCACTTGTACGAAAAATTTCACAAAATCATATAACTACTTCTTTGAAAAGAGCTGTTGTGCACCATTGCTCTTCCAAACTCCTCGAACTGGTAAACCCTCAGGTGGTCTGTCACTAGATTCCTCTACTCGGTGTTCGGGGCTAGTTGCATTTGGACGGCCAAGATTAAGCAGTGCAGCAGGTGAATTATCACCGAGACGTGATCTATGAAATTTTGAGGTCTTCCCATGGGGTTTACTGCTTTTACCAGAGCTCATAGCACCAACAAGCGATTCTCCACTGCTACTGCTCAAATTCACACTCGAGCTAGAAATGGAGTTGGCCTTTCGATACCCATCCTTCAACAAAACCTCCACCTCTTCTCCCTGAGCCTTCTGATTCAGTTGGAGTTTCCTTACTGTATCGAGAAAATTATCAGCCAATTCTTCTTTTCCTTTAGGGTAATCAGCATGATCGATACCTTTTCCTTTTCCCTTCTTCTTTCGTTGTTTGCTTTCTCTTGAGCTACCAGCGTCAAGTACACCATTTTCTTGAACAGCCTGATTCCGAACATTAGTGTTGTAGGCATCGATGAGCTCCTTCTGTTTCTGAGGATCAGGCAAGAGCCGAGCAAGCTCAGGCACGAGATGCATCAAACCAAACTGCTCAACATAAGAAATGTATTCCCAAGTGTTGATTTGGCCTTGACGGTACTCAGCAGATATGCTCCTGAATGCTGCGTATCTTTCTTCATCGTTCCCTAACCCAATGCGTATTCTCTCTACAAGAGACTTGTTTGCTGTGTGAACATCCTCCACTCTTGGCAGAACTTGGTTTCCAACAGTAGCAGAAACGGGATTAGATATTGGAGTCGGTCTTTGAGCATCAACAAGATTAGGAGCTGATGATGAATGCCTCATACTATTGTTTCCGCTGACCGAGTTCCATGCAACATTACCAGGGGGCGGAGTTGAAAAGCCATTCCCTCTCACTGAACTTGATGCTTTAGCTGCCTTGCTTACTTTGGCCTGTGGTTTAGAATTAGTTGTGGATGACGTAGAACCTTGATTTTGTATCATGGGTCTAAGCTCAGGAAAACTTGCAGAATTAGATGGACCGAGATGCTGAGTTCCTGATGGCTTAGTTTGAGCAGTATTAAGAACCTTCACAGTGCCTTTCTTTCGATTGAGACGGGAAGCAAGAGTACTGCTCCCCGAGCCTTCTGCCTGTTTGGATTTGTTGTTCTCTCTCACACCAGGGAGAGGTGGAAACAGTTCTTCTCCAAGTCTGGCAGAACTCCTGAGGCTAAGAGCCTGAGCATACCGAGATGATGGCTCTGGTGGCTCTCTATCTGATAGAGGAGGGAAATAAGATTCATCCAAAATATGAGCATTTCTAGAGCTTTGCCTGTTGGCTGCTAAAGAACTTGGAGCTGCATCTGAACCGGGGTCACTAACAGGTTGAGCAATAGAAGAAGATTCACGAGCCCTGACGTCTGCAGCTGCTGTTTCCAAGCTAGCTTGAATCGCGGTCGATAATTCGTTGCTAGATGGATCGGGACGAAAACCTCGTCCTCTTCCCCGCCGCTGATCTTGATCATTACCCCGCCGATATCTGAAGCTAGTTGGTATCTAAACACGAGTGGAATGTGGAAAAAGGAGAACAAGGTTAAAAGTAAAATTTAACCCACATAATATAAATAGAGGTATATAATCTTTAATAACTGTACTGGAGATTTAGGTCAGAATCTCAACATGATTTCAGTATTTCATATGCAAGAAGGATGTTTTATGTTTTAACACACCGCTCAAGTATTTTAAAAAAATGCAAGGGTGACAACTACACCAGAAGTCCCATGAAAATGCATGACAGAATTCAATTCAAAGCTAACCGTGAATCTTGACTGGACTTTGTATTAGCTGATCGTCTGATTCATATTTTAGTGAGACCTATGTGCACCCAACCAATTTATGACAAAAAGTTCTTATATGAATTTCTAGCAACGCCCAAGTACGTTCCAACAAGAACTAAAAAAGAATCTGCTTACCTGAAGTGCAGCATTTCGCTTCGAGCGAGACATGTGGCCACCATGTTCAATTGTATTATGCCTCTGTTTAAAAAGGATAGGTAATGAAGAATGTTAGTAAAATAATTTTTGACAAAAATAGCAGTTGAAGTACAGGAAGGCTGCAGTCCTAAAATGCAAAGGAGATATCTGTTAAACGCTCTAGATTTAATAATGACATCACCTTCATTTCTGCATCCGATTGAAATACAACAAACTTCTTTGCCAGGCATGCCTCGTCCTCACAAAGAAAATGCTCTTGCCGGAAGTGGGTCTATAGATATTGTAAAGATAAGCCCTAATCAGATAACACGTAAATTAACCAAAACAAATAAACATATATTCTCAAAATAACTCTAAGTCCAAAATGGTGCATGGACGAATGACATATTTTAGTGCTTTGCAGATAACATGACAATAAACACTTTCTTTTCTTTGTCCTCTTTCGTTTTAAGCAATCATGTTACATGCCAAAAAGGTTACACATGGCACGACCATCTTGCTACTAGATGTCATCAATAACAAATTTTTTTAAGCTTATCAGCTTCTTAAAAATAATATAAGCAAATGACATCAGAACATAAATGTACCTCTAAGTCATCGTAATTTCTAAAATAGTCATATTGCCCAGGATGTTGCCTGCATATCATTGTCAGAAGAGATGAATAGTTATAATCTCTAGGCCACTGATAGGTCCATTTCAAAGCAGAAAAACATAAACATACCTTTGACATATGTGACATGTATAATGCTCTGTCGACATATGCATGTACAGTTCATTATCCCCATAAAATGGGTTTCTGCAAAACTCACACATAGGATGCCCCATAAAGCCACCACGCTCACTCTCAGAGCCATCCACTTCAGAATCACCAGTGTGTATGTGTTGCTGCAGTTGTGATCTGGTGTACAACTTTTGCTCAGAAATAAATATCTGGAGCAGAAAATCAAATCAGAAATATACCCCATAACATGGAATACATGGACAGGAGAACGATAAGGTTAAAGAACGTAAAAAATTACTGATGACTTATATGGATAAGAAAGCATGGAAGTACAGAGCACTACCAGATTGCCAAAAATAGGTGATTGATGCTAAATGCTAATGTATATCTCCTTTTGGCAACTATTGATGAAGCCCAAATTATTGAAAACTGGAAACCTCCGCAAAATATTTATTTCATTTAAGATCAAATATGTACCAGAAGGGAATATAGAAGAAAATACAATGTAATTCAAGAGTATGCCACCAATTTGGATTACTTCTAATAACACAAGTGCAGTTTCAGTTGTGTACTGGAAGTTGGCCAAATGACAAAAATAAATTTCTGCTAACCCACTAAATAAATTCATACTAAATGTGTGAATGGAGACTAATTAACAAGTAGCGTTCAACAAATCAACCTATTGACAGTCTTCATGGAATTTCCATCCATCATTAATCGTAACAACCATGAAATTTTACCAAGGACTGCATTCAACGCCATACACTCCACTCACATGAGCCAAAAAAGGACAAGTTCAAAACAAACTCCTGCAATCTAAAATTAAAATTCAGTCAGTGCATATGGCAGTTTGGGCATGTCAAATATAATAGCATTACTGCATTCGTTGCCCTAATTACCACTAAATAAAACGAGAAAAATAGAAATCCCTTGATATTTTATGTATCAAGTCCAATAAAGACTTTGTTTCTCTATCAGTATGAAACCCCTTTTTTTGTTTCTCAAGGTCTGACAAACAGCCTAAGGACCCACTATCAAGACAGATAAATTAAAAAAAAACCAAAAGAATGATGAAAGTATTTTAAAAAAAAACCTGAGATATGAAATATGATTCTGATCTCTTCGCCATACTACAACAAAGACTATTATTTTCCATTTTCGAATCCTCCCCATGCAACCTAATAAAACAACTAACTACACAAAACAAACTTTTGGCTAAATTTAACCAAAGAAACTCTAAAAGCTGTCAGCCAAGGATAGTATTTCAATTGTGCATGATTTTTACTAAGACAAGTAATGGAATACATAACTAATAAAATAATTCCCGTTAGAGTAACATTAACAGTAACCCAAGTATAGCTAGACAAATCAAGTATGTTTTTTCATGGGTTAATTGTGAACCCACCCCATGTAGTATACTATTCATAAGTTGCATTTAGCCATTTACTGCCTCTATAGTAGTATTTGTGCACTAACACCCATGGGAACCGAACACCATATAATCTATGTTATCTTCGGGTTGCACACGCGACACATGTGATGACAATTTACAATAATAGCCCTCAATGGAAATCAAAGCTTATCTCAAAACTTATTTTTTTACTGTTTCTTTTTGACTTCCTCTTTCCCATCGTTTCCCCCAAAATTGATGACTGTGACTGCCACCCGCAGCAAAATCCTTCAACAAGTTGGTTCGATGATAAAATCTCCGTTGTCTAACTTGTTTGACGAAGTCAGCAGTGGGATGACTGAAGTCAACGGTCGATTGCAAACAAGGGGGTTTTTCAAGGTAACTTCTCTCTCGATTTGAACTCTATTTTGTAAAAAAATTCAAGTTTTACATATTTAATAATTGCTTTTCTCTATTTCATGTAGTTTAAAGGTAATTTAATTCTACCTTGTAGTGTTTTAAAAATAGGCCGATTTTATCTATTTATCACGAAATGCAGGGTTTGGGTTATGGCCGATACGATTTTGCAAAAATATATTACATATAGTTTTGGGCTGATTTACCTTGATATATCGTTGTAAATCCGATAAAGCGGTAAATTTATCATGGACTAAAAATCGCTTGATTTTCTGCAATTTACATTCTAAGTGAACTGGTTCGGGTTTGGAGACAAAATCCCTATTTTTCCATCCTATTCTATTTCGCATCCACTAAACAAAAACAATTGGCAAATAATCCTAAACATGTGTTATTGGCAGATTACTATGTTTATTTTTTATTAAATGTGCTTAGATTACATTTTAAGGCATTAATGCATTATATTATACATGCTCACCCTATGATATAACACTTCGATTTTACTACTTATCCCAATATATCCTAATAATCGGGATCCGGTATGAATTTTGGTAGTCCGATATATTTTCGATAATTGATATTCAAAATCTTGCTACCTTGTCACCATAATTTGCCTGAACCGAGCCAAAATGGGTGTTGTTTGCCTGGTTTTGGAGTGTCGAATTCTATGCTTATGATATAATCTTCAGGTTACGAGTCTTTTTTGGTTTAGCAGATTCTTTTGGTTAAACTTCGCCAAATTACATTTATGTAAGGTAAAGGTCTTGATTATGATTGAGCATGGTTGTATTCAACTGGGTATGACTGGGTTCCAATTGTGAAGGTTGTTGAGCATAGCCTTCTTACCTTAGCAAATAATTTGTTTAGTTTTCTACATTATAACTATAATTTGCTGTAACATATTTAGAAAATATTATGTTTTCACCATAGTTTGAAGGTTAATCTTAACCTTCTTGTTCATTTTGTATCATCTAATTAGTATAATTGTGTCAGATCATGAGAATGTTGCTTTCATGCTCTTCTTGGAAGCTCTTTTGGTAATGGATATGATTCCTCATAGTCATATCTGCATTGGGATTTTTATATTGCATGAGAATGTTGCTTCACTTAGAATGTCTAAGTTAGAATTTTGGTGATGCTAAGAAAGATGGAGCAATCAAATGAGCTTAAAATTCAATGGCTTATCACCTTACATAAGACTTCCAAATTTAGATGCTAGATACAATGGAGCTACAATAGGTTTTAATGGCTTCTTCGTGAGAGCAATGAGAGTAAAATGAGAGAAGAATATGGGTTAAAGATAAGTCCAACCATATAAGAGCACAACTCAAAGATAACAGAGGCTAGACGCTATTATGTTCAGGGGGTGTTTGTGGCTTGTGCACAAAAGGGGTAGTAATTGCAACTCATTGATACTACAGGGGTGTGCGCAATTAACACTTTTTCATTTCCTTCAAATGGAACTGAGAATTGTCCACACAAGTACAAACATTGTAGTAAATGCTAAGAAGATTAGACAACCATTCACAAAATGATTCAATGTTTATCAGACCACTGTCCTTAGGACAAGAAAAAGAAGTGAAACATATGTAACAATGAAAACCATCCAATACATCATATAATTATCATTACTTGGTCAAGAATCAACAAGCAGAAATGAAGAGGCACTCAAAGGCAAGTCAGACACGTATAACCAGTTAAAATGGCACTTTACCTTCCTCCCTTCTAAACACAGGCTGCACATAAACATCCGATGCTGATGAAATAGATGGCCTTTCAACTGCTCTATATGTCTGAATCTGTTCCTTCTCCTCATGTTCTCATTACCTTGCTCCTCTGTGCTCTTATCACAAATGCTGCAAGAAAGCCTACACATTGCCTTTATCATCCGATAATGTTCCACATCATCAAAATATGCTTGCGAACCCTCATGGTACCAATATGAGCCAACCTGACCTTCACGAGCCTCAGCAGGAAATGCTGAAAAATCCATTATCATCCTTGTATAATCACCCAATGCCTATGAAGACAAAAACAATCAGTAAAATTTTGTTCATTTAAACAGGAAGTGTGAAGACATTATTGAGAGAAAATCTAAAAACCAGACATGTCCTGAATTAGGATATGTACAACATGTGATAGGTGGACAAGGAGGCATCACAGTATTTAAACAAAAAAACACATGAACAGCAATAGATCAGCTATCTGATGTGAGGATATACCAACTGTGCATTACAACAAGCATATGCGTGAATGGTTGTCAAATTTTAGTTGGAGCAAATGACCAGAAAATAATGACATATGGCAGAAATTTATCAGAAAGTCAGTAAGTGCAAGTGCAAGTTACTTCTTCAATTGCATTATGTAAGCAGAAAATAATCCTAATCCTCGAACAAATTGCGAGCCAAAGTGTTTCCAAACTCCAACCCCATAAACAGAAGAATAAAATAATGTATGCACGCACATATATACTCAAACCACAGAGATTGGAATAATGGAATCCTAAATCTCTTAAGAGTTAAAATAAAAAATGATAATTAAAGCCCCTTAGTCACATATGGTACTTGTAAGAAACAAGCTCATGAATTGGGAAAACAAAACAACTCTAATGCATTATAGTTTAGCCGTATAAACATGATAAAGAATTTGGAGGAACCCGCTCAAAGTTGGATACTGAAGTGGGGATGTAAGGTACTTAGAGAATGAAAAATCCCTTTGGTCTCTTCCTTTTTGTTGATTTCATTTCAAGATCTTCTGACAAATACAATACGCGGAAGATTTATTGTTCATTTTATTGTGTTGAACACCTCTCTCATAAGTAGTATAAGGGCTGTCTCCTTTCTCCTTCATCTTTTGCTCGTGGTTTTTTAAAGCATGTGTTTTTCCATAATTGGAACTGGAAGGTTTAATGGCAAACGACTTCAGTAACAACACGATTGCTCCTCCTCTAGCAATTAAGAACTCCGCCTTTTTAAAAGAAAGATACCCAGGACTTCTCCAAAAAGTTTCATTAAAAAAAAGCTTAAGAGTCAAACTCAACTCCAACAAAGACCAGGTGACATCGTCAAATGGTACAACAGCTCAAAACCGTCAGGCTGAATTTAGGACCAAAAACAACTGTGGCTATGTTTTTCTTTATATCGGCACACAAATTTCCAAAAAACACGTTGCACATGATTTTGGATGAGTCGTGTGCCTAACTCAATAGAATTTGTTGAAACAGAACGCATACATCTTTTTTTCATATTTGAAGATACTCATAAATTGATCCTCATTGCTTTCAGAAGTTCAGTTCAATAAACTCATCTACACTGATCAACATAACATGTGCATCCCACTCTTAATTGTTGTAGAGTAATCCATACGATTCAATAAGTTGCAACATCTCGTGTTTTGTTCCATAGTCTGCATGACTGCAACTGCATTACACAATGCTATTTTGTTTGACCTCTTTTGGTCTATAGCATCGAGTCAATGCATACATACTCCCCATTTTTTATATGTTAATCAACAAGACACATAACCCATATTTCAAAAATCCCTTACAATTTTAGGATCTTGATAAATTACGCTATCCAAAAATGATGTGAGAGATCTAGACAAGATGAGAGATGCGTTCAAATAGCCTATATCTCTCTTCCAACTCGTAACACAATTCAAGCCCAAGAAGTTGCTTCTCCCAAGGAATCGTAAAGTTCACAATATGAAAAATGATGTAAGCCCAACCCACTCCAAATCCAGCCAATTTTCTCCCACTTAACCCTCTTAAAAGCTCTCTTTGAGAAAGCTATGGTTATATTATTTGTAGGGAAAAAAATTTAGCCCACTCTACTCATCTCCTCTCGTAACTTGTTAGGCTGTTTTACAGCCGCTTAGTTTGTTCCTGAAGCAATTAGGTAGTAGTTATAGCTCTCTAATGGCTATTTAGTGTAAATAAATCTATTTTCTGGTACATCCAGTTAGTTTTATAGCTAAATGGTAATGAAAACGATGACTAATTTAGGGTGTTATTAATATATTTCTTGAAATTTCCTTGTTCTTATGCGTTTGATTTTGTAATCATCTCGCATCCAAAAAAATAATAATAATACAATTCCCCATTATAGGGCAAAACTTGACTGCAGAATATAATCTCAACCTCAGATTCAAGAAATAAACCCTAGAATTACATAACGAATCACAATTCTTACTTCTAACGCAATTCAATCTCCAAAAGGTTAGCTCCTCCTGAAGAACCCTAAAGCTCACATCATTAAAACCCTACACTTTTCCTTTATGAGAAACACTTGATCGCAAAAGCTGATCCCAAGCTCAGATTCAAGAAACAAACCCTAGAATCGCAATTACGAAACGAAAACCCTAAAAAGATCGATCGATCGATCATTTCGATACCTTGGTGATGAAAACGGAGGGGGATTCGGTCTTGCAAATGCAACATCGGCGATCCTCTAGAACGAAGCGGAGGCGGACGACGCAGGTCGAGCAAACGTCGCGGTGACCGCAAGATCCGTACGCGACCCACTCGAGGGATTCGGCGCAGACCGCACAGCTGTCGTCCATCGCTGATCGGAGGGCTGAGATTGAGCGGTGAGAGGAGGAGGAGGAGGAGGAGGAGGAGGAGGAGAGGATGGTAACGGGACTCGAGAGGAAGGTGGAAGGGCAAAGGGAGAAGGCAAAAGGGTTCGGAAATAATAGGATTTTTGTGGAACAAAAGGAGAGGACTATGTGATTTGGATTTAACTGGTTGAGGAGTAGAAAACTCGAATTAGGATTCGGATAGTGATGTTTGGATATTTGAATTCGATAAGAAAAAGCACGTGCGGTTAGAGTTAGCTTTTGGATCAATTTGGACTCGGGTAACTTTGGGCCCAAGAAACGCGGGGTTGAAGTCTAATTGACAGTTTGTGGATTTTTTTAAAAAGAAAAAATAGATTGTATTAATGAGGATCAATAAGAAGCTACATTGACAGTTTGACACTAATATCCTGAGCAGTAAACTCAGGGTAAGAATAATAAATCCAATAATAACACATGTTCCTTCTTTATGAGTGAAGGAAACCAATGTGTAAAGGAAAATGGCAAGCCTCCAATTCAATAGTCTTGCAAACATTACCAAAGGCAGATAAGCAATCTTTATCACCATCTAACTCATCAGTAACTGACTTACCCTTCGATTCAAACTCCACCATAGAGCCCGTGGTCGATCCAGGATTTTTCAAAAAGTAATGTCACTAAATAATTAATAATTAATAATTAGAAAATTTACAATTGTCCCCATTGGGGTTTCATATTTTCAAAAAAGTACACTGTATCATTAGTAACACTATCAAATACATTTTTCTCGATATATGTAAGTAAGCAATTGTTGAGCCAATCATCGGTCATTTTATTTCACAACTTGTTTTTTTATCATCTTCATTGTAGAAAAAGCTCTTTCCACGGTTGTCGTCGCCACGAGTAAAATCAATGCCAACTTTAAAAGTAAATAAACCAAAGGATAGACATTTTACTTTTAAGTCTCCATTATTTTATTGGAAGGATCACCTATTCCATTCAGATTAGCAAACCTTGCATCTCTATGCACATCAACAGTATAATTGTCAAGTTGATTCTTAAGTGCCAAGATCTCAACATCGAAAAATCCACATGGATAGAATTCAGTCATATTAAGCAACTTCTCTACATTAAAAGAACTAAATGAATCGTTGTGGTTCAAACAAGCAATACAAAGAATAGGCTCAGTACTCACCTCATTAAAACGACCATTAAGCTCTTGAAGTTGTATGTCTATCATTGGATAGAATAGGTCAACTTGATAATTGTGTAGATTGGTGTCTTGTGAAGCTTTGCATCGTCTTCCTTTAACATGGGCATCTTCCATATTTGGAATAAGAATCTCATGTTTGTTATAAAATACATGAGCTTCATTCAAGAGAGTGTCTCATCCTTCATCTCTCATTGTTGCAAGTCTTTCCTTTGCCACTTTAACAAGTACCATGGCATTTACAATGTCTTGATCTTTCTTTTACAAAGCCGAATTCAACTCATTTGTGATCCCCAATGTTTTGAACATCAAATGTAAGCAAAAAAAATCAAATATCTCTAATAATTCTAAGAGACGATGTGCTTCACCTCTTTGATGCTGATATGTACCATGTTCTTCAGCATCTCCAAGCACATGAACAATTGAAGAGAGCATAGCCATCAAATTCAATAATGTCCCATAAGGAGTGTTTGTTGGAAAATTTGTAAGGAGACAATTGAAAGAATTGAATTTTGATTTTATTCTCTCTAACTACTTAGAAAAAGAATGTTTACAACTCTCTCGATCTCGATTACAATTTGAATTTCCGATTACAAAAAAGAAGAGAATTAATGTAAATTCTCCCCTTTGTTTAATTATGGGTTCTTCACGGTGGCGATGAGATGCCTCTCTCGATGTTCGTATCGAGTTTGCTTCTCGTTGACAATACGAACGTCTTGTTTTACTAGAACGTTTTGGTTGATTCCTCTTGATTGACGTTGAGGAGAACTTGCGTGACAAGTTTGAAACTCTTGACGAGTTGAAGAACTCTGAATGAGTTTAGAAGAAATTGCAGAGTAAGTTTTTAACTCTGATCGAGTTGAGAAGAACTCTTAGAAAGAGTTCAAAAAGCCAAGCCGAGTAATCTCAAAGGCTTCAATAAAAACCTTCCGAGATGATCCAAGAGTTCTTCCAAGTTGCTGATCTCCAAAACTCCAGATCGAAGATCCCAAAAAGTCAGCCAAAGATCTCTTCTTTGTTACCAAGCCGAAGGATCCGAACTAAGCTGATTTCCTAGCTATTTATAGAGAATTAATTGGTGTAACCGCTCTCTTAATTCTCTTCATAATGGGGTTGAATAGGGTGTAACGGTCCTCCTTAATCCGCTCCTAAGCGGGGTGAAAATCCCTTAAATCGTGGGGAGAAAATAGTTTCTGGAATCGTTCAACTCGTGTTTGAACGAGTCAAACGCTGAAAAAAGCGTTCCGAGGCCGAACTCTGTGTTTTAAACCTGAAACGCAAAGTTATGCATTTCTAGTTGGCTCAGAACGCAGTGGCCACACCGCTTTTTGGATTTGGAACGTAGAGTTGGGTTCTGCATTTTAGGCTGAAATGCAGTAATGAAGTCTGTGTTTGGATGTTATAATGCAGGGAGGACCTCTACGTTTTTGATGTTGCAACGTAGGGAGGATCTCTGCATTTTGTTCTGGGAATGCGGCCACGAGCTCTGTGTCTAGACTTGAACGCTGGGATGAACCCTGCGTTTTGAACTTGAACGCTAGGGATGAACCCTGCGTTTTGCATCTGGAACGCGGGCATGAGCTCCGCGTTTTGACTCTGGAACACAGAGGTGAGCCTCAGACAAGCTTGGTGAGCTTCATGCTAAGTCCAATGTTCAGGCGAAATCCAGTCTTACAGACAGACTTCGGAACATAACTTGCTACGAAGAACATGTCATAATTTTCAAACCGTAAGTTGGAATTGAACAAATTATATATGAAAATCGACTATTGTAGGCATCAAAAATTGCCGATAGGTCCCCACTCACAGCTCGGTGT
>BQKN01064815.1:192485-225130 GCA_022839385.1 Asparagus kiusianus
CATCGGTATTTGATGGGGGATAAGCTATCTATTGTGATTTTTAGACAACCTACACCTGCATATCCAGGCAATCGGTCATGTGAACAACAAGTATGCTAGACTCTCCAGAGCACTAGGTGACTGTATTGTCACGTACATGGATGAGTCTTCCCATTCCCCACGACGTGAAGGGAAAGAGCACGGTACTCTAAGCCCATTAAGTGGCCGCTCACGGTACAAGTGACCAGTCAGATCCACGTAGTCGCCAAACTCGCCTGCATACTTAACTCGCATGTACGAGTTAAGTTCATTTCACCGCCAAGTTCGCTTGCGTACTTGATTCGCCTGCACGAATTAAATTCGTCCAAGTGGCTGAGAGTCGCCTGCACGTTCAAGCGACCAGCCAGGCGATCAACGAATTCGCCAAACTCGCCAAAGTACCTAGCGGCTACACTGTCACGTACAGGATGGGTCTTCCCATTCCTCATGACGTGAAGGGAAGGAGCACAGTACTCAGAACCCATTAAGCAACCGCTCATAGTACAAGTGAGAGGCATGATATCTCTCAACAGTACATGGCCACATCCCATGATTCAAAGGAGTGACCATGTCATCCCTTCTCTATTTAAAAGCCTCTCTCGGCCATGGGAAGAAGGGGTCGGCGCCTGGCAATCTGTTAATCCCAGTTAATTGATTGACTCAGTCAGCTGATCCAGAGGCTCTCAACTCTCAAACAAGTTGAGGACCCGCTCTCTGCATTACTCTTGCACTGAAGCATCTCCTTCCAGCCCTCGACCCTGATCTCCATTAAACTCGGAGACTCAAACTCGATTAACACAAGCTTCTACTGTGCACTGAAGCTCACTAGCAACCTAGATCGAATCGTCCAAGGGAAGCAGACTCGGTGCGAGAACTGAGCGAGGCGTCCTATTGCTACCAAAGTTCCCATGTTAAACAAGGAGGGCATTCCTTCCGCTTTTGTTGTAATTTCGATTTATTAGTTTGTAATAAGCTGTTCTTATCAATACAAACGAAATCCCTGTTTTGAAAAATCAAGATTTACACCTACAAAAACATAACCCAAAAATTACTTAAATTAATGTAAAGATGTGATACCTTGAGTGAAGCTCAAAAGAAAACCTTTGACTGCAATGTCAATTGACTGTGAAGATTGAGGAGAAAATCAAACCTCTACCAAATTAAACATTGCAAATTTTAAAACTTTTAAGAAAACCCTAAAATCCACATATTTAGAAGTAAATTATAGAAAGTAAGAAATTAGAAAAAAAAATCAATAACTTACTTTATGGGATAGAGGAGAGTGCATAGTGCATGAGGAGAAGGGAAGGAGAACCGGGGTCTTAATAAGGTGAAGGATGAACTAATCATTGGAAGCATTGGGATCATGCATTCAGTGAATGAGAAAGAGAAGTCGAAAAGGCGGAGCCATGGAGACTAAAGGAGTAGGAGGAAGAAGAGAAGGGAAAAAGGTCTAGCAGAGCTCTTGAGGCCCTCTAGTAATGGCGACGATGAATCAGAGAAACTAGAGATAAGGGTTAGTGCTAAAAGTCAATGTCTTTATAGGAAAATTAACGTGTGTTTTTCTTTTTACGAGGATCGGGTAAGAAAATAAGTAGGGGTGGATTCTATGCATCCCACATCAAACTGGTGTTACGTGACACCACCTTGATATAGTTGTGTCCGCCCTTGCATAGAGCCTCCCATATACTTAGCAAAGTGAACACCTTAGAGCAACGTTAAGGCCTCCACCATAATTAGCTAAGAATCAGTAGAGAAACTACCTTCGCAAGCATTGGTAAACTTGTCGCGATGATCACGCATCACCACTCTAAACCCTTGTATCTTATCATCATACAGGAAGGCACCATTGATAAACTTGTCTCTAAATTTTCTTATGATTCAAAACCACTCTTGATCCCGCATATGTATTCCTATACTAATTCATTCACAAAGTCAAACACCATATTTACTCTAATCTCCAAATTGACTACCTCATCACCCACTCAACATCGGTTGTGATCAAACCACAGCCTCCAAGGACATATCACACATCGAACCATCTATTTTAGTTGAAGTGAATTAATAAATTGAACCCATCAATCTAAACCAGAAGAGACGATTAATCCAAACACAGGATTAGACAAAGACAACTTATGACATACCTTCCACGCTCAAGAACACTGCATCAATCCATGCCATTGTGATTCCACATTGCATTCACAATACAAACAACCATCATTGTTGATTAATTAGGTGTTTGTGGTATCTAATTGGTTTGTTTCACATTGTTGATTTCACAATGATTAATTAGGTCTTTGGGGCCATTAGGAATACAAACAAATTAGGTGTTTGGTTTGTTTCACTTTGGGGCCATTGGGAGAGCTATCGGCCACAAATTTGTTGGTGAAGAGTTGAGAACTCTTCTATTTGATTGATGGTCTTTGGAGGCCATTTGGTGAACTACGTGAAGGTTTGATTCCTTGGACAAGAGGATACGTAGACAGTTATTTATGATGCAGCCGGTTTGGTGAGTTGATACCGACATTTAGAGTTTGTTCGCATTCTCGTTTGGGTTCTCGACTTGTTGTGGATTGAGTCCGTTGTCGTGGATTTATTCCACTTCGTACTGGATGCAACAAGTGAGACGTTTGGTTGGTATTGGTGTCAGCTCAGTTTTGGAAAAATTTCGCCGATGTGGAGAATTGTTGGATAGCAGGTTCCTAATATGTTTCCTAATTTGTTTTGGTAACAAGATTCTAAATCTGTTTTGATAACAAGTTATTAGGATTTCTAATCTGTTTTAATTTTGGTTTTAGAATTCCTAGTATGCTTTTGGTTTTAGGATTTATATATATGGAACGATTGGAAGAGAGAATTGAGCAGCGAAAGTGATATTTGGAGCAAAGAAAAGATGTATTTTCTTAGCTATTGGTTAGTGTTTTGTTTGGAGAGAATTAGAGCTTTGTTGGTGAGATTAATTGGTGAGTTTGTGTGATTTTGTAATCTCAGTTTGTACTCTTCTTCTCTATTAGTGAAAACCTCATCCCCTTCTTGTCCCGTGGACGTAGGCAACTTGCCGAACCACTTTGTGCCGTTATTTTGTATTGTTTGGCCTTCTCTAAACGTTTGTTTGATTTTGTCTCTCGAAGCACATCGGTTTGATTTTGGTTTCCGCCACGCACAACAAGTGGTATCAGAGCCCAACAATGCACCACTTTCTTTCACATCCTCTCATGAATATAACTAAAATATTGTTTCTTTGATCTTCCAAACTTTAATTACTGGCAGTCCCAAACACTTCTCTTCCCAAATGTAGCACGAATACCAAGACTTTGGCGAATACAGTTTCTGAGTGCGCTTGAAACATTGTGACTGAAAAAGAGAGAGGATCGACTTGTCATATTTAATCTTCTGACCCCGTGCATGCAATTTCATAAATTTGCGAAATATGTTTGCAATTTGACACGTTCAGACATAGAGGCCTTTGAAGAAGTGCAAGCTATCGTGGGCAACAAAGAGACGAGAAACAGAAGGACTACTGCTGCATATAGATTCACTACTATGTAATTCCCTGACTCTTTCGGCACCATATAGTAATTTTGACAGGCCTTCGCTACAAATTAAGAAGAAATAAATTAGCTATTCGATCAATATAATCGATCGAGCAGGTTAACGAAAGAAATACACTGCATAATCAGCTCAACTCATCTCTCTGAGAAACCTATCTTCCTCATAATACCCTTCAAGAAACGCCATTCAACTCGGTCGTAAGCTTCGCTCATGTCTAACTTAATTTGCCGCCACATAACCATTTGCACCCTTAATTGTTGCGATAGAATTGGGCTCACAACTACTAAGCCCACAACGTTCATACTGTTTCTCGTCAATAATACCCAATTCATGAACTTTTTTTTAAATAATTCATCAAGAGTTAAATATATATATGAGACTCATACAAATTCGTCAATAATGTCATATGAGTATTTAACTTGAATAACATCTACGTAGGCTAAAGACAAAGCATGTGTAAAACATTTTAATCTTCTTATATAAATGTCACAATTAGGACTTGAGCTAGCACGTCTCTTATTAATCACGAACTTTGCGGTAAAAGAACTTGTGTCTGAGAAAATGAAAAAAATGTTTTATTTACCACTGATGAAATTGTCTATCATAAATAAAATTTGAAAATTAATGTCAGCTTAACAGCATCAACACGAGTAGGAGGAAAAAAATAAAGAAGACGAAACTCTATATTGACTTGCTAGAGATAAGCTAGAATTTTATTTTATTTTTAAATGAAAAGCTAGAAATCGCATTTAATCTAAAAGGTTTGGCTAAAAACATTATTAAACTCGTCATTAATTTTTCTGGTTCACACTTTGATGCGAAAAACAGACTCACATATGAACATATTTCAGTAATTAATTCTCTTGATTGCCAGTGTATTCAAGAACTCTTCATTTAAATCACGCATCATTCAAGAAATTAATGTAGGTTTTTTTATCTTATGCTACGATACAATATCTACTCAGGGATAAAACTTACCCTCAATTCATGTTAGTATTTATATGATCCTTAATTAGACTAATTATAAGACCTGGGTTAACATAATTCCAATTTTCTTCTCATATATATATATTAAGTTTTTCAGCAATTAGTTTATTCCTTCCTTGCGAACCCCAGGCTACAAACATTGAATTGAAAGCCATAGAATTACTCCACTCAACAACTTAATTTCTTACATGAATGAGATTAATGGAGTAAATTCAATTAAGCAAGTAATTCTAATCTAATTTAACTTATGAATTGGAATTTTATGTGTAACAAAGGTGTTAGTTTCAAAATTAATATTTCAAAATTAAGCATTAATCTTGCTTGATGTATATTAATTGCTAACTCACTATCTGTCAGCCTGTTGGACCAAATTATAAAGGATCCAATTGTAAGTGGATTTCAGTTGAATTTTTGTCATCATTTATTCTTTATTCTTTGAACAGCTGATCTCTATGTATTATTTCTTCTTTTCTTCTGGTAGATGGAGCGCCGATGAACAAACTACATTTTACTTCTCTAGTGCTTGGTGTAATACAAAATTTGGATCATGCATTGGTTCTACTAAATGTCTGGTTGCTTCTAAGAAGAATGTAATTGCATAATTAAAGATTATATATAGTTTTGGAAGGTAACTTAACTAGTGCCACTAGTGGAAATAGTGGCTTCCCTGACGGGAACATCGCTGACGGGAAATTCTCGTCGGCGTAGATTGAATGAGAGATGTTTGTGAAATTTGGATATATTTCGAGATGTGAATGTGCAGGAAATTGAATGAGTGATGTTTGCAGATTTGTATGTACAGGATATGTACAGGGAACTGATATAAGAAGCTACATTTTTTTTCTGGTAATGACTATCGCTGACGGGGACGCCGTTAGCGATAACTATCGCTCAGCGATGTATATAACATCGCTGACGGGGATCCCGTCTGCGATAGTTATCGCTGACGGCGTCCCCGTCAGCGATAATTTGTACAGTGTTGACGAACAGCCGTCAGCAACAAAAATCACTGACGGACTCCCGTCAGTGATGTTATATTCATCGCTGACGGGGTTCCCGTCAGCGATGTTTCATTATAACTGACGGCGCTTGCCGTCAGCATTATTGCCGTCAGTAATAAGCATTACTAACGGCGCCCCGTCAGCGATAGTTTCTCCCTGACGGGACTATTGCTGACGGCGTATCGCCGACGGGATGCCGTCAAGGATACTTATCGCCGACGGGATTTTAAGCATTCCTGACAGGAAAGCCCGTCAACGATACCTGGTTTTCCACTAGTGTGCCAATGTAGGAATATTTGATCAAAATTGTATCGATTATCAGATAGCTAGTAGTATTGAGACCTAGCTAGGTAGCTGGCTACAGAAATATATTCATCTTCATTACATTAAAGCTAGATATGCCATTTATTTCCAAATGTAAGTTGATTATATATGAGTTTATGTTGTTAGAATATGTTAGATTGTGATAATGAGGGTTACATCAATCAAATATATGCAAGGACCTCCTTAGTGTACATAGCCCCTTTTTCACAACTTAATTTGTAGTGGGGCATGCTCAAATTGCATGATCCAACTTCTTTCTAGATTCTATTAACAGTAAAGCTCTCGGTTAGAAGTGCATGAGTAGAGAGAGAGAGGGAGAGAGAGAGAGAGAGAGAGAGAGAGAGAGATCCCTTACTCAACTGTTCAGATTTTAGTATTTACACTCTACTTTCTTTTCATTATTACCATAATAATAATAATAACTACCACTATTTTATGATGAAGAGTAACTGCTAGTCTTTGTTATATTTTAGTGAAACAAACTGCAGAGTGTACGTACGTATGCTAGAGCATTTCTGGTAATAAAAAGAGAAATATAAAGTAATAAAGAAAAACAAGCATCGAGGTATTGTACGAACCAACTCCAGGCCAGTACTCGAACGAGGTGCAGAAATACGGAAGATTTTGTTGCCAGGATGTGGGCCCACCTGCAGAGGAGTAGGTAGCGGGTCCCATGAGGAGGGAATCTCAGTAACAAACCCTCTCTCTCTCTCCTCACTCAACACCATTCAAAAAGGACACCAACTGATTTCTTTCTTCCACCCCCTACACAAGAAACCACGTACAGCTTTCTCCTCCCGTCTCCAGCCCTTTCTTCATTTTGACAGTAAGATTTCTTCGTTCCCTGCAGGTTAAAATATTCCCATAGTTCTTCTCTGTCCCTTAACTTAAAATTTTTTTCCCCGTCCTCTCGACGCAGATCAAGGCAAGTCCAACGTCGTCATGTATCATCACTCGGCTGACCACTCGCAAATAACTGCCATGAACTACTCAGACTTGTCGTTCATAGGCGCAGGCGGCAGCAGCAGCAACAGCAACAGCAGTACCTACGAGGGGTTCGATCCTGTTAGCCAACGGTTCGCTGACCCCAGCACCCTGATGATGTTCCGGATGATGAATCTCGAAAACCTCCACCACGACGGGTTCATCGTCGGGGACCAGGTTCCCGTGGACGCGGCGGCGATGTATTATGACCCGACGACGATGTTTCAGTCAGTGATGAGTCAGGGGGGTAACGGGGGGTGCTTGGTGTTTGATGATGGTGGTTATGGTGGGGTCAAGGGGGTTGATGAGGAGGGGGTAGCAGGGTTGGGTAATAAGAGAAAGAAGAGAGGAGGTCATGAAGAGGGGAAGGGAGGGATTAAGAATGAGAAGCAGAGGAGATTGAGGTTGAGCAATAAGTACGAAGTCCTTAAAGCACTCATCCCTAACCCTTCTAAGGTACTTTATTGTTTCTTCGTATTAATCTCTCACTCAAAAATAAATAAATAAATAAAACAAATTTGAAGGTTGATTATACTTATTTAAGCGTTTTCTTTCATTTATACACCAAATCAATTACCTGATGATTTTTCGCATATTCAGTTAGCATCTGGCCTGGGAGAGCAAAACTCTAGCCTATATAGTGTCCTAGGCATTAGTCATTTTTCAGTTACCAATTACAAACATTGTGTTATTTTATTCCATGACTAAATATTTTTTCTGGTGGATGATTGCATTCGCAAATAGGTCGACTTTATAATTAGACACTGCATGCGTTCTTTATAAAGAAAAGTATTAAAACAAATATTGACACATGTATATTGCTAAGTTTCCCCCTTTTTTCCTGTTTTTGATTTCCCATCCTTTTTGAAAATAAAACAGTACTCTTGAAATATTCTAACAGGCAAGAACCATTATGCTTCTGTATTTCATTTTTTTTAGGAACATAACATACTCTTAAGTTACAGCGGTTAATTAGATGCTGATTTTTTTAAAAAAGTTTTTTTTATATCTTCTTCCAGATATATAACAACATGTACACTTCTCAATTCTAACGACTACCAAATTTTAACATGCTGATTTTTTCCCCGATTTATTCTAATATATGGCGTTTTCCTTCTCGTAAAAGCCCGATAGAGCGACAATCATCTCAGACACAATCAATTACGTCCAAGAACTCCTACGAACAATCAACGAGCTCAAGCTACTGGTGGACAAGAAACGCCGTTGTCGAAAATCTGAAATCCAGAAAGCTGAGGCTGGCGAAGATGACGTGGATAGCACGTGCATGAAGCCCCTTCAAGAGTTCAAGGGAGCACTGAGGAGCTCATGGTTGCAAAGGAAATCAAGAGACACTCATGTAGATGTCCGCATTGTCGAAGATGAGGTGTTCATCAAGCTCACTCAACACAAGAACATTGACTGCCTGCTTGTTGTCGCTAGGGTTCTTGACGAGCTTGAGCTTGAGATGCTTCATTTATCTGGAGGAAATATTGGAGATCTCCATGTCTTCATGTTCAACACTAAGGTGCTTGCTTTTCTTCTCTCACTGAACTTAATTAATTAGGCAAATTTGTAAAACGTCTTTAATATAATTAGGTGTTGTTTGATACTTTAAGTTCACAGTTCGCACCCTAATTAAACAAAGTAACTTAGCCCACTTACCAAGCATATAAAATATAAGGGCTTTCTGGTCCAACTATGTAAACGGATTGAAAATAAAATTATCTGCAAAGATTATAACAATAAATTCTTTCAAATACTAACGAAGAGTTCAATAATTAATATAAATTTATTTTATATTAATTTGTTGTGAAACTTGATGCAGATCCACGAGGGTTCTTCAGTGTATGCAGGGGCAATCGCAAAGAAGATAATGGAAGCAATGGATATTAAGCAAGAGGAGGTGTCTGTTTGCTTCTAGGGTTTTGTGTTGGAATTGTTGTTAGGTGAAAGGGACAGAGTTCAGTTGGTAGGAATGTGCAGTGGATAATATTGTGGCAGTTGAGACTTTAGAGCGCTATTCCTTCATGTGGGTTGCTTTCTGCTATATGATCTTGCAGCAGACGGTAGTGGAATTTTTTTCCTGAACAATAACCCAGGCCATGTCTCTACTTGTTTTCATGGTTGATTTAGGTTAAATAAGATTTTACGATAAGATATTAACTAGCAAGAACAATGTTATTAATCTCATGCATGGTCAATAATTTAGATTTGTTTTCCTCTTCTTAATTAGCTAGTTTATTTATTACGTTTGAATTGATTTATCTTCCTATGAATGCATAGAAAGCTTCAGGATTTTTTTCCCACTGTTTATCTTGAACAGTTCAAGGAGATGAATCCATCCTTGATTTGATGGAACGTTAAAAGTATCCAATTAGCATTTTAAGGATTATTACGGAAGAGATCGATACTAATCCATGAGTGATGGTTCCAACTACGGGTGAGTCTAATTTGGATTGATATTTACAGTACTACAAAGGGATTCAATAAAGTGATAGACACGTAGGACCTTATACAATATACAACACAATTAGTTCATTATACATCTGCACGATGCTGCGGGATTTTTTTTTTTTTTTTTGGTAACGGAAAGATAGATCGATTTGATTTTAACTGTAATTATTCATGGAAAAGATAACCATAATTCTTTAATTGTGAATTTTGCAATGAACATAATTTTTTCATTCACCAATAGCGTTATTTACGGCAGCATGTTAGCTTAAGCATGCCTGAATACTGCAAATCACACAAACTAGACAAACCACTTTGCAAAACTACCACACATATGACACTCCGCTACAGCATAGCACCAATAAAGAGAGTCAACCCATCCTTGAATCTGAGAAGGAACTTAGCATGATAAATGGATATAGGCCTGTCCATCCGGGCCGGCCCGGCCCGGGCCGGGTTCCGGGCTGGCCCGGGTGATTTTCTTTTTTTTTTAATTTTTTAAAATTTTTTCCAAAATTTTTTAATGTTATTTAAATTATAAATTATAAAAAAAAGACAAGAAAAATAATAAAAACAATAATTTTATTAATTACTTAAAATGACATAAATTACAAATAAGAAATGATAAAAACAAATTCTTTATTAATAATTGATAAATCAGTTACAAATTACAAGTACAAATTTATTTTGGAATTAATCGCATCACAATAGATAAGTAAATCCCAACTAGGTTGGCACCTACTCACCTATATCACTATCATTTGCAATTATTTTCAAAATAATTCTTTACAAATTTTAAGCTAAGATATAAAAACTACAATCTATTCTTTATATCTATCTGCTAGTCCCAATTTTTCAAATTTATCTTCAATTCCAGCCATCCGATCGATGCCTTGCGTTCGCTTCTCGTACCTCCACCAATCTTGTAGGCACATCACCGCTTGTACAGTATACGGATCCAAGCATGTCCTGTGATCATCGATCAAACGACCTGCTGTGCTGAAGGCGGATTCCGAAGCTACCGTCGAAACCTGCACTGTTAGTAAGTCACGAACCATGGTGGAAAGTATAGGATATGAAACTGATCCATATACTTTCCACCATTGTAAAATATCTAAAGCATTTCCTTGACATCTAACTAAAGAAGCAGAAAAATATTCATCTATTTCAGAAACCTCCGATGATGACGATCCAAGTCCAGATCCACCAGTTAGCTCAGCTACCATTGCATACCTATCAAAACTTACACTTTTACCTCTGGATGAGCTCGAAGAAACCGAAGCTGTTGACTGTTGTGTAGTTACACCATGTCTAGCTGCATACTCATCATATAATGTTTAAAAATAATTTCTAATAACTAAATGATGAGTAGTAGCAGTAAGGGTGGTTCCATCATCTAAGTCTATAATCTGATTACCATACAAGGATTGTAACAAACTTCGAAGGCCAATATCCTTCAAGCATGGATCAATAAGAACCCCCAAACCAAAAATATGAGGAATAGGCCTAAAGTACTTATTAAATTTGCTCTCCATTTCAAAAATCATAGGTCCAAAAGTAGCATCCATACGATATTTATCAAAATTTTTTTGAATATTTAAAATTTGTAAAGCAGCTAAAGTAATGGTTGGATAATAACAGCCAGATAATAACATTATAGCATCATAAAAAACTTATAACATTTTATTTAAATTACATATAACTGTCCATTCATCTTCAGTTATTCCATAAGTGCTACCAGAACTAGAACTAGAAGCATAATAGTTTATAAAATCAGTTATAATGTCTTTATATTCTATTGCTACACTTAACATTGCATATGTGGAATTAATTCCACCTATGGTCAACATCTTTTGGAATTAGTCTAGGCTTTACATTTTTTTTTTACAAAATTGTTTCCATCTTTTAAGTCTTTGTTCAGAAGCACTATGCATGTAAGCAACTGTTCTAACCTTTTCTATCATGGGTTTAATTTCAGTAAATGCACTTTGAACAATTAAATTTAAAATATGACAGATGCACCTAATATGAAAAAGATCACCACGACATGGCAATGATAAAGATGATCTGATAAAATCAACAGCTACATTGTTATTACTTGCATTATCTAGTGAAAGAGAAAATATTCTTTCTAAAATTTCTAATTTCATAAGTTCTTCAATTATTAAATTTGCAACATTAGCACCAGTATGTGACTCTTCTATTGCAATAAAAGAAACAACTCTTTTAAACATTTGTCAATTTTCATCAATCCAGTGTGCTGTGATACATAAATATCCAGTTTGTGCTCTAGATGTCCAAATATCAGAAGTTAAAAAAATTTACAGTTTAAATTTTTAAAATAAGAAATTATTTTTTCTTGTTCCTGCTGATAATATTTTAAAATATCACGTTGGCAGGTTTGACGAGAAAATTTTTTAAATGTAGGATAAAAACCATCTCTAAACATATCTTCAAATTTATCATCTTCTACTAATTTAAAAGGAAGGTTTTTAAGAATGATAAACCTGATTACGTATTTCCTGGCTCTGGCAGCGTCATAGTTCCAACTACCGAGACTACCAGAAGAGGAGGATTGAGAAATCATGGATTGTCGGATATCACCTTGAGGAGTCTGGCCTTTGTTGTGTTTATCTAAATGGCGTTTGAGGTGGTTGGTGCCGCTCTTATGATGAGCTTGAAAAATCTTCCCGCACAAAGCACACTTAGCCTTCTGGGTGAGGATCCTACCGTGTTCATCCTTGGTGACGTTGATCTTCTCGTAAAAATTCCACACATCGGATCTTGGCCGTTTAGGAGCTCGTGGTGCAGATTCGTCGCCACCGGATTCGGGATTAACTTCGGTAGGAGGACTTATAGTAGGAGGACTCATAGTAGGAGGACTCATTTCAGGATCAGGAGATATGTTTTGCTCTTCATAATCAGATCCGGATGCCATTTGATGAAAGGATTAGAAAGTATAAATAAGAGAGTATAAGAGTATAGGAGAGAGTATAAGAGTATAAGAGAGAAGAGATGAGTTTTTGGTGTGAAGAAAACAAATAACCCCCCCCCCCCCCTCTATTTATAGAACCAGCCTAGGGGGCAAATAACCAAAATAACCTCACAAAATAGCCGTTTTTTACCGTTTTTGGGGGCAAAACGGTCAAAAGGCCAAATCTGGCCGTTGTTACCGGGCCAGGCCGGGCCGACCCGGCCCGGCCCGGCCGTTTTGGCCACAACGGCCACCTTTGGTGACCGTTGTGGCCGGGCCGGGCCGGGCTGGCCCGGCCCGGCCCAGTCGTTTTCACACAACGGTCACGCCTCGTGACCGTTGTGGCCGCGCCGGGCCGACCCGGCTTATTTCAGGCAACGGTCACGCCTCGTGACCGTTGCCGCATGGGCAGGGCTCCGGGCCCGGGCTGCCCGGTCCGGATTTTGCCCGGCCCCGTACTATACCAGGCCGAGCCGGGCCCGGGTCGGGCGCCACTGGGGCAACCCGGACCCGGGCTCGGAACCCGGCCTGACCCAGTTTTCCGGGCCGAGGCCGGGCAGGGCTGGGCTCCGGGCCGGGCCCGGGCCAGCGGGTAAAATGGACAGCCCTAAATGGATATAAACTGTGCACAAAGTATAGCAAGAGCTGCTTTCTTCACTACTTCATCAAATGAATTCCCCTTCCAATTAGTTATAAGCCACTGCAATCGTTACCCCAAATTACGTGTTCTTTTTTTGAAACCCAACCATGCACACTTCATCATCTCATTCCATACCTCTGAAGATATTTACAAGTGAAAACACGTGCTATAGTCTTCAGGGCAATGAGCACAAAGCGAACAGATATTATATACATTAACACCAAATAACTTATCCAAAGTAAGAAATTATGGCACATTAGACTACCTCATGTTGTTTTATACCAAAATATCAAGGATGTTAGAGAAATATTAAATTAAGTTAACTTATAACATGCAAAAAATAAATAAATAAATAAATAAACAGAAAAGTCTGGCCTGATTGGGTAGCAGTCGTGCAAGCACTGCTCTAGAAGATTGAGCACCCGCCTATCGCCCTGACGCAGATGATCCCCTCTCCCCTAGCGGTAAAAGCCCTCGAAAACAGCTAGCCTCTGTACTCAGGTGAGAGTATAGAGATTCTGCTCAGATGAAGAAGATTGCCCAAAAAAATAAGTAACGGTAGCAAATTTTGAGAAGGAGAAGAGTAAAGAATTTTTTCGGGATTTGAAGACAGGAGAGAGGGAGAAGAACTTTCGTTATTGTGTATTTCCGAGCTGGTAAGACGTGGTATATATACGTTTGCGAAACCCTTAGCCGTTGAGAAATCCCCACGTAAGGTTCGCTAGATTCACGCGTAACGTTCAACGGTTTGCATGTTCACCAAAAATTGCGTAGATGTTACACACATTCTCCATGTGAAAAACATGTAAAAAGAAGTTAAAATTTTCAAAATGTGGCGTGCGTGCATGCACGGCACGGCGCGAAGTGGCGGACATGCGACGTGGTGAGGTGAGGCGTGCGAGCGCGGTGCTGTGTATTAGCCAAAGCCCAAACAAATAAAAGCCCAAAACACCCCCTTCTTGGGGACCCTCAAAGACCAAACAGAGGAGAACAAATTTAAACCCTCTACTATTCACTAACTTAGTCCACGTGGGACTATTCATTGAAGGCAAAATTGTCTTTTCTCCTACAACATAACCAACAATCCCCCCCCACCCAAAGGAAATATTTGACTGGAAACTCAAGAAATAAATAAATCAATAGATCACTGTAAAACCCCGAAAATTTCTTTAGTATATATATATATGTATACACATGTGTTAATTATCCATAGTAAATATTTTCCCTTGTGACGAATAACTATAGAATCATAAGATATATATATATATATATATATATATATATATATATATATCAGTGTTTGGGAACCCAACGGGTATATTCAAGTGAGAGAAATCGAGTGAGTTGGGATCAGCTAGTCAAATGCTCTTAGCAGGCATTTTAGTGCTGATCGGTCGACCGACGCGGTCGACCGGCGCGGTCGACCGATCAGCGATCAGAGGATTGTTTCAGGTTTTGGTTCGGGTTTTTGTTTTCTTTGGGTTAATGGGTTTCGGGTCGCTTGGGGAGTTGGTATTTATACCAACTCAACCCAGGAGAAAACCTCATCACCCCAGGCGTAAAACCTAGCTCTCTCCTCCTCAAAAACCCTAATCCACCTATTTGGGCGATTTGGGAGCAGCTTGGAGAACCTTCAGCAGATCTCTGGGATTTCTAGGCATCATCAGCACCTATTTGGACGATTTGGGAGCAGCTTGGAGAATCTTCAGCAGATCTCTGGGATTTCTAGGCATCATCAGCACCAAGGCGAGTAATTTCTCGCCCAACCCCCACCCCCATTTTGTTTAAATGTCAAGAACTGAGATTTGTCAGATTTCATTGAGCCAAATTTGTATTTTTGGATATCTAATAGATTATTATGGCGTGGGATATGGATTTGGGTGTTCTACCTGCTTTAAAAACTCACCTACGATTCTGTTTACGGATCTAAAACTGAACTATCTAAGAAAAGAGTAAAAACCCCTTTTTTATTTATGAGTAACTGCAAATTTTGTTGTGTTTATACATTTATGGGATGTTGGTGGAAGAGCATTACGGATTTACAACGTTGTTTGCAAAAGATAAGCCTTGGATTTCACATTTACAGGTTTCAGCAGCTGACAGAACCCAGGCAGGGTTCTGTCCGCTCGGCGGTCGACCGACGCGGTCGACCGCTGAGCTCGAGTCAGGACTCCGGTCGACCGCGGCTGGATTTCGGTCGACCGCGATAGATTATCGGTCGACCGCGATTCAAAATCGGTCGACCGAGTAAGATATCGGTCGACCGACGGTTCATATCGGTCGACCGACGGTTCTGGCGGGCGACCGTTCTGATTTTGTATCAGAGTTCGGTCGACCGGATCGGTCGACCGACGACTCCCTGTTCCAGATTTCCAGAATTAGTGTATTTGAGTATTTTTACTCGTATTCGGGGGTTTGTTTGGTTTATCTGACTATGATAATTATCCCCATTACCTGTCCATGCATAATAAATGACCCGGGGTGTAGATTTGGGACATATATACTATTTTGATTGTGAGATTCATGAGCAGGTTTCACAATATGAGATATAGCGCTCTCTTATCGTTTCCACAGTCCTCGTGTTGGACTATAATACATAGAAGTCCTCGTGTTGGACTATAATCCATAGAAGTCCTCGTGTTGGACTATAATCCCCTTCAGTCCTCGTGTTGGGCAATTTGACACTTAATCCATGAGTTTGGATAACTACGATAGTTAGTTCTTGTTTCGGACATGATTCATAACCCTGTGTACGGTTACTGTACTGCATTTCACAACATGATGAATATGTAGATTTTGGTATAACACTTATGTAGATTTTGACATGATATACATGTAAGTAGTAACATGATATTCATGTTGGTTCTGTCATAGCAAAGTTATCATACTCTGGTGTTTGTTGTTTTTCCTTCTTTTTGCTACAGTGTTTGAACCTCGGGTTTAGTATATAGGAGTTTATATATTTGAGATATAAGGTATATACATGAGGGTTTCCTTTTTGGATTATTTCGCTCGACGTACCTATTCTCGTGTTATAAACCTCTAAATACTAAAACCCTCCTTAGTGAGATTAATAAATTTTAGATCTATTATATATTATCTGTATTTTTCTTAAACAACGAACCCTTTTCCCTTGGGGTTGGTTGTGATGTTACTCGCTAGCGCTTTGACGCTCGTTGCCCCTCCCCCTTTCAGGTCACGAGCCAGGAGCACGGAGTGTCGCAGGTTGATAGCGGATCACTTTAGTGCTCGGCTTTCACATTTTTGTTATGTATTTTGTATCTTGAGCTCCACTGTAGTAGGTGATTAGACATTGAGGACTATTTCATAGAAGTTGTAAAGGCTGTGTGCCTTATTTCATTTTTGGTCAGATGTTTGTACTTGAGACTTGTTCAGTACCCCTGCTTATCTATTCTGACATTGTTTATGTATTCCCATTGGTTGGATGATGAGACATCTATTTGATTATTTAGATTTCATCAGTCATTCGAGTATTATCTTTTACCTGTTCTTGTACCTACACCTGTTATTGATTCTACTAGATAGATGTTGATTGTGATGGTGAAACATGTTATTGCACGGTGTGGTGCATGGCAGGTTTGACATTCTTGGTTTCACCTTGGACTGCAGCCTTGTGTGAACCCAGGGGCGTCACAATCACAAAACAAATATATGTTGGCAACCTTTCGTATCGTGAATTCAGGAGAGGTGGCTTACGTTTTTGAACCTTTTCCTTAGTAAATTCATCGCAACCTGAGGGACGTAATGGACTAGGCCTTGAATTAGGCTCCTTGTACCAGGTATGGATGAAAACACACACAATACGTCTTCGTCTATTGAGCAAAGCGGGTTGAGCGTTAAACGTCATGCTCACAATAACCGACTCATGAGAGTTTCTAAGGGTTAGTCCCCCCCCCAACCATGGTCATCACGATTCTTCTCACGTAAGTAAGTCCTCTAAGGATACTACAGTTGGATATCATACCCTCCATAATACATGTGTTGGACTTATTAAGAGTAAAACTCAACCTAACTATCTATATCATAAGAGCATCATCGCCATAGAGAAGGGGTAGCAGCGGATGCTACTATAATGATATATAAATATATCTAGGTTGATGCTTCACACGAGTATCACTAGTCTAGCTTGTTTCTGCCATATTAAACCTACATTGGGATTACGTCTCCAAATAATGGTTGGGTTCCTGCTGTTAGTGACCTCATCTATGGGTTTAACTCCATCTCCATTGATGAATCCAGAACCACACTCCTGGATAGACCCTTAGTCAATGAGTCAACAAGATTCTTTTCAGACTTTACAAAGTCTAGAATCATAACTTTACCTAACAGACGTTGTACAGACTTATATCTTATTTGAATATGTCTGTTAAGTTTTTTATTTACATGCACTTGCTTTAGAAGTTCTATGGTAGATCTAGAATCAGAGTGAATAGAAATTGGAGGAAAGGATTTAGGGATGAAAGGCAGTTCAGAGAGTAGATCTTTTAACCATTTTGTTTCTGTGCAAGTGGTATCAAGAGCAATCAATTCAGACTTCATGGTGTCCCTGGTAATTACTATTTACTTACAGAATTTCTAAGATACAGCTACACCACCAAAAAGAAATATATATTCAGATGTAGACTTTACACTATTGCAATTCGTGACCCAGTTGACGTCACTATACTCTTCTATTGCATCAGGGTACCCAGTGTAAGTCAAGCAATAGTCAATTGTGCCTTTAAAATATTTAAATACTCTCTCTAAAGCAATCTCTAAGGCAATCCAGTGATCTTTACTAGAGTTGTTGGTATACCGGCTCAGTCTCCCTACAACATAAACTATATCGGGTCTAGTCCGATTGGATATCTACAAGAGAGATCCAATCCGCTGAGAATACTTTAGCTGTGAGATAGGTTCACCTTCATTCTTCTTCAAAGGTATAGAAGAGTCATAAGGTGTAGAGACACGTTAGAGTTATGAAAATTGAATTTGATCTGTATTTTCTCAATAATATGAGAAAGACTCAAGGATATTTGATAATCACATTTTATTATAATTTTATACCCTCATTATCTATTTTATATGAATAAATATACTACTAATAATTGTTTTTATCTTTAATTACAGGTTAATGAAGAATAAATCTCAAAACCCTCATCTCTCAACAAAAAGCCCGTGATCAAAATCAAGCTCTTTGAAGGCCCAAGCCCATCAATAAATGTTTGCATTTGTTTCTCAAAGACTTAGACAGCTGCAGTTTTTCAATTGGCCGAAAATGCAATGACTTAGGGACTTTGGACTGCTGGGCCGGATTTGATTTTATTTTGAAAGCAAAAACCGGACTTGAGTGTTGCTGCAGCTGAATCAAATGGCCCGGAATCATTTTCTGTTTTGAAAATCAAGTGGAGCTCTCATGACTGGACATGGGCTGCTAAGTTAATTTTGAAAATCAATGCAAGTGGGCCGGCTTGCTTGCTTGTGATTTAAATGTTCATTTTGAAAATCCAATGGACCAACTGCAGAACTCAAGACCGAAAATCATTGTGTGCTTCATGGACCGGCTGCAGCTTTGATTATTTGAATTGGACTTGGCTAATTTAGAGTTGAAAATCAATTTGGACTTGGGTAATGGCGAATGGACCGGACTTGAACTGAGTTGGAAATCAAGTGAAAATCAAATGGGCCTACTTGCTTGATGAAATCAAATGAATCATATAGGCCTCCTATATTTTGGCTAGAGAAGAACAAAAAGCAAATTCAAAGGTGGAGATTGTGGCTTGGGGCTCAAGATAAATCCAATGGCTCATATTCATTGAAGATTACTATAAATAGGGGTAGAGAGTGAGGGGTTAGAGGTGTGAAAATTTTTGTAAACTCCTTTTGGAGAGGAGGGCTACTCTTAATTGAGAAGGCCTTCCAAAATTGTAACTTTAGTTGCAATTAATAATAATAAATTTTTTCACCACTTTAAATTTTTCTCTTCTTCTCTTTATTGGATGATGAAGATGAAGATGAAGATGGAGAATTATTTGAAGGTTTGCATTTCTTTTCTTTTATTCTCTTTTATTGCTTATTAGTTTAGATTTATTTCTATGCTTGTAGTTAGATTTTATTTTCTTGTTAAATAGCCAAGAGGCTAGAACCCTCTTGCCTTAGATTTATTTCATGCTTATAGAGTAGATTTATTTTCTTGCATTTAATTCTTGCAATTTTATTTTGTAATTAGATTTTGTAATTTATTTTGTAGTTAGATTTTAATTTCTTACACTATTCACCTTGAGGCTAGAACCCTCTTGGGTTTAGTTTTTCTTTTTGTTTATTTTTATTTTGTTTGATTCACCTTTAGGCTAGAACCCTCTAGGGAATCACCCTTTTCTAAGAAGTGGGTTCAATTTTAGATTATTCATATCTATAATTGAATCCACCATCTTTAATTTCTTGCATTTTCTTTTATTCTAGAATTTTGTTCTTCATTCTTGATTTTTATTTGTTTCTCGATTTTATTCATTCTTCCTTCTTGCCTTGTTGATCACATTTATTTTTTTACTCACTTCCACTCTCAAATATATTCATTTCCACAATCACAATCATTCTCTCCACAATCACATACACTTATCACTCCTATTTTGTCACGCACACAACATAAGAACCGAATTTATATTTTCTCCTACAAAACACCTTCCTCGTGGGATCGATATCTTAAATACTATAACTTGACACGGTTGTGCACTTACAACCTTTTTGGTACATGTTTATGCCGCATCAATATTCCTATAGTGTCTCTTGTAATTTTTATTCCAAGTGTCATGGCAACAAAATCTAAGTCTTTCATATCAAAGTTCTTGGAGAGATAATCCCTAACCTTTAAAATTTCTTCAAGAGTTATTCCAAAGATAAGGATATCATCAACATAGAGACAGAGGATGATATAGTCATTGTTTATCACTTTAGAATAGACACACTTATTATGTTCATTCATAGTGAAGCCATATTGTGCAATGACTTTGTAAAATTTCACGTGCCATTGTTTAGGAGCTTATTTTAGACCATACAGAGATTTAACAAGTTTGCAGATTTTATTTTCCTGACATTTGTCAATAAAGCCTTTATGTTGGTCCATATAGATTTCTTCATCTAAATCACCATTTAGAAAATCAGTCTTGACATCTATATGATGTATGGTTAACTTAGAATAGTAGTAAAGAATAATATATAATACTCGGATAGTTGATATTCAGCTATAGGAGAATATGTATCAAAGTAATCGATGCCATTTTGATGAGTATAGCCTTTAGCTACTAGCTTTGTATTTATCAATGGAACCATCAGCTTTAAGTTTCTTCTTGAATATCCACTTACAACCAACAAGTTTATAACCTGAAGGTAAGTCGGTGAGTATCTAAGTATAGTTTTCTATTATTGATTTTATTTCATTATCAATGACTTCTTTACATAAAGGAGATTCAGGAGAATCCATTGCTTCCTTAAAGGAGCTTGGATCACCTTCAACAAGAAAGGTAAAAAAGTCTTCTCCAAAATCATTTTGAATATTACCTCTTTTACTTCTTTAAGGTTCAATATCTACAGGCTGAGAAGAACTAGAAGACAGTATATCAGAAGGAAGAGATGATCTAGGATTTTCTGAGATTTTGGATTTGAAAGGAAAGATGTTTTTAAAGTAGTCTACATCTCTTACTTCAATGATAGTGTTGTTGGATATATCACTGATTTCAGAGTTAATGACTATAAATCTGTTAACATTGCTATCTAGTGCATATCCAATAAAAGCAACATCAACAGTATTAGATCAAATTTTCCTCTTCTTAGGTTCGGGAATAGCTACCTTAGCCAAGCAACCCCAAACTCGGAAGAAGTTCAAGCTAGGAGTTCTCCCCTTCCAATATTCATAAGGAGTTATGTTAGAAGATTTATGGGGAGTCCTATTAAGAATGAAGCAAGCAAAAAGAAGAGCTTCACCCCATAGATTTTTAGGTACTCATAAACTAAGTAACATACAGTTCACCATATCCATAAGGGTTCTGTTATTTTATTCAGCTACCCCGTTAGACTGTGGTGTATAAGGAGCAATTACCTCATGAATAGTACATTCTCTTGGCAATATTCAGTCATTTTATTTGAGGTATACTCTCTCCACGATCAGATCTTAAAATCTTGATCTTCTTTTTTACGTTGGTTCTCAGATTCAACTTTATACACCTTAAACCTATCTAAAACTTCATCCTTAGTTTTGAAAAGATAGGTGTAACAGTATCTGGAGTGATCATTTATAAAAGTTACAAAATATCTCCTACCCTATCGGGTGAGAACTCGGTTCGAATCACACACATCACTATGAATTAATTCGAAGGATTTGGAGTTTCTAGTTATAGACTTGAAGGTGTTAGATCCTAGAGGGGGTGAATAGGGTTTATGTTAATCTAATCCCGATTTATGCCAATTAAAAACTTTCTTGATTAATTAATTCTTGCAAAAGATATATGAATGAGTTATGAGCAAGAATGTAAATTACAAGCACAAAATAAATATACACAAAGCAAACTCAAACATAAGATATGATCACGGAGTTCGGTCAACCCTTGACCTACGTCTCCGCTCCTCACCTCGAGGAGATCTTTACTATATCGACACACCCGGTTTGGAAGCCGGAACTTCTCTACATACTCAGTTTTTTAGTTCACCGAAAACTCTACAAGACACTCATAATGTACATACACAAACTACAACATCAAGCATTGATCCTCACGTATCGCCTCCCTCAAGTGCTCAACTTTGCTATCTCTCACTAGGCTTTACTACCGACGCCACTCCTCTTGGTGTCGACTACGTTCTCACTACACAGTCCTCTCGGTATAAATGTGTATTACGAAGTGATACTCACAAATGAAGCTCAAATATAACAATTTGTTCTCTAATAATGAATGAGAACACAATGAAGCTCACTCTCACAATATAACTCACCACAACCCACAATATAGTGTATGTAATCCTAAAAGCTCAATAGAGATGTGTATGTGATAAATGAGTACAAATAAAATCTAACTCAAAAGAGCTAGCAATAAAATAGATATGAAATTCAAGAATAAAATGCTAGATAATTGAGTTAGGAAAACTTCTCTATAAACAAAAAGAGTTGATGATGAAATGTTGAGGATGAATTCCTCAACCAAAGATGTAAGCTCCTCTTTGTGAAAACCAAACACCAAACTTAAAATAAACTAAATCAAACTTTTAAACTCTTTTAAAACTTGTTTAAAACTCTCTTGGGTAGTTGAAATAGTTAATACAAAGGGGTATTTATAGGCTTGAAGAAACCAGCCTAAGAATCCAACAAAAAGACTTAAAAACATTAAAATAATTAAATCTGGAAACTAGTTGTTACTGTACAAACAACTAGTTATAAGTCGACTTAACAGAGCATACAATTCGACTTGGCAGAGGAAAATAATATGCAGAAAAACAATCTATAAGTCGACTTATGATCGACTTACTACAAGTCGACTTACGCTGCCTGACAAGTCAACTTGGCCAAAAGAAAATGCACATTCCAGGGCAGTTCATAAGTCGACTTATTAGTACTGATAAGTCGACTTATGAACATGCACAGAGACTGTGCCTGTCTAAAATCTAACTTTTGAGAGACTTTAAACAATAGTAAATAATTTTTAAAAATGTAAAATTTTGGAAAAAGTTTATAAACATGAATACAAACATGTTGGAAAAAGAATTTTTTAATTTGCACTTACCATTTGTAAAAATCACTGTATTCTGCAAAAGTACTTAAATACGTGTGTGATTTTTGATTTTTGACTCAAAACAAGTTTTGAAAACTTATGGAATATTTATATGGACATAATAAAGAATGTTTATGATGTATATATAGTCCAAAACATATTAACATAGAATTTGCATAAAAGTACCTATGTTTTGAGAAGATCATAAATATGTGTGTGTGTGTGTGTGTGTGTGTGTGTGTGTGTGTGTGTATTGAGCTTAAAGAATTGCACACAATACATATAAACCTATACTAAGTACACCAAGAGTGAATCATATGAAGCTTGAACTTGATTGGTTGACTTGATTTGCATAGGTTTCAATATCAATGTAGCTCATTTTCCTGTGTATACTAAACAACTCAAAACAAAATACTAAAAATAATATTAGTCGTAAATTATTTGTTAAACCATCATCAAAACAAAAAGGCCAACAAAACGATTTTTTAGTGCGTTTCCCTTGAACACAAATCTCACACTTAGATGAAGGATCATAAGATGCTTTAGGAATAAGATTCAGTTTAATCATTCTCTGCAAAGTTTGAAAATTTACATGTCCAAGTCGTCCATGCCGAACATCACAAGATTCAACAATTTGAGCAACAGAAGATTCAGGAATTTTATTAGAACTGGAATTGATTACATTGAGCTTGAAAAGGTCATTACAAATAAAACCTTTTTCTATGAATACATTGTTCTTTGTAATCACAAACTTATTGGATTTGTTTACAATCCTAAAGCCAGCTCTAAGGAGAAGGGATTCACTGATTAAGTTTCGGTGGAGAGAAGGAATATGAATAACACCTTGCAGATTTAGAGCTTTCCGAGAAGGCATGGTGAGCTATATACATCCACTTCCTATTATTTGTTTGGTGGAGTCATCTGCAAACCTTATACTTCCTCCACGTGATTCCTGGTAAGTGAAAAACCAAGAACGATTATTGCAAACATGAATATTAGCTCCGGAATCCAAGTACCAATCAGTAAAAGAAGTAAGAGAATTTACAAGATAGGAAGAAGAGGCTAACCTGAAGGAATTTGGATATTCTTCAATCATGTTTATTTTGTTAGATCCATTTCCTTTTGGAGTAGTTTTTGCCGTTTCTTTCTTTCGATAGAAGAAGTTGGGAGCCAGGTGGTTGGTTCTACAACAGACATAGCAGAAATTTCTATCAGACTTATGGTTATAAGAATTGAGATTTGATTTGGAGGATGATTTGTTGAAAGATTGCTAGTTTTTCTTTAATTTCTTCCCTTTGGGTTTGAAATTCTTAGATTTAGATTTATCATCTACCAAGTTTACTTTAACTTTCATTTCAGCCTTGGTTTTAGAATTTTGTCTATGCTAGTTTTCAATGTGAAAAGCCTTGAGGGCTTCAGTTAAAGTTAGATCTTCTTGCTTGTGTCGGATATCTCTAGTAAATCTAGACCAGGAGGGAGTGAGTTTGTCAATCAAACAGGAAACTTTAAAGTCATCAGTAAAGGAGTTTCCCTTTGATTAGAGGTGACGAATGAAATCTTGGAATTCATGAATTTGTTCATTTATAGGTTTGTCATCAACCATCATGAACTTATTGAAGGAAGAGGAGGTGAAACGCAGAATTCTGGCATCATCAAAGCTATATTCTGCTTCAAAAGCATTCCATAGGTCTTTTGCACATTTGAACTCATAATATATATCATAAAGATTGTTCGCAAGTGCACTAAGGATCCTATGGCGGCAATGATAGTTAATTTCTTCTAGCTTTATAGAACTAGAGAAGGAACTATCACCAGAAGTAGAAGTGGAAGGAGTAGGTTCAGGTTCAGGTTGAGGACCATAAACTGGAGAGTTGAAGGTCACTGGTTGAGATGATGAAGAATCAGGAGTGTCAATAGCAAATAATAGCTCTAGAGTAGTGAGCCATTATCTCATCTGATTAGCCTACCATTTGTAATTAACACCGGTGAACTTCTCTGGTTTGACACTCTTGGAATGATCAGGATTAGTCATAAGTTCGATTCAAGTTAATTAGTCTTGGTATTTTGAAATTTGATAGGAATAAAAGCTTTATCAATACCGATCAACTAGTTACTTAGGAGTATGACTTTAGAAGATGAACTAGTAATATCAACCAGTAAATATGAAACAATACAATTTAATTGAAATAGTATTATTAATTATAATTTAAGCATTAATTTCAAGATATATATATATATATATATATATATATATATATATATATATATATATATATATATATCAAATTTAAAGCAGCAACTAATTAACAAAAATTAAACAAATATAGTAACTAATTAACCATAATAATTATCAGTAAATATTTTTGGTGAACACTTTATAATATCGGATTAATTCAAATTAAATTTGAACAGAAAATAATTAACAGCTATAATATAAATCAATCTTCTAGATTGTTAAGAGAATTATTAAGTAAACTTATAACATGCAAAAAAAATCCGAAAATAAAATAAACAGAAAAGTCTGGAATGATTGGGTAGCAGTCGTGCAAGCACTATCCTAAAAGATTGAGGATTCGTCTATCGCCCTGGCGCAGATGATCCCCTCTCTCCTAGCGGTAAAAGCCCTCGAAAACAGTCAGCCTCTGTACTCGGGCGAGAGTATAAAGAATTTTCTCGAATTTTGAAGACAGGAGAGAGGGAGAAGAACTTTCGTTGTTGTGTATTTCCGAGCTGGTAAGAGGAGGTATATATAGGTTTGATAAACCCTTGGCTGACGTGGTGTGGCGAGGCATGCGTGCGCGTGTGTTAACCAAAGCCCAAACAAATGAAAGCCCAAAACACCCCATTCTCGGGGACCCTCAAAGCCCAAAGATAGGAGAACCAATTTAAACCCTCTACTATTCACTAACTTAGTCCATGTAGAACTATTCATTGAAGGCAAAATTGTCTTTTCTCCCACAACATAGCCAACAAAGGTAACAGAAGGTGTTAAGTCTTTGATAGGTTCTGAAAATGATAAATTAATATTTGTTAATCCCTATTCCTCTCATCTTCATAACTACCGGCATTCTACAGACCCCCACCTCATCAAGGCTTGATCTTTGATCTTCATTAGTTGCTTGCAAGATCAAGAATCTCCATTTTCAAAGTTGAACAACTCATATACTCTATCTTTTTTAAGTAGGTATTGTGAATCTATTTAATTCAAAGCACACTGTTTTTCTCATTAAAGATAGAACTTTTAGTAGACTTGGCCTTAAGTTCATATACTAGACTGAAGTCCTTGTAACATTTATTCAATGAGCACATTCAATGGAGATTTATTCAATAAGCACATTCAATGAAGATCTCCTCTACAAAAAAACAGAAGATAATCAGCAAAAATAAGTCGATTAATATTCAATTGAGCACGTTCAGGATGAAGGAGATTTTTTTTTCTCAAAAAGACCTTTTTTGAAAACCAATTAACAGAAAGGACCATTTTGCTAAATAATAAGAAAAACCGACCTCTTTTTGGTCACGTCATCAAGATTGACTAAAAACAGATCGATTTTGCAAGATATCATCTTCGAAATATACAAGACTAGTAGTTCCATGTAATTAGTTATCTGTAACTAAAGCTAATTTGATTGTTATAATTTAAAAGAGACTAGTAGTACTGTCTATTGTTGGCTTCCTCTCTCTGCTTTATCCTTCCTTCTCCAGCAGCCGCGATGCCACTACTCCATCGACCACCTCCTCTCTCCCACTTCCTCATCGTCCACTACTACTTCCATCGCCTCCTCTAGATCTCCCACGCTTTTCTTGCCTTTGCTGCCAACATTCGCCGCTTCCACTCTGATGACTACATCGACTTCCTATCCTCCATCTCTCCCTCCTCCCTCCCCTCCGATGTCTCCTCCGTCAATGCCAATGGCAACAACCACTATTTTAAGATGTTGAAGAGGTTCAACATCAGTAACGACTGTCCTATCTTCAAGGGGATATTTGAGTTCTACCAGGCTAGCATTGCAGGATCGATCAGGGTAAAAGGCTTGGCTTGTTTTTTTTGGGAAATGGAGGGGATTTAGGGATGATGGTTTATGTTGTAATTAACGTTGCTAATTACCATGAACAATTACTAATTATACGGGACTACTAGTCTCGTGTATTTTAAAGGTGAATTGTCGTAAAATAGAATACTTTTTGGCCAACCTTAATGATGTGGTAAAAAGAGATCGATTTTGTAAATTACTGTAAAACAATCGAGGTTGCTAATATTTTTTTAAAGAATAGTCTTTTTTAAAAGTCATCCTTAGGATGAAAGTGAAACTCACCCCACTCAACATGCTCAATCTTATTTAATGATAACACCTACACAAGACAAATAAGGTAAAGAAACAGAGGATTCCATTGCGTTAGTCCCCTTTGTTAGATTTAAGTCTAATAAATCTATTTGCGGGCACATATGATTAATCATTGTGTATTGCTATCCTTAAGGATAACCCACTTAAAGTGATCAATTTAATTTGGGTTAATTGGTATTTAAATAAATCATGGGCTAAATGTGTAGATACCAGGTTGTAATTATAATTTGATGAGGGGCCAAATTATAAAAGTACAACAACTATAAATAAGGGGTTATGGTCCCTAACCTAGGGTTACATTCTCTATTCTCTCCACCCTCATCTAAAGAGAATTCTCAAGAGAGAACCCTCAAGATTAGAAGATCATCAAAACCCAAATTTTAGATCCGTGCAATGGATTCAGGTATTGCTTCCGCTCTCATGTTTTTAATCTCTATGAATTAATCACGAACAAAGTCTAACAAGTGGTATCAGAGCCACCATATTTAATTCTTTGAGATTTATGTTTAAGATTAACAAATTTGGGGGTTTTTTATCTTAATTTGGCTTTTTAAGGTCTGTTGCACGTTTGGGTCTGTGCAAATATGATCTGTAGCATGAAAATTTTATTTTTTGATTCAATTCTGTTTGTTGTGGAACTGTAGCACGCATGAACAGTAAAGAAAGTTCATACCTTTTTGGTTGTTTTTTTCTCTTTCGGCTGTTGAATTTCGATCAAAATCTTGATTCAAATTGTGAGAAAATCATCAATTTCATGAATTAAGGATCAAATCATTGATTGAAATTGTGTGCAATCAAGTTCATTTTTTACAGCAAAAGAAAATTTGGTTTAGCCATCTATAGCTTCTCTCCTCGCCAGCGATGATCGCTGGCGGCCACGCTGTCAAAGATGACGGCGGCGGCGACAGTTAACTTTCAGAACCCTAAGGGACGTGCGTGAACACGTGTGGAAATTAAGGAGGAAGTTACCACAATTTTAGGCGAGCTTCAGGGCTGGAACGCTTTAGCGAAAATCGTGCTCAACTTCAAACGAACCCACGTTCGTTCTCTCACGAATCCTGCGTTCGTCGAATCTTGCGTTCATCAAATCCTGCGTTCGTTGAATCCTGCGTTCGTCGAAAGCTGCGTTCGCTCTCAAGTCGAAAGCTGCGTTCGCTCTCAAGTCAAACGCTGCGTTCGCTCTCAAATCAAAAGCTGCGTTCGCTCTCAAGTCAAACGCTGCGTTCGTTCTCAAACGAGCATTGCGTTCATTGGGTAAAAGAGGTTAGAAAATTACCTCGATCTCAGGCGAACTTAGGGTTCAGATCAGGCGAGTTTTGACTCGAATTTTGGCGAGCTTTGTCTCGATTTCAGTTCAGGCGAGCTCGATCTCATTTGTTGAAGGTGAGCTTTCGAATTGAACGCGAGCTCTCTCCTTTTGGCCTGCGGTTGGGAAAGATTGCAAGCGGGCTTGACCTTCGACTTCAGCGATGATTGATGCTTGTTGACAAGCAGAGAGATCAGGTTTCATTCGAAGGAGAAACTGCAGTGAACGAGCATCTATGGGAACTCGTTCAATTTAGGGCACAGTCCATAGCATTGGGCCTTAAACAAAATAATTTCTTTTGTTTTGTTATTTATGTGGGCCTGTGTCCATCTCTTTATGGGCTCTCTAATTAAATTGAGGATTAAGTTGAAGGCATTTGGTTATATAATAGGCCTTGACTTGAGAAATTTATTAAGAATTTGGACATGTGTTTAATTATCAGGTATAAGCTCCTTTAAACTCATTTTGGGCATAAGGATTAATTGAATTTATCAATTAAATCCTATTTGTGGGTCATAATTCGTTATAGGCCCTTTCTTAAGCTATGGAAATTCTATTTAATTTAAATTAAATGGTTTAATTTGAATTAAATTTGGTAGTTGATCAATTACTTATTTCAAATAATATGACACTAAGGTATTAAGTTTGTCCTTCATTCCAAATGATTAATTGAAACAAGATGTTGCCAAAGTAACCTCTCTTGTGTAAATTATTCATGAGGAATGTTAGATGGTTGTGTGTATGTTTTCGTGTAAATATTTAATCGGCCCAAAGGAAGGTTAATATTTATTTTAGATTGCATACACATCTACGATGATAAATACGTGATGATTATAAGGTTTACATGTGGATAATGAATCGGTCCAAAGATAGTTTCATTATTTAGCATGCGTTATTGTCAGTATTTGATCATTGCAACAAGGTATCATTTGCAATTAATATTACTGTCCAAAGACTTGATATTAATGTTGTACCATATACCTTGAGATGGGTTTGTCATTATTTGAATTTTATTAATTACTAATTAAGGCTAAAATCTTTTGTTCATTTCAGTTAATGCTTCTGCTGTAACAATTTCTGCTAACATCAACTCAATTCCCATGCTCAATGGGACTAATTTCAAGGTTTGGAAAGAGAACATTTTAATTGTTCTTAGCTGCATAGATTTAGACTTTGCATTAAGAACCGAACAACCTCAACCTCTCAATGCGGATAGCACTCCTGATGCAAAGAAAGAGTATGAGAAATGGGAGCGTTCAAATTGCATGAGTCTAATGATCATTAAGCGCGGTATTCCGGAAGCCTTCAGGGGTATAGAATCCTAAGGGATTACTAAGGCTAAAGATTTCCTTGCCGAAATTGAGAAGCATTTTGCAAAAAACGATAAGGTAGAAACAAGCATGCTTTTAGCTTGCTTAATTTCGATGAAGTATAAAGGCAAAGAAAATATCAGGGAGTACATTATGAAAATGTCTCATATTGCTTCAAAGCTTAAGGCACTTAAACTTGATCTTTGTGATGAGTTATTAGTGCATCGGGTTCTGCTGTCTCTTCCTGCATAATTCAATCAGTTTAAGGTCAGTTATAACTACCAAAAGGAGAAATGGACTCTAAATGAGCTCATTTCATACTGTGTGCAAGAAGAAGACAGGTTGAAGCAAGATAAGACAGAAAGTGCTCATTTGGCCTATGCCTCTAAGGATAAGGGCAAGAAAAGAAAGAATGATAATGAAGCTGCTAAGGGTCCTATTCAGAAGAAACAACATAATGATAGTCAGGGTTGTTTCTTCTGTAACAAGTCTGGACATGTAAAGAAGGACTGTACAAAATATCACGCTTGGCGTGATAATAAGGGTATGTTCCTTATTTTGGTCTGTTCCGAGATTAATTTAGCTTCAATACCTAGAAACACTTGGTGGTTAGACTCTGGTGCTACTACTCACATAAGTGCTTCTATGCAGGACTGCTTGAGCTACCGAAAGCCAAGTGATGGTGAAAGATACATCTTTGTGGGCGATGGTCAATCAGTAGATGTGGAAGCAATTGGGCACTTTAGGTTATTGTTAGGAACTGGTTCATATTTGGATTTAAAAGATACTTTTGTAGTACCGTCTTTTAGACGGAATTTGATTTCAGTTTCTGTATTGGACAAATCAGGTTACTCTTGTTCATTTGGAAACAATCAATTCAGTTTATTTTTTAATTCAATTATTATAGGAACTGGTTACTTGAGTACTTATGACAACCTATATTTGCTTGATACAATTACTTCTTATAATGAATCCTTGCATGTGGAATCACGTGGTACTAAGCGTAAATTAAATAAGGAAAATTCAGCGATATTATGCATTAAGGGAAAACAGACCAAAGTAAAGAGATTAGGTGCCAATAGATCTTCGGATGTCTTAGAATTGATACATACGGATATTTGTGGGTCATTCCCTACGGCATCTTGGAATGGTCAACTATATTTTATATCGTTCATAGACGATTACTCACGTTATGGGTACATATATCTCATTCATGAGAAATCTGAGTCTCTGGACATGTTCAAAGCTTTTAAAGCAGAAGTTGAGAATCAACTCAACCAAAGAATTAAAACCGTTAGATCTGATCGTGGTGGTGAATATTACGGCAGATATGATGGTTCAGGTGAACAACGTCCAGGACCATTTGCTAGATACCTAGAGGAATGCGGTATCGTCCCACAGTACACTATGCCAGGTTCACCTAGCATGAATGGTGTAGCTGAAAGACGAAACAGGACTCTTAAGGATATGGTAAGAAGTATGATTGCTCATTCTTCTTTACCAGAGTCACTCTGGGGAGAAGCACTTAAGACAGCAGCTTACATTCTGAATAGAGTACCAAGATTCACTTTAATCCTCCTTATGCATCTCATCAAGCTTCATCATCACACTTTGCACACACACATGCACCCATTGCTCATCATAAATATACACGTGTGTATAAATATGATCTATGTGGTCGGTTTGGCCATTTGGCAAAGTTTTGCTTTGACATGAAAAAGAATTCTAGTTTGCCAAATGTTTTTCATAGACCACATGTGTTTAAGTGTGATATTTGTGGTAGAGTTGGCCATTTGGCAAAGTTTTGTTATGATTTGAAAAAATATTCAAACTTGCCAAATTTCTCAAGTTAACCACATTTGTTTAATGATGTTTCTCATTTGCAAAATAATTTTAAAAGACAATCTTTATTTGCAAATTATTCTCGTGCACGAGCTAAAGGTCCACAAAAACAAATGGATCTCTTTCATTGCACAAATTGCAATCGAAAGGGTCATTTGAGTAAATATTGCTTTGACCATGTTAGTGCATCATATATGCCCAAGAGGGTTCATAACCCTAGGGCTTTGAGCTTCATTGATAGGGGTCATGTCTCTAAATCCTTTGGTACCAAGAGTTCTTGGGTACCAAAACAAATTTGATATTTAAACCAAGAATTTTATTGTTTTTAAATTTTCTTTTCTTGGTCTTGAAAATTATGCTTTAAAATTTTTGTATATGAAAACATTTTTTTTTCAATTATTTTGTTTTCATGATTATTGGTTTTGTTTTGATAAGAGGACTATGTTTATATAACCTTCCGGATTTATTGGGTGTTTATTCTCAAATCATTATTTACCGGGTGCTAAAAATGTTTATATGGGTTGTTACTAGCTCAAGAGTTAGATATGGTTGCCTCTTTTAAAATTCTTTTGTCAAAGATTTTGTTTTGATTGGTTGCTTTGAATTCATTATACCTCACTTATATGATGATATTTATGTGTTTGTGCTTATGGATCATCTATTCGTGGTTTATAATGTATTCTATGAGTGGTTTGATCAAGTTCTTCATTGATCAAACATCGTCTTTGGATATAAACTTTGATTTATGATTTCTTTTGATGGATATGTTTTCATTTGAAAACTTTTTGCATGATTCTCATGTTCCTCTTCTTTTGATTTCATAAATCTATTCATTTACATGGTTTTTATAATGAGACACTATCTTTATAATGTCATATCATTATGTGTCCTCATTGTATCTTGTTTGTATGTGAGTGGTATTTAGCATATCCTTTTATTTATGCTTGCTCACATATTTGCCATGATCTTTCATTATCTATATTCTATATGGCATTTTGATAGGGGGAGCAATCCCTCTATATATTTCTTGCTTCATACTCACCCATGCTTATTTGTAGGGGGAGCTTTCGCTCTCTTAATTCTCTTGTTCCCTTTTTGATGTTGTCAAAGGGGAAGAAATATTGTGAGTATATTCTTTCTTGTTTATATGCATGA
>BQKN01064815.1:240130-257180 GCA_022839385.1 Asparagus kiusianus
TTTCTATAAAATTACAGTTCTATCTAAAAATTTTAATTAATTGCAGTTTAACCCTATAGAAGTCTATAAGTTATTATTTCATGGCATGTTTAGCATAAAATTAATTGTATTTTTCTTGCAAATTAATTGACATGCTTAATTTTTTAATTAGCATGCTTAATAACATGTCATGATATATTTTTGAGTGAGAGGTCTTAGGTTGGTAGAATGTTTTAAAAAAAAGAATTTTTCTTGCCTAATTCCTAGATTTTGCGCACATTTGAATGATTAATAATGTTAAAACTTTGTTAATGAGAGATGATTGGATGTTTTACAATTCTTTTGATTCCATGACTTAGTTAGATTATTATTAAATTATTCAAGATAATGTAACAAAATTTTTATGAATTGTGCTAGTTATTAATTATGTGTCGTTTATTATATTTCTAGTTGATTATTGCTGCTACCAAGAGCATCGTTGCTAACCTCAATAAGGTAGAGAAACTAAATGAGAAAAATTATGATGTTTGGCATTGCACGATTCAGTATCTCCTCGAGGAGCAATATGTGCTGGAAACGATAACACAATCAGTGATTGAGCCTGAACCGGGCAACTTGCATAGCATAAACGAGGTCATGAAGACTTTCAAGTTTGGAAGAGGAAGGACCATGTTGCTCACATATTGATGTTGAGCGGCATGAGAGATGATATCATACTACGTTTTGAGAGGTATCAATCAGCTATGGCAATCTGGGATGCTGTTAAGCTCCAGTATGGTGGGACTTCCACTACTAGACATCGCCAACTCACTCTAAAGTTTGACGGTTATAAAAAGTGCCATGATCATTCGATGAGACAACATATCAAATATGATTAACAAGTTGAGAGTGGCAAGGCATGAACTTTCTGATGAACAACAGGTTCAGGCTATCATCCGTTCTCTACCTTGCTCATAGGCACACATGTGGGTTAACCTTAACCATAATGATAACATCAAGATTTTTGATGATGTTGCTCACCATGTGGAGCTCAAGGAGGATCCCCAACTGACTGAGAAACCCATCGGAGAGGCATACATGGCTGAGACTAGCTTACGTAAAGCCATTTCCTTTAAACGCAGAAGAGGTAGCAGTGGAGTACCTAAATGGGGTAGAAATGCTAGACTGAATCCTAAGAATGCTAGATATGCCAAGTGCAAGCTTGAACAACGTAGTGTCAAGAAAGACAATACTAAGATGGCATGTCACAATTGCAACAAGTTGGGTCACTGAGTCGCATACTCAACAGCAACTGACCACATAGCGAGAGATAGGATAGCATACGTGGAGTTTCATCGAATTTTAGTTAGGAGTAGACGTATTTACATGGGAAACAATTCCAGCATAGAGGTCCTAGAGATCGACACCTACAAATAAGATTTGTGAGGTGGACACACGTTGTATCTTCATGACATATTGTATGCACCTGACATTCGACTAAGTATTGTTTCAGTTCTAGTCATTTTAGGTTTAGATTTTAAATGTGTGTTTAAAAATGGTTGTGTTATGTCGTATTTAGGAACTACTTATTATAGTTGTGGATATTTGTCAGATGGTTTCAAGGTGTTGGACACCATTTCTATTTGTAACAATATCAATAGTTGTTTTTCTTTTATTTCCTCTTCTAGCAATAATATCTATGATGATTTAAAATAGCATGCTAGATTAGGACATATTGGCAAGAGAGAATGAAAAGTTTAGATCGAGAGGGACTTCTTGCCCACTCGCTAAAGTTGACTTGCCAAGTTGAGAGCCCTTTTGGCTGAAAAAATAACTAGAAAACGATTTGGCAAAACTGTGAGAGCCATAATACCCTGCAGCTTATTCATTCAGACATCTGTGGCCTAATGAATGTGAGGGTAAGACATGGTGCATCATATTTTATCACATTCATAGATGACTTTACTTGATATGGCCATGTCTACTTGATCTCCTATAAGTCAAAAGCATTAGATTGCTTCCAACGCTATATTAGATTGGTTGAGAATCAATTAGACATAAGAGCTAAAGCTCTTAGAACGGACCGTGGTCATGAATATTTATCTGAATAATTTAAGAAATTATGTGATGAAAAAGGGATAGCAAGGTAGCTAACTATTCCAAGAACTCCACAACAAAAATGGTATTGTAGAGAGGAGGAATAGAATCCTTATTGACATGTTTAGATCGATGATGACGCAAGCTAATTTACCTATCTCTTACTAGGGAGATGCATTATTGATTGTAACCTATATTCTTAACCGTGTGCCCTCCAAGTATGTACCTTCCACTCCACATGAGCTATAGACTAGCAAAAAAACTGATTTAGGTAATTTGAGACCATGGGGATCAACAACTTTTGTTCACCAAACTTCTCATAGGTATGAGAAGTTGGGTCCAATAGGAAAGAATTGTATATTTATTAGATATCCTGAACATTCTATGGGATATGTTTTTATTAGTGAAGAAGCTGATGGAAGTGTGACAGAAATTGAGTCACAAGATGACACCTTCATAGAGGAGGATTTTCCAAGCCAAGGCGAGGTAACTAAGGATTTTCAATTTTATGAATTGGAAGTCTCAGATTTTATCACTTATGATAAATATTTAATTGAGGGAATAGATGAAATTCCCCGTCCTCACGTGGCTAGTGGGAGCAGCATATCTGGTAGCCCAACTTCAGTGGAGCGAAATCAAGTGGAACCTCAACCACGTAAAAATGCTAGAGGGAGGATCCCTCGTCATCATTTTGAGATTTGGGAGAGGCCTTTATGATAGCTCCAATGGACGATGAAGAGCCTAAAACTGTTTATGAAGCTCTTGCTGGCCCTACTTCTAGAGAATGGATTAATGCAATGCAGGAAGAAATGGAGTTTATGAACATTAATCATGTTTGAGACTTCGTTGACCTTCTACGTGGGCATAAAACAATTGGGAGCAAGTGGGTTCTCAAAATCAAAAGCAAGACAGATGGATCTATTGATAAGTATAAGGCCCGTATTGTGGCCAAAGACTATACTCAAAAGGAGGGAATCGACAATGAGGAAACCTTCTCACCAATTGTTAGGTTTGCCTCGATTCATCTCATTCTAGCTATTGTTACAAATATGGATCTAGATCTCTATCAAATAGATATAAAAACTATATTTCCCAATAAAGAATTGGATGAAGAGATTTATATGGATCAACCTGATAGTTTCATGGCTGAAGGACAAGGATGCAAAGTTTGCAAGCTTCGTCGATATATCTATGTCTTGAAACAAGCTTCAAGATAGTGGAACCCAAATTTCATCAAGCCATTTTAGCAGATGGATTTATGATGATAGAGGAGGATCATTGTGTGTACACCAAGAAGTCCAGAGATAGTTTTGTGAGACTAGTTATGTTCTTGGAGTAAAGATTGACTAGTTATGTTCTTGGAGTAAAGATTGTTAGAGATCGCTCTAAAAGGCTACTTGGTTTGTCTCAAGAGACTTGCATTAAGAAGATGCTTGAGCGATATCAAATGCATAACTGCAAACCCATAGGTACTCCCATGGAGAGAAATTTGAGCTTAAGCCTTGATATGGATCCTAAGACTCCAGAGGAAAAGGAAAAGATGTCAAGAGTTCCCTATTTCAGTGCTGTCGGACGTCTCATGTATGCTATGATGTGTACAAGACCCGACATGGTAGAGATTTGCGTTTAGTAGGTTATAGTGATGCTGATTGGGGAGGTGATCTAGATGAGCACAAATTAACATTAAGGGATGCTTTTATGCTTAACAATGGTGCCATACTTTAGAACAGTAAGAAGCAATCTTGTGTAGCCTTATCTACTATGGAGGCTGAGTACATAGCATGTTCTGTAGTAGTGTAGGAGGTTGTTTGGTTTAGGAGACTCATGCAACACTTAAAGATTGTTACTGATGCATTTGATCCTGTGATAATCAACTGTGACAGTATGACTGCACTTGCCTACTCCAAGGATCCCAAATATCATGGGAAAATGAAACACATATAGCTGGGATATCACTTCATCAAAGACATGATGTCACAGAAGGATGTAGTCTTATAACATATTTCTACGACTCAGATGGTTGCAGATCCATTTACCAAGCCCATTACTAGGAATTTATTTGTTTCACATGTTAAATCCATTGCATTGAGTATGACTGTACTTATGATTTGTAGATTACTCTATGATTTGTATTATGAGATGATACATTTGTTGCACTTGTATGATTATTTAAGCTGAGTAGATATATATTCACATATATTTGTGACACAAAGTATCATTTGGCAACTAGCAAATTCTAAGAAGTATGTCGATAGGTTAAGATTGGCTCTCTCACATGAGCAATTACCTTTTTTATACTAATGAAGCGAGCAAAGATGAGACATAGCTTAGTTATAGTGTTAAGAAAGCGAGTGTAACTCAAAATTTAATATCGCCTTGGTAAGGACCAAGATAAATTTTTAAGAGAAAAAAGCTAACATGAATGTTTCCCCACCACTTATGAAACCTATACATAACACCAGGTATGAGAAATTTATTTGGCACTGCTAAAAGTGAGCAAATGAGTATCTCAAGTTAGGCGCTTATGATGCGATTGAACTAAGACATGTAAGGTGTTTAGAGTTTAAGATGTACACTCTAAATTGGTAGAATTTTCCATCGTAGCATGTATTTTATACTGCATGTGCTTAGCGACCAAATAAGAAAGTGAGTGAATGAGTCCCTACAGTAGAGTGTTAATGATAGCTACTCTAGTGTATTACCTATAGTTATGATTGATTCGGCCTAACGGGACATTACTGGGCAAGCAGTTCGCTCGAGGCTAAGTGATATGAGGGCAAAAGGAAGATTACTTTGGAATATCACACATCACTTGTATTCACTGGCTAGCCAGTTGTGTCACTTAAATGCAAGTGGACAATGACTGTGGATTCATGTGAAGTTTAGAAAGGATTGAGTGTGGATCTAGTGAGGGATTTAGATACGCTTAATTCTGTGTAACCAAATAAGTTTGGGGTACTACAATACACTATTATATAATTGCTTTCATGTTTTCGAGTTGATGTCTCCATCCTGACCCTAACGGATTTCTAGCTTAGAGCTCCCAAGTGCAGGTGTATTCGTTGGTTGCACGACTCATTTATCTATATGAATTTAACTCAAAGTTCTGCTATTTCAATGTGATGGAGGTTGGTTATGCTCGTCATGTGCGAGTGGGAGATGTAAGAAGTAGGGGAAATAGTTACGCCCACAATGGCATAACCATTCAGTTATGGGTGGTTATAGTAACTAACCATGCCCAAAACACATCCTACATAAGTTTCTCTCCCTCTCTCATGAACAGTAATCCGTGAATTCAAAACAGTGCTTACGAGATTATAGCCATCAAAACAAGAGAGTTAGAGAGGCATTCGAGTTGTGAATTATATTTACACTTTGTCACTATAAACGAGAGTTCAACGACGATATCATAGAGTGCGTGAATCTGGTTATGGAGATAAAGATCCTGGAACGCTTCAAATCGGTAACATTCTAATTTTGTATTTTCGATTTGTTGGTTATTCTCTAAATTTAACAGGCTTCGATGGTTATAAAACTTTATACCAAAGTCTAATATTTATATTTAGGGTCTAGAATTGTTGGACTTGCGGTGTAGACCCAAACCTCTAAGCAGGGGAGCTCGAGGCGACACAGGCGAGCTCGAGGCGACGCATGAGAGCTCGAGCCAGGCAGGCGAGGTCGAGACAGGATAGTGTCAGCCTGTCACTAGGGTTTCCCTATAAAAGGGAACCCAGAGCACGAGAATATCATGCTGATCTCTTCCTCTCGTAATTTTCTCTGATGGAGGATTCTTCTCAAGCCCTGTAGCGGTGATTTCTTAATTTATTGAGAAGAATCACTGTAGCAGTAATTTCTCATTTATTGTAGAGATTTTTAGTTTGAAAATCTCATGCTTAGAAAAAGAGAAAGATTCTCTCTTTGTTCTTTTGATTGAGAGATCTCAATGGTATTTTAAGATCTGCTCTTTGCAAGATTGTATTTTTCTTTAAGTAACAATGAAATTTAATGTGTGGCTCCTGAGGACGTAGGCAAATTTTCCGAACCTCATAAATCTTGGTGTATTTTTCTCTATTATGTTTTCTTACTATTTTAGGGGTTTAGCATAGTCTCGTAATTCCTAACAACTGGTATCAGAGCCTGAAATAATCTAGAGAAAGTCGGATTTAAGCGGGAGCAATGACCATAGATGACGGAAAGGTGAGATTAGAAAAGTTTGATGGAACATATTTTGGATTTTGAAAGATGCAGATAGAGGATTATCTATACCAAAAGAATCTGTATCAACCCCTTTCAGTAAAGAAGCCGGAGTCTATGAAGGAAGATGAGCGGAACCTTCTAGACAGACAAGCCTTCAGAGTTATCAGATTGACACTACCTCGTAATGTTGCGTTTAACATAGCAAAGGAGAAGACCATGACAGGTCCTATGGTAGCACTCTCAAATATGTATGAGAAGCCATCAGCCACAAATAAAGTTTATTTGATGAGATGGTTATTCAATCTAAAAATGGCGGAAGACGCATCAGTAGCACAAGCCCTAAATGAACTCAATACGGTCACAGCACAATTGAGTTCAGTTGAAATTGAGTTTGATGAAGAAGTTAGAGGGTTGATACTTTGTCTTCCCTATCAGAAAGTTAGAACGCTACAGCCACGACTGTGAATAGATCATCAGGAAGCACCAAGTTAAAGTTTGATGATGTTCGTGATTTGGTTCTCAGTGAGGAGATCCGATGGAGAGAGTCGGGTGAAGCTACAACCTCTTTAGTATTGTATATAGAGTCAAGAGGTAGAAATTTAACCAGAGGGAATAGATGAGGCAGATCAAACCACCAAGGTAGATCAAATGATAGAAGGTCCAAATCTAGGAATCCTAATGGCTCGAAGACCATCGAGTGCTAGAATTGTGGGAAAATCGGGCATTACAAAAATCAGTACAAGAGGCACAAAAATATAATGAAGCGAAGGCAGAGGTGAATGTTACTTTTACCTCAAGGGGAGATGATGCATTGATATGCTTTTTAGAGAGCAAAGAGGAAGCTTGGGTGTTTAGATTCGGGAGCATCGTTTCATGCTACTTCACAGAAAGAATTCTTCGAAAAGTATATCCCCAAAAATCCTGGATATGTATATCTTGGTGATGATTAACCATGTGCTATCATAAGCAAGGGTGTAGTAAAAATTAAGTTGAACGGGTCAATATGGGAGTTGAATGATGTCAGGCATATTCCTGACCTAAGAAAGAACTTAATCTTAGTAGGCCAACTGGCTAGCGAAGGCTACACTATGACTGTAGACGGTAAAAATTACCGTGGCGGATTAGCGAACGAATTCGCCCGCAGAACAGGACCATCCTCTCTTAGATGGAAGCCTACCGTACCCACTAAGTGGATTCGCTGGCACACGAGCCCCCACGCTGGCCGCACCCGCTAAATCGCATGGATCCGCCATCAAGGCGAATCCGCCTTCACTAGCTAAATCCGCCCTCATCTGCCAAAACCACTTGAGCCACGTCTGCCTACGTGAGCCGAAGGCCGGATTTTCAGGGACAACCCATCCCTGCTTCCCACGATGCGAAAGGAGGAGGGTACAGTGTCCCAGGTCCGTCAGACGGCCGCCCGCGGTTCAAGCGAACGAGACAGGCACCGGACCGGCCTGCATACTCATAAATGCGGGTCACCTCACCCATCAAGAGGAAGAGCCGAAGCCGTCGGCGCGCCGCAAGCTATCCGGAACTAGCTCTGACGCAAGACGTCCATTCTCCCATCCCTATTCAGACATAGGGAGGGGGAAGGAGGCACAACGCCCCACGACCGCCGGAGGGTCATTCGGTACCTCGCCACACACAGTGAGCGGACAGCTACCAGAGCCGTCTGCATCCACATAAATGCAGCTTACCTCTCTCCAAGCAAGAGGTGAGAGCCACCGGCGCTCAAGGGACTGGCCAGACCCACTTGAGTGTCTGGCAGCCGCTGTCACGAGTACGAGGAGGGACTTTCCCGCTCCTACACGACGTGACACAACACGCCGTCCCACCAACAACCGCTTGTTGTACAAAGGGACAATCGGATGTCTGGGAACAGTGTATGGTCACATCCCATAATTCAAGGGGCAGTCAAACTGCCTCCTTCCCCTTAAAGGGCTTCTTCCAGCAACCTAGAGGGGTATGAGAAGGATCATCATCATCAAGATTGAGATCAAGATCAAAAATCGGCCAATAGACCAAGAGCCTGATCGATCAACCAAGAGAGGAAGAAGCTTTTTGCATACCCCTGCATTACAGTGCCATCTTCTAGCTCCGAGCTCCGATCGCCGGCGAACCAGAAGAGACGAACTCCTTCACCTCGAGCTTCTACTGAGTACTGAAGCTCTCCAACGACCTCGGTCGAACCGTCCAAGGGAAGCAGACTCGGCACGAGCACCGAGCGAAGCATCCTGTAGCTACCTTAAAGTCCCCACGATTAAACAAAGAGGGCCTTCCCTCTGCTTCTGTTGTAATTCAGATTGATTTAGTTTGTAATAAGCTTTCTTATCAATACAAACAAAATCCCCCATTCCCAGGAAAATCAGAAATTTACACCTACAGAAGATGGCGACCATAGTGGGAGAAGCTGTTTCCTCAAACGAAATGGTGGTAGCTCAGTTCGACGAGGTCGTTGTTGGGACGACAGTGGAGTCCCTAGAGATCAAGTTTGACCAGGCCAAGTACGAAGAGTACTTGTCTTCCTCCTCTTCCGGTGGCGAAGCGTCCCGCAAGCGCCACAGAGTCGTGCGTAGGAGCTGACCTCCGACGGTCAAGGCTCCCGCTCCAGAAGACTCTATCCGAGTCTCGACAGGGAAACCCACCCCAAACACTCTCGAGGCCAAGTCCCAGATCGAGAGTATGAAGGGAGGGTCTACTAGATGGGTCGCCAAACGACCCTCGGTAACACCCGTCACCACGGAGACATCGGTTCGCTCCGGCACAAATCACACTGTCACAGCCCACGCGAACGCTCCCTCTACTGGGAAAGCTCGCCAACAGAAACGACAGACACTGGTCGGGCAGAAAGCCCAGACCTCCGCTTCACGCGACGGCCTAGATCACCACACAGGCCCAAGAAGCAAGAAGCAAATCGGCAACTCGTCCAATCTCGGGAGGCCCTCCAAATCAGGAGCGCCAACCGAGAAGGAGGAGGCCGCCCGCTCAGGTGGACTTTGCTTTTCAGGTCACATCCCCGACGCAAGTAAACCACCCCAAGCGAGGGGCCCCATCAGGACGGGCGAATCCTCGAAGGCTGGCGAGCCTCGCCGTGATCTTTTGGCGGATAAACGCAAAGACAAGAAAATAGGCGACACTTCGCGAGCCCACTCGCTCAAACGAAGGGCTGAAACTCGCCTGCGCGCTGGAGTTCGCCTAGACGCGAGGACTCGCCCATCAAAGCGAGATTGCCTAACTCCAGCACCTCTTCACTCTACCCAGCGTGCACCGGGGGATACGTCCAAAGGCCCCTCGTGTACACACCCAAGCGATCCCTCTGACACTGGGGGTTGTCACCAACTACCCACAGGAGATCTCCGAGAATACCTGACTCGCAAGCGCACTGTACGTGAGGCGAACCCTCAGTGCCATTGCGAAAGGCTCATCCACACGGTGCTCGCCGACTGCCAATGCTTAGGAACGGCGAAACCTTCGGTGTTTGAGAGACTTTCTCAACAAGCTCCACGACGGAGGACCTCCCGTCGAACGCGCCGTCACCAAAAAAGACGCGCTACTGACGATCTGGAGCTCTCGTCCGCCACGATCAACATGACGGACAAGGGTAAGGCGGTATTCTCTGATACCCCAGATTTGGATTCCATTCTGGGACCCAATCCTCGCTTCGCTCGACGTAGCCAGGGCGGCATCTACCAGCGAACCCGTAGTCGCAAGGGAGCGAGCATCGGGTTTGATTACTCCACCCTAGTTCCTCCCTCCTACAGCGAGGACGAGGTTCATTCGGCGGCTGCCACGTCCCAAACCTCACATTCGGGACGAAGCACGCCGGCGGGAGTACACATGACCGAGCTCACCCACGAGCAGACGATGACTCAAAAGCTGGAGGAACAGCAGGCGACCATCGACTCTCTGCGGGAAATGATGGAGCAACTTCTGAATAAGAAGAAGAAGAAGAAGCGGGCCCAACACCCCTTACCCCGACAAACTGGGGATAGGGAGTGGGTACCACCCCGCCATCCTACGACGGAAACGGAAGACAACAGTAATCCACAATCCGATTACTCTTCCAAGACGTCGCTAGGGACGTCACACACCGGGGACGACACCCGTGACAAGAGGTTCGATGAATTCCAGGACCAGCTTAACGCGCTAAAACTTCAGCAAAATATGAACAAGCTGGGGGTGATTTGCCCCTACCCCATTGAGTGGGATACAGTCCCATACCCGGCGAAGTTCAAACCAATCAGCTTGGTGCAATTCGACAGCAAGGGTTCGCCCTCCCAGCACATTTACTACTTCATGGCCCAAACTGGGTTCCTTACGGGGAATGACGCCATCCTTACGCGACTATTCATAGGCACCCTCAAAGGGGTGGCCTTCGAATGGTTCCGCAAGTTGGAGCCCGGCTCTATCAAATCATAGGCTGACGTCGAAAGGCTCTTTTTGGCCCGCTTCTTCGACGACGATACAGAAGTATCGATGGCCACCCTCCTGGCCGAAAAACAACGAAAGTCGGAATCAGTCAATGATTTCGTAAAGAGATTTCAGAATCGATCGGTTCACTGCCGAGACCAAGTCTCCGAGTCGACACTGATCGAGATGTGTCGTAATAACCTAGCAATCCACATCCTATCCAAAATAGGCGCGGTGGAAACACGGACATGGAAAGAGCTCGTTCGCCAAGGCAAACAAGTAGAAAACATGATCAAGAGGCTCGAGGCCGAAGAACCACAGCCCAAAAAGGGAGCTGCAGAGCCGACCGCGCCAAAGAACCCCCCTCGAACCAGAGGAAAGAAGATCATGGCCGTCGATTCCACCCCAGCACCAAAACCTGCCCCAAGGCCTAAGCCTCGGCAGTTTGAGCCATGCCCCCCGCGGCACTATGACTTCAAAGAGGACCAGGTGGTGGCAACGTTGGATACTCTGCTCAAAAGTGGTCGGATCAAACTGCCGGAGGCCACGAAGCCCGAGGAGGCGGACAAAACCAGCGACCCAACCTACTGTGCTTATCACCGGTTCCTTGGTCACCACACGACCAAATGCTACGTCCTCAAAGACAAGCTCCAGGCCCTCTACGACGCAGGGGTCTTGAAGAAGGAGAAGGTCCAGAAGCAGGTGACCACAAACATGATCACCTTGAGCTTTGGGACAAACCTCCCAGAGGTCCAAGCTCCGGCGGGGGTAGTTCCTATCCCCAAAGCGGTTTTGAAGATCACCAACGACGATCCTCACAACCAGCGAGAGAAGGGCTTGGTCCCGCAGACCCTGCCATCGGGGCAGATAATGTGGGTTCATCCAGACCTCCTCAACGATGAACAATGGACTACAAGGCCCTCGAAAGAGGCCAAGAAGAAACACTGCAACGTCATCTATGCCACCCCAGACAAAGATGACATAGCGGCGGCCGCCTTAACCGATTCCGAGGAGGACACCAACGTCTTCGCCACAAGGGCGGGAAAGGAGTTCGCGAAGGAATATCCCGCGAGGGCGGAGAACACAGCAAGACCTCCCGCGAGGCCAGCCGCAACAACTCCCCCTAATCTAGATGCACCCAGCTCGAGTCATCAACCTTTCCAATTCAACGTACTCGCACAGCTGAAAAGCATCCCTGCGCGAATCACTATGTATGACCTCCTCCGGTTGTCCAGGTCTACTCGTGAGGCCTTGCAAGAGGCTTTGGTCGATTCAGAGGCGTTCGCCACCCATTTCTCGAAGGAAGCAGAAGCGGAACAAGAATGCACAACCTGCTGTCAAGTCTCCGAAAGACGAGTTCCATGCATCACTTTCACTCCTCAAGACATGCTCATCAGGAGCACGTCTCACGATCGACCACTGTACTTCACAGGATACGTCGGATCGGCGAAAGTGGATCGGATCCAAGTCGACCCGGGTTCCGCGTTAAGCATCGTGCCTCTAAAATTGATCAAGCACTTGGGGATACTGCCAAAGCGCTTGTCCTCAACCACCACGACTATTTTCGGCTTCAACGCCACAGGGACGCTGCCGTTGGGCAAAATCCGCCTGAAGTGCCGCATAGGCGAAATGAAGACGGAAGTGACCTGCTATGTCATTGATGCCGAGCCCTCCTACAACGTGCTCTTGGGACGCCCGTGGATCCACGACAACCGAATAGTCCCGTCCACCCTTCACCAATGCTTGAAGTACGTCGACGACTATGAACGTGTGAGGACTGTAGTGGCCGACAGATAACCCTTCAAAGGCGTCGAGAACTACTTCACAGACTCTCTACTGTATCAGGATCCTATCGAACCGCCAGTCGAGGAGCCAGAAAGCGGCAACGAGGCGGATAGCGAGCCTGAGTACGGCGACAATCTAATCCTAAATGACTTCGAGTCAATTGTAATTGGTTATGAGAGTCATCATGTAACCAACACCGTTCAGGCGGAGAAGATTGTCATCAATGAAAATTCCGACTTTGCTTATGTGTCGTCTTGCTCTACGTCTGAGGATGATGAGCCCAACGACCTATGGTCGGAACTCTACCGAGATCCTTCCCTGCATTTGCCGGTGTGGTCGTCATGCATCCAAAGCGCAGCCGATCAAGTCATCACAAGCTGTGTTCGTCGTGCCCGCCCGGAATAAATATCGAAAAGATATTATTTTCGGTCGAATCGATCGTCCCTTGCGCACGCTCTGGGATGAGTCTGAAGACGAGGATCCCGCGCCCCAGTTTTCGCAATACAGTCAAATTGCGAGGCGCATGATGAGCGACATGGGGTATGATCTCACTCGTTTAGAGGGCCTCAATTACGGCCGGGGACATAAGACGGTCATCTGACCTGCTTACGTACCCAAGGGGAAACCCCCAAATTACTTCAACAAGACTAGGAGAGGCTTAGGCTATTCCTCCTCCTCGTCGGATTTGTGTTTCCACGTCGACGAGGATTCCGACTATGCATGTTCAGGGGATCAATCGTCAATGACCTCAGCTTGGGACTCAGATGTCAGCGTGAGGGACCTGTTTGATAACCTCACGGTCAACATGGCTACTGTGGATCCCGCCGAAATAGCGGCGGATGAACAACTTCCGCTCTATGACGAGACATGGGATCTCCATGTTAACGCTCAGTGGAGCAGTCGCTTCGAGCAACGGGAGCCACCCACCGAAGACGAAGTCCTCCAGGTGAACATGGGCATCGACGAGAGTCCCAAACCCATATTCATCAGCGGTAGCTTGCCTCCTCAAGAAAAAGAGGATCTCATCGCCCTCATACGGGAATACATCGACGTCTTCGCATGGAATTACGAGGACATGCCTGGCTTGGATCCGTTGGTCGCCACGCATCGCCTCAACATCAACCCAGACGCCAAGCCAGTCAAGCAGCAACAAAGGCGGTTTCGTCCCCAGATCATGGAGGCGATTGAGGCAGAAGTGAAGAAACTCATTGAGTCCGGCTTCATCAGAGAGGAACAGCACCCCGACTGGGTGGCGAATATTGTTCCGGTCTTGAAGAAGAACGGTAAGATCCGTGTCTGCATCGACTTTAGGAACCTCAACGCCGCGTGCCCTAAAGATGAATTTCCTCTGCCCATCACGGATGTCATCATTGACAACACGTGCGGATTCGAGAGGATGTCCTTCATGGACGGTTTCTCGGGGTACAATCAAATCAAAATGCACCCCGAGGACGAAAAACATACCGCATTCAGAACTCCCATGGGGGTGTATTGTTACACGGTCATACCCTTTGGACTCAAGAACGCTGGCGCAACCTATCAACGCGCCATGAGCACAATCTTTTGAGAGCACTTGCGAAAGACGGTGGAATGCTATGTGGACGACCTGGTGGTGAAGAGTCGCCACAAAGGCGACCACCTTCAAGACTTGAGGACAATGTTTGAACTCATGAGGACTCATCAACTCAAGATGAATCCCACTAAATCATTTCTAGGGATGTCTAGTGGTAAGTTCCTCGGCTTCGTCGTCACCACGAAGGGGATCCAAATCGACCCTGACAAGGTGCGAGCCATTCAAGAGCTTCGACCGCCCCAGAACCTCAAAGAATTAAGAGGTCTCTAGGGACGATTGGCCTATGTTCGGAGATTCATCTCGAATCTTTCAGGCAAATGTCAGCCGTTCTCCAAACTCATGAAGAAAGGCACCTCCTTCGTATGGGACGAGCCTTGCCAGAAGGCCTTCGAGGATATCAAGGCGTACCTGTCGAATCCGCCTGTCCTCGCCGCGCCGATCTTAGGGAGGCCATTCCTCATCTATGTACGCGCCATGGAGCACTCCTTGGGTGCTCTCCTGGCACAAAATGACGACTCTGGCCACGAGCAAGGCATCTACTATCTGAGTAGGACCTTGCAAGGCGCCAAACAACGGTACCCGATGGTCGAGAAAGAATGTTTGGCCTTGGTGTTCGCTATCCAAAAGATGCGACACTACCTGGTAGGCCAGACAATCCATGTCATCTCCCGGATAAACCCTATTCGGGTCTTCATGACACAACCTGCGGCGTTAAATTGGCGCCTGGCTAGGTGGGCGCTTCTGCTCTCCCAGTATGACATCCACTTCATGCCACAGAAATCTGTCAAGGGACAGGCCATATGCGATCTCATGGCCAGTCACCCACTGAGGGCGGAGACCGACTTGTTTGAAGATCTGCCAAACGAACCTCCCGAAGCCAACATAACTTCGTTACCGGAGGTTTGGCAGATGTTCTTTGATGGCGCATCTCGCACAGGCACGAGCGGCTCTATTGTTGCAGGAGTGGGGGTAGTATTCACTTCCCCACATAACTACGTGCTGCCCCGAGCCTTCTCTTTAATAGAGCCGTGCACCAACAACGTGGCTGAGTACAATGCGTTACTCATCGGGCTCGAATTGGCGAAAGAGTTAGGGGTAAAATGCCTCGAGGTGTATGGCGATTCCCAGATCATCGTCAAGCAGATGACCGGCGAATACGAGGTTAAGAACGAAGACCTGATCCCACTCCACAAGGCGGCTGTCCGATTAATAGAATCGTTCGAAAGCTTCCACATCGAACATGTGCTACGTTCCAAGAACACGCACGCAGACGCCCTTGCTTCCCTGGCGGCTAACCTGGCCCAACCGCTGGGGACATCCCAATGGATCACAGTGACGAGCAGAAAGCTCTTTCGACTGAAAGATGCTCCAGAAGCGAATGCCACCCATCAGATCTCAGATCAGCCCAGCGCTGAGGATTGGCGTCTCTCGATCATCGATTACGTCATATACGGCATATTGCCCGAAGATGCAAAAGAGCGAGAATCTGTCCGGAGACGTGCTACAAGATTCTATTACGATTCGACCACCAAGACGTTGTATCGAAGGTCGTACGACGGCTTGTTGCTTCGATGTCTCTCGAAAGCAGAAGCACAAGAGGCTCTACGCGAGGCCCACAACGGCATTGGTGGAGCTCACCAACCCGGACCCAAACTTTGGGATCGCCTGCGAAGGACAGGTTACTTCTGGCCTGGGATGGTTCAAGACGCCGTTGCCTACGCGAAGCGCTGCCATGAGTGCCAAATCCACGCCAACTACATGCATCAGCCGCCTGAAGACCTACACCCAACAAAGACTTCGTGGCCTTTCGAGGCATGGGGGATGGACATAGTCGGACCAATATCCCCGCCATCGGCGAGAGGTCATCGCTTCATTCTCGCGATTACCGACTACTTCTCTAAATGGGCCGAAGCCGTCCCCTTGAGAGAAGTCAAGACTAACGACGTGATCAAGTTCATCAAACATCACATCATTTACCGATACGGCGTACCACGACGTATCATCCATGACAATGGCACGCAATTTGTCAGTCATGCATTCACCAGGTTCTGCGACAAGTTTCACATACAGAACCTCTCTTCCACGGCCTATAACCCATCAGCGAATGGCTTGGCCGAGGCCTTCAACAAAACAATCATCAAGATTTTGACCAAGTTGACCTCGACCAGCAAACGCGACTGGAACGAGAAACTTGGCGAAAGCTTGTGGGCGTATCGCACGACGGTGCGCACACCGACTGGCCACACGCCCTATTCGTTGGTATACGGCTGTGAAGCCGTGTTGCCATTAGAAATTCAGATCCCGTCCCTTCGCGTTGCCTTGGAAACAGGAATGACGGTGGAAGACAACCACCGACAACGACTCGCCGAGCTTGAAGCATTGGATGACAAGCGACTGGAAGCTCAACAGCACATTGAGTTTTATCAAGCTCGAATGGCTAAGAACTTCGACAAGAAAGTCAAGCGCCGAGCCTTCAAAGAGGGGGAGCTCGTACTCTCTGCTCGCCGACCAATGATCCTCACTTCCAAAAAGAAGGGGAAATTCCAGTCCAAATGGGAAGGACCATTCGTAGTAGAGACGGTCTACTCGAACGGCGCTTATCGCCTCGTCAAACCGAATGGCGATAAGGTCATGATGCCTATCAACGACAAATATTTGAAGAAGTACTATCCTTAGTTCTTTTTTGCAAACTCCCATGAGTGCAAGAGTCTAAACTGGCCCTCAAAACCCTCCAACTGGTACAAGAGGCTAAACTGTTCCTACTCTTCCCGCTCTGGCAAAAGCCTCTGGCGGAACTCGATTCGCCTATCTCCTCCAAGGAGACGGCGGATCCATTAAGTCGTTCATGTCACGACAAACACAATTCAATTCACCTATCTTATCCAATGGGATGGCGGATCCACCAAGTCGTTCATACCACGATAAAGGCGATCTCGATCCGCCGAACCTCCTTAATAGGATGGCGAATCCACCAAAGTCGCTCACATCGCGGCAGACAAAACCAACTCGCCAATCCTCTTCCAAAGG
>BQKN01064817.1:1714-90840 GCA_022839385.1 Asparagus kiusianus
ACACACACACACACACACACACACACACACACACACACACACACACATATATATATATATAGGTGTGTATGTGTGTATGAGGATACTGAGTATAAGCTAGCAGCTCATTTTGCAAAATGAGCTCCCAGCTAACTCCCATGCGTGCCCAATCTCGATGTAAATAGTAGGGGGGCTCACATGGTATTGAGTTGACAACCTATTTTACAAAATAGACTGTCAGCTCATATACATTTTTTCTCACACGCACACACATATACACATATATGTATATGTATATGTATACACACGGGGATAATTCCAAAGGTAATCAAAAAAATGTAGATTTATAGCAACCTCTATTATCTCTTGCTCTTTGCATATCGTTTTTTGTATTTTTAGCTTCATTTGTGACCTTTCATCTATGGCTTAAGAATTTAGATTAGAATTCTTTCTGGAAGCAACTCCTTTTCTTTCCTAGGTAATGAAAATAAATCATCCACTTTCGAAATTTACTGGAAAACGAAATTAAACACCCCAAGAGGTTGTTTAGGTTATGGTGTTGCACTTAATCGTGATTAAATCATAGAGATTAAACAACAAGAGCGGAAGCTATACCTGAATCCATTGCTTAGATCTGAGTTAGGGTCTTTTATGATCTTCTAATCTTAGGGTTTCTCCTTAGTATCTCTTTAGATGGGGATAAGAGAATGAGAGTGTGTTAACCCTAGATTAGGGACTATAACCCCATATATATAGGTGTTGTACTTTTGTAATTTGGCCTCTCATCAAATTATAAATACAACCTGGTATCTGCATAATTAGCTCATGACATATTTAAATACTCATTGACCCAATTAACTGATTGATCACTTTATACAGGTCAACTGTAAAGATAGCAACACACACTAATATAACATATGTGCCCACAAATAGATTTAATTAGATTTAAATCCAACAATCTTCCACTTGGGCACCATATGTTTTCTTAAAGTGTGTATAACCTTATGAGCTCAAAAATTGCTATCATAAATAAGGGTATTTCCAAACAATCTCATCCATTGACTATATTAATATAGGATCAAAACGGCATTCGTCACAATTATCGTAACTCGACCCATCAATGGACACATATACTAATACAATCAAATGACATAGATCAATCATAGATGTGCAGCATGAAAATTACATGCAATGTGATCAGTAGATGTCTATTTTCAACTGGTCCTATCTTAAACTTTAGTGAGGCTAACCTCAAACATAATGTACCTGAGTGTATGAACTAAAAACTTTATTCTGATCAGATAATACAACCTAACATAAAGCACCAAAATCACAAACTCCCACTAAATCATGATATCCTCAAACAATACCACACCCATATGAGCACTGTGTTCATGAAAGACCTTAGGTGGCAATCCTTTAGTAAGAGGACCAGCTATCATTGCGTTTGTCCTAATGTGCTCTATGGATATTTGTCCACTCTGTACCCTTTCTTTCACAACTAGGAACTTAATGTCAATATGTTTTGACTTAGTTGAGCTCCTGTTGTTATTGGAATATATTACTGCAGATTTATTATCAAAATATAACCTTAGTGGTCTTTCAACATTTTCCAGAATACACAGTCCAGTGACAAAATTTCGCAGTCATATTCCCTGATTGGATGTCTCATAACAAGCTATAAATTCTGCTGCTATAGTGGAAAAAGCTACTAGTGTCTGTTTGACACTTTTCCATGATATAGCTCCTCCTGCTTACATATAAATATAGTCTGATATAGATTTTCTGCTATCTTGGCATCCAGCAAAATCAGAATCAAAATACCTAATGATCTCCAACTGTTCTGATTTTTTGTATGTGAGTATATAATCTTTTGTTTTATGAAGATATCTCATAACCCTTTTGACTGCTATCCAATAATCTATACCAGGTGTAGGCTGTCTAAAAATCACAACAGATAGCTGATCCCCATCAAACACCAATGACGAAAGTTACAATCTGACGAATTCCAGAAGGCTACAATTTAAAGACTTTCACGTAGATCGCTGAAGGTTACAATCTGACGACCTTCACGACAACTAATGAAAGCTCCAATCAGCAGCCTTCACAATCAACATTAGGAGTTACAATCTGATGATTCTCACATTTTTAAGGAGCCAAGACGAAGATTACAAGATGACGATCTTTGCAACGCTCTAGCAAAAGAGACTACAAATCGACGGTCTCTTCAAACTAAAACATAGATATCTCTCAAACCGTAAGGAATTTGGTAAAACTGTCGGAGCAAACTAAACCCTATAGGGTCAGTTTGGTCGGTTCTGTCTCATCGAGATAGCCGATTTTCATATATAATTCATCCCATTCCGACTTATGGTTTGAAAGTTATGACCTGTTCTTCGCAGCAAGTTATGTTCTGAAGTCCGTCTGCGAGACTGGACTTCATCTGAACATTGGACTTAGCCTGAAGCTCGTCGAGCCCACCTGAGGCTCACCTCTACATCCAAGATTCAAAACGCAGAGGTCATACCCGCATTTTAAACTCAAAACGCAGAGGTCATGACCGCTTTTGAGATTCAAAACGCAGAGGTCGTGGCTGCGTTCCAAACTCGAAACGCAGAGTTCGTGGACTTAAAACGAAGAGTTAAACTCTGCGTCCAACGACAAAAACACACAGTTCATGCGAAGCCCAACTCTGCGTCCAACGACAAAAACACACAGTTCATGCGGAGCCCAACTCTGTGTCCAACGACAAAAACGCACAGTTCATGCGGAACCCAACTCTACGTCCAACGATAAAAACGCACAGTTCATGAGGAGCCCAACTCTACGTCGCAGGTCCAAAACACAGAGTTCATCTCTGCACAACGCGACCTGTGCGTTTTTAGCCTAAAACAGGCCCAACTTTGCGTTTCAGGTCTTAAATGCAGAGTTCGGGCCCAGAACGCTGTTTTTAGTGTTTGACTCGTTCAAGCACGATTTGAACGGTTCCAGAACCGTTTTCTCCTCACGATTTGAGGGGATCACCACCCTATCATGGAAAGATTTATGGGGGTCAGTTACATCCTATTAAACCCTCATTAAGGAGAGATTTAAGGGGGCAGTTATACCCCTTAATCTCCTATAAATAGGGGTAAACTCAACCGAGTTAAAGGCAGTCTTTTTGGATCTGAGAATCGACAGCAGAGAAGAATCCTTCGGCTGGAGCTTTGGAGATCGGCAACAGGAGCTTCTTCATCCTTGGCTTGTAACCGACTTCTGGTTAAATTAACTCTTTCATAGAGTTTCAAACTCGTTCAGAGTTATCAACTCGTCCAGAGTTCTAAAACATGCTTTGCAAGTTCTCTACAACCTCAAATCGTGAGGAGAAAATCACGTTCCAGTGAATCAAGACGTTCGGATCGTCAACGAGAAGCAAACTCGACGCGAGCATTCGAGGGAGGTATCTCATCGCCACCGTGAAGAACCCAGAATTAAATAAAGGGGAGAGTCCAGATCATTCTCCTCTCTTTTGTAATCGAGAAATCCAATTGTAATTGAGATCGAAGGAATACAAATAAATTTTTCTTTCATTTTGTTTACTTCAAAATTTTCCACAAACACCAGGGTTGCTTAAGTATCTGCATAACATCCTAATAATATACGCAATATCCGGATGCGTACACACCTGAGCATACATTAGACTTCCTACAACCGAAGCATAAGGAATATTCTGTATTTCCTAAATTTCAAGGTTGTTTCTAGAGCACTGATTGATACTGAACTTGTCTCCTTTAGCAACAGGGATGTCTCCTGGTCTACAGTCTTGCATGCCAAACCTTTTAAGTACTTTATTGATATAGCTCTTTTGTAATAATCCAAGTATACCTCGAGAACGATATCGATGTATCTGGATTCCTAATATAAAAGAGGCGTCCCCAATATCTTTCATCTCAAAATTTTTTGATAGAAATTTCTTGGTTTCGTGCAACATGCTTATATCATTAGTGGCAAGCAATATGTCATCGACATACAGAACCAGAAAAATAAACTTACTCCCACAGAACTTGTGATATACACAGTCATCAACAATGTTTATCTCAAAACCGAACGAGATAATTATTTGTTGAAACTTGTAATACCATTGACGAGGAGCTTGCTTGAGTCCATAGATGGATTTTCTTAATTTGCAAACCATATGTTTTGGGTCTCGTGACACAAAGTTTTCTGGTTGCACCATATAAATCATCTCATCAATATCGCCATTGAGAAATGTAGTCTTAACATCCATCTGATGTAACTCAAGATCAAAATGAGCAACAAGCGTCATAATTATTCTGAAAGAGTCTTTCGATGAAACTGGAGAGAAAGTCTATGTATAATCAATGTCTTCCTTTTGAGTAAAACATTTAGCTACAAGACGTGACTTATACCTCTCCACATTACCGTTTGCATCCCGTTTGGTTTTAAAATCCATTTACAACTAATTGGTTTTGAACCTTATGGCAATGGGATATGTTCTCAAACCTTATTGTCTTGCATAGACTTGTACTCTTCATTCATGACATCAATCCACTGTTGAGAGTTAAAACTTTTTATGGCCTGAAGAAAGTTGATTGGATCATCTTCCAACATTCCATTATTATCTTCATGCTATTGAAGAAATACAATATAAAAAAAGCTATCGCTTGCAACCTTGATAAAGTTAGTTTAAACAAATAAGAGTCAAATGATCAATTTACTTAATGAATTTCTTAAACTTTCTAATTCTTAGTCAGATTTATATTCAAGTTAGTCTTTTATGACAACTCTAAATAAATTTTTAAGAAATAATTTTTAAAGTGTTATACCTTGCTATAGCACTAGCTTAGGACTTTATTTGATGTAATGAAACTTTTGCATGCTTAGCTTAGAGTGGATAACAGTTTCTCAAGTCCTCTTGATCTAAACATTTCTTATACTAACTCAAAAAAAAGTGCGAAAAATAGGCACTAATAAAAATCTTGAACTCTAAGTCAATTCTAACTTACTATGCCTTAATTGTCTGAGGATTTAAGCCCGAGAAGTATGGATTTGATCCTCTCGACTATAAAAAAGTAGTGAAGAGACCATGACATGAATCATAGCCATCAATTTGCCTAGAATATGGCTTTCATTTACCCTATGTTTAACACTCATAATGCCCCCCTGATTTGAACTCATTTCCTAATATATGTTCAAAAGCAAATCACAACCAACCATTAAACAAATTAAAGTTTATGATATAGTAGTGGTCTCTCCACTACTTTTTTGGTAGTGGAGAGGATCCAAATCTAAGAAGTATTTCTATACTTAATAACCTAAGTCCAATTGGGTTGGGATCCACTAGTCCAAAGCTTGTTACATGTTCACTTAGAAAAGCTCGATAGATTAGCAAAAATCACTAAGGAATAAAGAGATTCATGTATGTACGTGTGTGTGTGTATATATATATATATTTCCCAAAAAATAAAATGATCAATAAGCTTGGGAATTTATTGAAATAAAGAGATAGCATATTCTTTTTAGAATTATAAAATAAAGTCCCTAAGTTGAACTTAATTTTGTATAACTATAATGAAAATATTTTTCAAGAAATTTACTTACGAGACTACAACTCATCCTTTAAGGTAACCTAAGTGTTTAAACGTTTGTTGTATGTGCTAAATTCAACCTCGATTTCTATAAAAGTGTGTGAGAATTTTCTTTCTTTCTTTTTTATTTTTTCTTGCTAGAAGACTGGCAAAAATTTAGGTGTGTGGGTATTTGATCATTATATTTTATTCCATTTTTATATCCTCATTATCTATTTTATTAAATAAATATTCTTGCTAATATCGCTTATGAATTTTCAAAAAATAAAAAATTTAATAAATAAGAGCTTCAAATGGATATTATCTCAAGCTCAAAAGATCACTGATTGAAGCCCTAAATATGTCTATGAAATTATCCTAGAGGAGGGGGGTAAATAGGGTATATGCTAATCTAATCCGATATTAATGCCAATTTAAATCTTATTAACAATTATATCTTAGCAAGATTGATATTCAACAAAATATGAGTAAGGATATGTAATTAAACAAGGGTAAAATAAACATGAACAAATATGCAAATGAGATAGTGACATTTGACAATCGTAAACACACAATGTGATCACGGAGTTCGGTCACTCCCGACCTACATTTCCGCTCCCCACTCTCGAGGAGAATCTACACTATCTTAACCTGTTTTCAACGTTCACTGAAAACGTTTACAACTCACACAATAAGTTTTCTAGCTCACCGAAAACTTTCACAATTCACATAATTGTAACTACACAATACACCCTCTAATTGTTGGCCTAGCCCATGTCAACTTCCTCAAGTACTTGGATTTATCACCTCTCCCTAGGCTTTACTATCAACGCCACTCCTCTTGGAATTGACCCCGTCTCTCACCACACACTCCTCTCGGTGTACTTTTGTTTTACAATGTGATCTTACAAATTAAGCACAAATAAAAGTGTTTATTCTCTAAACAAGATGAGAACTCAATTAAGCTCACTCTTAATGTTATAACCTTCTAACCCAAATATACTATATATGAAATACTTAAGCTCAAGTGGGTGTGTGTGTAAACAATGAGCAATAATCAAAACTAAACTCAATATGAAATCTAGCTTAATAAAATGGTTAATCAACAAATAAATATATAAAGCTAGAGATTGAGTTTAGAGAAAACTTCTCTAAAAACAAAAGTGAGAGAGAATGAAATTGAAGCCCAAACATGAAAAAAATGATCTCCTCTTCCTCTTGTGAAAATCTCTTCACATAAACACTTAGAAAACACAATTAAACAAACTTAAACCCTTGTAAACTTGTTTCAAAACTTTCTTGAGTGGTTCAGAAGTTTGAGGGTAAGGGATATATATAGGTTTACGAAACAAACCCCAAAAACAAAAGAAAAAGAAAAAAACCTGAAAAATCAAAAGTCTGGAAAACTAGTCGATACAGCGTTATAAGTCGACTTGTACTGTAAATAAGTCGACTTATAAACTAGCCGTTACAGGATGAACAACTAATATGAGTCGACTTGATGAAGTCACAAGTCGACTCGTCTTGCATCAGTCGACTTAATGGATTATGAGTCGACTAAGCAGACGTTATCTGTATTTTCCAGCATAGTTCATAAGTTGACATATTTCAGCCACGAGTCGACTTATAAACGTGAACAGACACTGTGCATGTATGAAATTAAATTTTTGAGTGTCTTTAAAAATAGCAGATAAAATCCAAAAAATATATAACTTTGGAAAATACCTACAAACATGATTTTGATCATGTTAGAAAAAGAATTTTAAAAAAATCATTTCCCAATTGTGAAAACTCTTCATTTTGCAAAATAGTCCAAAATATAAAATCTCAATAAACACATAATTTTGATAAAATGATTTCAAAAAAGTTTCAAACTTCTATTAAATAGATTAATAGACTTTATGAAAGATATATAACAGTTAAATTTAGTTATTAATCTACAACATATTATTTTGCAAATCGGTAAACCATACAAACTTGTTAAAACTTAATTCTGACGAATTTATTTCTAACAAGTTTTGAAACAATTTAAAATAGATTTATAGACTTGTGGAAAGATATAATGAAAACAAATGTGTGTGTATAAATTTTGAGCTCTAAGTATAAATACACAAAGTATAAACCTAAAATACTATACCCAAGCAATTAGATCTTCAATAAAGCTCGACTTGGTAGGATGACTTGGTAGGATGAAGCATAATAGAGAATCATTGACTTGAATGCATAAAAGCTTCATTCTGATTCCGCCAACCTTCTTTGAATATCATCGTGAATGCGCAAATCCATTCAACCTCTAACAGAGGATTTTTGTGTAGAATACCTAACAAGCAAATAAACACTCAACAAATATTGTTAGAAATTATTTATTAATCATCAAAACTAGATTAGATAGTAGACTCATAAACATGATACCTAACAGCCTAGAGAAGCCTAACACATACGAGCGCAATAAAATTTTAGCAAAAGTTAGAATAAGAGAGTATCGATAGCACTATTGATAGGTGTATCAATAGCCATATCGATTTTAGTATTGATACCACTATTGATACTAGTATCACCATTAATGATACTGATATTGATACTTGTATTGATACTTATATCAATACTTTTGTAGATATCCAGTTAACTGTTATGGATTAAAGGCTAAAATTGTATTTCTTAGGGGCTAAATTTGATCCAAGGGTTAATATTGATTTGTATAATCTATAAATAAGGGTAGAGAGAGTTAGACATAGAAAATTTTATAAAAACTCTATTTGAAACAGAGGATTACTCTTAATTGAGAATAAAAAATGTAAACTTTAATTTGTAAAAAATAAAACACTTTCCACCTTTTTAAATTTTGTTCTTCTTCTTATTTGATAACGAAGATGAAGATTTGCTTCACAATGGGCTAACTCTTTACAATATAAGTTTTCATTTTCTCTTTTATTTTCTTTTTTAAATTTGCATAGTTTAGGGTTTCATTTCTCGTTTTTATTTTATGTTTTGTAGTTTAGATTTATTTTTATGCTTTATAATTTAGATCTATTTTTATACTTTGCAATTTAGATTTTTATTTTATTACTTTTTTATTTCATTATTTGTAGTATAGATTTTCATTTCTTTCTTTTTCTTCTTGATTTGTAATTTAGATTTATTTTCTTATGCTTTATGGTTTAGATTTTAGTTTCTTACTATTAAGTTATACTATGAGTAGCTAACCTCTTTAGGTTCTCTAGGACTGGAAGAAACTCGTTTAATTTTCTTTTGGTTTTTAAATTTCTCTCTTTTATGCTTAAAATGATCATATTTAAGATAATCAACTAGAGAACTAATTGGTAGAAAATTATTTGACAAACTATACCTATCTTAAATATTTTAATAGTTTATGCCTTTTCAATTCTAGAGTTACTATCTACTTATTTATTTCTTTTCATGATTGGTAATATTACTTGAATATGTTTGGATATGTTATACTTGCTTTGAGTAACTTGATAATTTATACTTAACATTAATTTCTAAGTAATTGAGAATCAAAAGTGAGTAGTTCTTAAATCCATATTGAGATTAACTAGTATATGTAATCCTAAATTTCTATTCCTCTCACTTGTTTTTCTCCATCTCGTTTTTTATTTCTTCTTTTAGCTTTATCCACTTTTTAATTTTCTTTCATTTGTTTCTTTTTTCCTCTTGTTTTCTCCTTTCATTTTAGCCCTTTTATTTACAATTGCCCTCAACGAAACCACACTTTACACTCTATTTTCCTACACAATTCAAGAGCCGCTTCAAAATTTTCATATTACTTTCTTATGGGATCGATATTTCTATATATTATAACTTAGTTTTTATACACTTGTAAAGTTTTATATTTATTCACATCATATGGCCAGAACACATCAGCTTGGCTCGAAGCTCTATAATTGCCTTTAATGTTTGAGCTATTAGTGCCCAACTGTTATGGTGTTTACTCATCCAAGATATGGGTATTTGCAAAAGGATACAATAAAAGTCCTAACAAAATGACCTCAACCAACTTAAGTGGCCCAAACCCGACAGAGGGCTTGACCCCTGTAACATTTCCTTTTTCCTTCAGATGACCGGATACCGTTACTAATACCTATGTATAAATTAGTAACATTTTTATATCCCATATAATCTTTTAGCATGAGGATTTTAACTTAGCTAATTTTCATATTATGATCTAGTTAATGAAGTTATAACATGCATACAAACTTAGCATGTAAACCTAAACTAACCATGCTTTAAACTTTAATTAGAGATAGACCATTTGTGAAATACCGAATTTGAAACTCTCTAATTAACATAATTATTTAATTTATTCAGCCATTTTAGTGGGTGAAATTTATATAAAAACCCTCAAATTTGGCCAAATTGAATATTCCTCTTCATATGGGCTTATAAATAAGTGCACCCACCTCCCATTTTGCCATAAAAAAAGCTTCCAAAACCTCATCCCTCCCCTCTGACTGACTAACCCCAGCCCCTCTCCTCTTATAAAAAAAGAAATATAAATAGATTCCATAAGCTCCCTCTCTCCAGCTCTAAACGTTGAAGAAGAAAGAGAGGAGAAAGAAGATAGTTAAGGATTTTTGAGGAGGAAGTGGAGAAAGTCTCAACCCTAGGTATAACTCTCTTTTGTATGTTGTTATTAAGGATATTTGACTGAGATTATATGATTTAATTTTGTTTTGGTCTTGCATGTGAGGTTTTTATCATTTGCATGTCAATTTTATCTTGAAACAGAATTTCGTGCAGAAATTTCTAGCAGAATACCCTACTAGTAAAAAAATAATAACTTTCTTTGTATATATCCAAATGTAGAAATTCTTCCTGTTCTGAAAACTATACTTCCGTGGATTTCATTTTTGGCCTTGTTTATTTAATTCTAAGACCATTTACTATTTTGAAACAATATTTTAACTCAGTATATGTGTCTGAAATAGTTTGCTTGAGTTATATCCATTGTAAAAAGCATAAATCTCAATATATACCATGCATGCTTGAAATTCTTTCTGTTCCTAAAATTAAACTTAATTATATTCTCTTGTTCCCTTTAGTTTTCTTCTATTCTGGTATTCTATGGACTTTGCTGTCAACCTCGTGATTCTGAGTATTGCATATACATCTCCACTGTTTTATTTTTTGCCCTTTAGTATATCTATATTGTGATGTGCATAATGATTTTTTGCCCTTTAGTATATCTATATCTAGATAGTGTTAGATATAGGTGCTCTGTAAGAAAAAATTGTATATTGTAATAAGACCTATATGAATATAATATACTTGTTCAAAATGATAGTATGTTATTTAGGTCAATATTTATTTGGTATTATTTTAAATATAGATAAAGTCCTTAGAATGATACTAGATTAACAGAATTTTGATAGTGAAAGTAATGAAGAAGAGATCTGATTAGTCGCTAACGTATATTCTAAAATATTTCTAATTGATGAAGTGTTGAGATAGGACATCATCACTTTGGTAAAGACTAGTGTATACTCTATTTGTCCTTTAGAAGGATGATGATCCATCTTTTAGATCATTGATGGTGAGACATCAAGATATAGATACAGGTGACTCATTAGTGAATGAGTTGACTGAATGACTCACCGAGAATGTCTAGTTGGTGATTATACTTAACTGTCAAATAGAAGTTCTCAAGTGATATAGTACAAATTGGTCTCTTGACCTGCGGCATGAGTGCAATATCTTACATGTCAATATAGGTGTACTTAGACTTTTACCTAACCACGGTTCTCATTGAGTTGTGCATAACGGTTCTTGTTAGGTGCATCCCGAGACATAAGTAAATATTGAGATGCTAAGATGGGATTCGTCTCTCCTAGTATAGGGGTTGATGTCATAAGATTGTTTGATATAACTATAACCTAGAAATCCTTGGCCAAGGTAAATAAGATAAACTGAGTATCAGTTTGATCTTAAAGGTTATAAGTTTAATATCAACAAACACTAATCAAGCTATTAGGATTTGACAGTTTACCATACCCTAGGCTCGATAGTTTGACATTGTTTGACGAAGAGACCGGACTGTACAATGTTATCACTGAGTGGTCCTGATAAAATTGTGTAAGCATCTTGTAGACATTTATCATAACTTGTACCCCGGTAGTCTTCATGTGTAGCTACCACCTTTATTATACTTGTGGATATGATCCACTAACGAATCTTATGTTAGGCCCTAGAGTCACACCAAGCGCGTACTTGAATCCTATGAAATACAATTTATAGAGCTAAATGCATATGATTGATACGCATATATGATTTTTAGCGGATATACATAAACATGAATATATATCGGTAAAATCAGAATGCTATATGCTTAAGAACTAAATTCTAGTATTTTCCCATAAAGTTAACTTTTAGTCAACTGGTTGACTTTTTGGTTAACAGTTGACTTTTGGTCAAGTCATTGAATTTTTTTGGTCATAAGATGACTTATTAGTTAATGATTAAAAAATTACATGATACCGTATTTATAAAACATCGTATTGATGTTGTATTTTCATTTATGAAATACACACTTTATTATACCTTGATTAATGAGTCATGAGATGAGTCGTTAAGGTGGTATGGTTTGGGAACATGGTTTTAGTACATAGTTTTGATTCTTCATGACTCTTTGCATGACTCATGAGATGAGTCATTGCATTTAAAAGAATCATTACATTTAGATGACTCATGAGAGGAGTCATGACATATCTCACTCTATATATATGAGCTCTCTCTCTTATGGAAAGATTAATGAAAAATTGGTTAAGTGGCTTTTTCCATAAGAGAATAAAAGAGTGCTCAACCTCTTACTAAACTCTACCAATCATTAAGTAAGAGAAAGTAGTAGTATTTTATAGTACACGGGGTGGATATCTTGCCTTGTGTCTCAAGTGGACTCTGATTTTATCAAGCTCACTTGAAGACATGGAGATCCACTACAAGGAGGTGTACAACAATAAGGAGAACAAGCTAGGGGTTGTTCGATCTACTATCGAATCATGCTACAAAAGTAAGCCTTCAAAGCTCTTGGTTGCTCTCTTTATTATAGGGGTCATGTTAGATTTAATTAGAATGATCCTAGTTTGTATTTCTTGCTCTCTACATGCTTAGTATTATTATACATACAATCTTCCGTTGCATATTTTGCATGTAATTAGTACGAATTTTCAACAGATAGGTCATGCCTAAATTTTTATGTACCTCACTAAGGGGCGTTATAACCCGTCGACTCATCAAGACGACAATCTTTCATGTTGACATGAAAAGTGGGATCAATCGACCCTATCGTCGATGACGACCCACCTAAGACACTCGACCACTCATGAAGATGACTTGATGAACATTCCCTACTGTCGACTAAGTTGAGGACTTGACCCCTACCTCTCGCCTCCCCCTAAGAGCATATGTCAGCATCCTAGTCCACATTGGAGAAGCCTTATCTAGATTTTTGCCTGATGTTCTCCATGACTTGTCAGCTACCCACGTTCCTTCTGCCACGCTCTTAATCACTTCCCGCAAAATAGGAAGACACTCTCTCCCGTGTCGAAGTGACTTCCCCTCCAACCGCCAGTTGACCCCTGTAAAGCGATGGATGACTCAGAATGCCAGCATGCCTTTTGCCACGCTCTCAATGACTTCCCGGAAAGTGCGGAGACACCCTCTCCTGTACTGAAGTGACTTCCTCTCTAGTTGCCAGCCGACACCTGTAAAGCGAGGGATAACTCGGCTCTTAGCCCGCACATCATCATGTTGGACCCTAGAGTTGGGTGATTAGGGTCTTAAGGCAATAAATGTGCAATAAAAATGAGACAAGCAATACACCACAAGATGAACAACCAAAGTAAATAAGATAGAGTTAGAAATCGTTATCCAAGTAACGCGCAATGCGTTAATGAGGTTGGCCCGCTGACCTACGTCCCCGTTCCCCACTCTCGAGGAGAATCCACTACACAACTCGGTTTGGAAGGCGGAACTTCTTTTACACAACGATCTCCACAAGATCTCATAACTACACAGTTGATCAACACAAGATCTCACTCCCACACAGTTGATCTCCACAAGATCAAGATCACAATAGTAGTAAATGGTGTAAAATCTCTCTTTAAAGTGTCCTTATGGCAAGGAGAAAGTTACACTGAAGCTTGGGATGTGAACTTGAAAAACAGAGAAAACAGGTTTGAAAGTTTGAGGCTCTTTTAAAAACAGTAAAACAAGACAACAGGATTTTTTCAATAGACAAGAGCATGTAGGAGAAGAGGGGTAGAAGGGTTTATATAGGAAAAAGAACAGCTATAAAAACCCATACCCAAATCTCCCAAAATCCCGTAAAAATAATTTTCTAAAACTGTACTAAAAAATCCGTTGGGGTGAACGGCGGTCGACCGTGAAATTCTCGCGGTCGACCGCGAGCCACTTTCGAATCTAAGAAAAATTTAAGAGACTTTTACGGTCGACCGTGACGGTCGACCGTAGGAATTTTCAGAGTGTCGGTCGACCATCACGGTCGACCGTGAAAGTTTTTGCTGCCCACTCAGAGAAAAACATAGGCACGGTCGACCGTGGCGGTCGACCGCAAACTGACACAAAAGATATCTGTTTTAAAACTTGTTTTTGACTCTTTAAAATTTTGTAAAAATACTAAAATATCTTCTAAAAATCGTGTAAGTTTGTAAATTGTTTTTAATACTAAAAACAAACTGTTTAGAAAAGTGATTTTATGAATAGGTCCTCATACTTGTGAAAAATGATATTTTGTTAAAACGCTCAAAAATATTAGTATGAAAACGTGTGTGATATCTCAATAGCTTCAAATAAAATCTACAACTACTTACCTACATTCTAGCACTAGAGAGAAAATAAAAACTAGCTAATATCCTCATATAGAATTATATTTCTTTGAGTCTTGATATAGCTTTGAGTTGATGAAGCTTTCACTTGTATATGTTGTTCTTGATTAACATTTGCTTTATCACTATGCCTCCCCCTCCTTTGGGTATCATCGTTGTAGCTCATATTCCATCCAATCCTCTATGCGTGGTACTAACAAACTTGATATATATATTAACTACAATATCACTCAACAAGTAATTAGTACGGATAATGATGGTTGTAAATCATCATCAAAACATAAGGGCTAACAATCTTCCCCTTTTTGATGATGACAACCAACCATTATATAGAAGTAAAATAATATAGCTTATAGATAGTAGCTCCCCCTATCTATGAGCTCTCCCTAACTATGTGCAACAAATGAGGAGATTTCTCTCCCCCTTTGTCACCATCAAAATGGGGTAAATGGAATGGTAAACAAAAAAATGCATATGATGTGCAACAAACAAACAAAACAAAAGCTTTTACATAGTGCATAAACCCAAACCATTTCTTATGCTACAAAAGTCATCTTCACTAAGAGGTTTGGTAAAGATGTCCGCTAATTAAGATTTAGTGTCAATATAAACAAGAGAAACATCTTGCCTCTCTATATGATCGCGTAAGAAATGATGGCGCACATCAATATGTTTGGTTCTAGAGTGCAAAACAGAATTTTTTGAAAAATTTACAGCACTAGTGTTATCACAAAAGATTTTTATATTTTGAAAATTTAAATCATAGTCAACTAAACTTTGTTTCATCTATAAAACTTGGGCACAACATAAGCTGGCGGCAATGTATTCCGCTTCCGTAGTGGACAAGATAACATAATTTTATTTCTTGGAGGCCCAAGAGACAAGAGAGTTACCCAAGAATTGACATGACCACTCGTACTTTTGCGATCTACCTTACATCCAGCAAAGTCGGCATCACAAAAACCATAAAGATCAAAAGAGGTGCTTTTTGGGTAAAATAAATCAAGATCAATTATTTTAGGAGAAGCTTGAAAACGTGCACATGCACATACACTAACATAATATCAGGTCTACTAGCGACGAGATAAAGAAGACTACCTATCATACCTCGGTATAGTTTTTGGTCTACATCCTCACCACTATCATCCGCATCAAGCTTGACACTTATACTCATGGGAGTTGGTGCATTCTTAGAATTCTCTAAATCAAATTTCTTCACCAATTCTCTAGCATACTTGCTTTGAGAAATGAATATCCCATCCTTAGTTTGCTTGACTTAGAGTCCGAGAAAGAATGTGAGCTCTCCCATCATGCTCATCTCAAAATGGTCTTGCATAACTTTAGAGAAATCCTTGCATAGTGATTCATTAGTAGCACCAAAAATGATATTATCAACATATATTTAAACTAAAATGAAATCATTTTTCCTTTTTCTCATAAAAAGAGTGTTATCAATTTTCCTTTTAGAAAAACCATTTTCAAGAAGAAAACTAGAGAGGTGAGCATACCAAGCTCTAGGAGCTTGTTTCAACCCATATAAAGCTTTTTGAACCCGGTAAACATGATTAGGAAATGAATGATCCATAAAATCGGGGGGTTGCTCAACATATACTTCCTCTTCTATAAAACTATTTAAAAAGGCACTTTTAACATCCATTTGAAAAAAAGTAAATTCTTTAAAGCTTGCAAATGCCAAAAACATCCTAATTGATTCTAACCTTACAACCGGTGCAAATGTTTCATCATAGTCTATTGCCTCCTCTTGATTGTATCCTTGGGCAACCAAACGAGTTTTATTTTTTGTTACAATACCATGTTCATCAAGTTTGTTTCTAAAAAGCCATTTTGTTCCAATTACACTAGTATTGTTAGGTCTAGGAACTAGTTTCCAAACATTATTTTTTGAAAATTGTTTAATTCATCATGCATAGCTAAAATCCAAAACTCATCTTTTAAAGCGTCATTAATCTTTTTGGGTTCTATTTGAGATAATAAGGCAACAATACCACACTCACTCAAAGCCTTTAAGCGAGTTAGAACTCCTTGTGAAGGATTCTCTATTATTTTCTCCTTTGGGTGATTTGGTGCAAATTTCCAAGCTTTGGAGAGTTCTTCTTGCTCTTGCACTTGAATGTTATTGCTTTCTCCATCCTTTTGAGAATCTATTGAGGATGTTTCATTTAGTTGCAAGAATTCTAATCCTCCCTCAACATCATCAAAATCTTTCCTAGGCAAACCAACTTGTAAACCAATATTAGTCTCATAAAAAATAACGTTTATAGATTCTTCAACAACAAGAGTTCATTTGTTGAAGATCCTATAAGCCTTACTTTGAGGTGCATATCCTAGGAAAATGCCAACATCAATTTTAAAATCAAATTTATCATGGTGATGTTTTGTATTTAAAATAAAGCATTTAAAACCAAAGATACGAAAATAGCCAATAAAAGGAGTTTTGCCATAAAAGAGTTCATAAGGGGTTTTCTTAAGCTTTGGTCTAATCAAAACACGATTCAAAACATGGCAAGTCCTATTGACGGCTTTCGCCCAAAAATACTTAGGCAAATCAAAAGAATTTAACATAGTTCATGCCATCTATTGTATGGTACGATTTTTCCGTTCAACAACACCATTTTGTTGGGGTGTTCTTGGAGCAAAAAACATATGAGTTATACCACGATGTGTACAAAAATCATAGAAAAAATTATTTTGAAATTCACCACCATGATCACTTCTAAATTTAACAACTTTTAACTCTTTTTTATTTTCAATTCTTTTGATATAATTTGAAAATTCTTCAAAACATTCATCTTTACTACTAAGAAAGATTGTCCATGTAAAACGAGAGAAATCATCAATGATAACAAAAACATAGTGTTTGCCTCCTAGAGAGGTAACACGCATAGGACCAAATAAATCAAGATGAAATAATTATAATGATTTAGAAGTTGATACCTCATTGATAGATTTGAAGGTAGACTTAGTTTGTTTACCTTTAGCATAATCTTCACAAATGGTATCTTTGATAAAATGCAAGTTTGGTAACCCTTTTACAAGATTCCTCTTGGATAATTTTGATATCAACTCCAAGTTGGCATGTCCAAGCCTCTTATACCAAATCCAAGGGTTTTCATCAACCACTGCAAGGCATTTAACATCTTGATCTACTAGCTCATTCATCTCAAAAATGTATACATTAGATTTTCTATTAGCAACAAAAATAGTTTATCCATTTGAGCTAATAATGCACTTATCCAGTTTAATCGAAATATCAAAACATTTGTCACTCAATTGGCTAATGCTAAGAAGACTATGATTTAAGCCATTAACCAAATAAACATCTTCTTTTACGAAAGAAGGTGTCTTACCAATGCATCTAATACCTATGATTTTACCTTTCTCACCGCCACCGAAGGAGACGCTACCTCCTTCAATCCTTGATAGGGTTGCAAAAATCTCTTTGTTGCCCGTCATATGATGTGAGCAACCACAATCAAGGTACCACATCTCTCTATATCGTGTTCGTGATGTTCCTTACAAGAAATGAAGATGTAGTAACTTTCGGTACCAAAATCTTGGGTCCTTGGTGGTTAGTAAGCTTGGTACATTTGGGTACCCATGTCATTCCATAAAAATTATGATTATCTTTAATCCTACAATGAGTGGAGATATGATCATGTTTCATGCAATATGTGCACACAAAATTTCTCTTGTGTGTAGGAGCATAAGATTTATGAAATCTATTTCTCTCATGGTGATGATGATTAGCATAAGCATGAGTAGGTCTAATTCTACCATTTTCAATTTCAAGTCTTTCAATCTAAGATCTTAATTGTTTGTTTTTAAAATCAAGATCCCCTAGCAATTCATCTTTTAAAGCAAGAGATGTTTGTAGTTGTTTAAGTTTGGAATCACAAGAAGTATGCAATTTTTTAAAGGAAGAATTTTCTTTTAACATCCTTTTAAACTTAATGTTCAATTCTTCTAATACGGTTGCTAGATCACATTACATATAAAATGATTCACTTTCGGTATCGGAAACTACCTCCTTTTCATAAGTCATGAAACAAATGTTAGGATCATGAAGAGCAATCTTTGCTCCTTCTTCATTGCTATCCGAATCGCTTGGTTCGGATTCCTCCCATCCCGCATACATGGCTTTCTTCTTCTTGTACTTCAAGTATTTCTCCTTAAGCTTGGAGCAATCTTTGGTGATATGACCCGGTTTATTATATTAAAAACATTTTCCTACACGTGAAGAAAATTTATTATTAGATCTAGGATTAAACTTCTTATTCATTTTAATGAGTCTTGATATTCTTCTAGAGAGGTGAGCCACTTCTCTAGAAAAATCAACTTCACTATCCGACGATGATGAGGAGTTATTACTAGCTTCCTTGAGAGCTATGGTCTTTATTTTTGGTGATGGCTCCTTAATCTCCCGTGGGGGCACTTCCTCCTTCTCCTTTCCCTTAAGCTTCTTCTCATGAACCTTAAGCTTGTCAATGTGGCCATCGAGAGCTAGAGTAGTAAGATCATGAGCTTCCTCTATGGTCGTACCTTTGGGTTCCCATGCCAGAGTCAATGAGCGAAGGATCTTGTAGTTCATCTCTTGGATAGTTAACTTCTTATCAAGACCATGCAATTCATTGATGATATTAGTAAAACGAGAAAACATAGCATCAATGGATTCATTTGGAAGCATTTTAAACAACTCATGGTTATGCATAATCCCACTAATTTTAGATTCTTTAACTTGGGGGGTTCCTTCATATGTAATACATAATTTCACCCAAATTTTGTATGCGGCTGCACACGTAGAAATCCTATTATACTCATTGGGGGAAAGACTAAAATTAAGGCATTCATGGCCTTTGCATTGAGATTACCTTGGTGCCTTTCTCCATCGGTCATGTTACTAATCTTGGACTTTTCTACATATTTCTTCTCTATGAGTTCTAAAATGACAAGATCAATGCAACGAAGGTAAATCCTCATTCTAGCCTTCCAATAGGTAAAATTGCTACCGGTGAAAAGAGGGGGTCTAGTGGTGGATTGTCCCTCTAACATATGCACATTCATTGAAGCCTCCATAAGATCTTTTCTCTAAGGTGGTTAGACCAAAAACTAATATAGAGACCAAGCTCTGATACCAATTGTTGGACCCTAGAGGGGGGGTGATTAGGGTCTTAAGGTAATAAATGTGCAATAAAAATGAGACAAGCAATACACCACAAGATGAACAACCAAAGTAAATGAGATAGAGTTAGAAATCGTTATCCAAGTAACACGCGATATGTTAACGAGGTTCGGCCCTCTGACCTACGTCTCCGCTCCCCACTCTCGAGGAGAATCCACTACACAACCCGGTTTGGAAGCCAGAACTTCTTCTACATAACGATCTCTACAAGATCTCACAACTACACAGTTGAACAACACAAGATCTCACTCCCACACAGTTGATCTCTACAATATCAAGCTCATAATAGTAGTAAATGGTGTAAAATCTCTCTTTACAGTGTCCTTATGGCAAGGAGAAAGATTACACTGAAGCTTGGGATGTGAACATGAAAAACAGAGAAAACAGGTTTGAAAGTTTGAGGCTCTTGTGAAAACAGTAAAACAAAACAACATGATTTTTTCAATAGACAAGAGCATGTAGGAGAAGAGGGGTAGAAGGATTTATATAGGAAAAAGAACAGCTGTAAAAACTCATACCAAAATCCCCCAAATTCCCGTAAAAATGATTTTCTAAAACTGTACCAAAAACTCCGTTGGGGTGAACGGCGGTCGACCGTGAAATTCTCGCGGTCGACTGCGAGCCACTTTCGAATCTAAGAAAAATTCTAGAGACTTTTACGGTCGACCGTGGTGGTCGACCGTGGGAATTTTTAGATTGTCGGTCGACCATCACGATCGACCGCGAAAGTTTCTGCTGCCCACTCAGAGAAAAACATAGGCGCGGTCAACCGAGGCGGTCGACCGCAAACTGACACAAAAAATATCTGTTTCAAAACCTGATTTTGACTCTTTAAAATTTGTAAAAATTCTGAAATGACTTCTAAAAATTGTATAAGTTTGTAAATTGTTTTTAATACTAAAAACAAACTGTTTAGAAAAGTGATTTTGCGAATAGGTCCTCATATTTGTGAAAAATAATATTTTGTCAAAACGCTCAAAAATATAAGTATAAAAACGTGTGTGTGATATCCCAATAGCTTCAAATAAAATCTACAACTACTTGCCTACCTTCTAGCACTAGAGAGAAAAAAAAACTAGCTAATATCCTCACATAGAATTATATTTCTTTGAGTCTTGATATATCTTTGAGTTGATAAGGCTTTCACTTGTATATGTTGTTCTTGATTAATATTTGCTTCACCTCCTCCTCCTTTGGGTATCATTGTTGTAGCTCATATTCCATCTAATCCTCCATGAGTGGGACTAACAAGCTTGATATATATATTATCTATAATATCACTCAACAAGAAATTAGTACCGAAAATGGTGGTTGTAAATCATCATCAAAACATAAGGGCTAACACATCACCGCCTCCCTATGGAGGGCTAGAGGTGACCTTTTCTATCATGACGACTGAGATATATACAGGTATACTCCTAACCTCTAGAAGGGGGGAATCGAAGAAAAAAGCTCTCAAAGCTCTCTCTCTCTCTCTCTCTCTCTCTCTCTCTCTCTCTCTCTCTCTCTGAAGGCAACCCATAGTTCTTCATCCACATAGAGGAACACACAAATCCTATGAAACAACACATTGTCATCCTAAGAACAACATCTGTTCTTGACCTACCTCTTCCACACTCAAGTTTTACTAACTTGACCATGAGAGGAACTATAGGGGAACCAATCCCCACCCTCTCACAGGTTCTTCTTATCTGTAGAGCATGGACATCATACCTCCATTCAAGAACTAGGCATAAAGTCAGAGAAGAAAGCAACCCCTTCTCACTCTCCCCTACCATGTCCCGGCGAGGACCCAGGGGGACCGATCCAGTTCCAGATCAGAACCGATCCTAGCCCGGATCCAATTGACTGTTTGGTCGTAGTCATCAACAATTTAGCGCCCACCGTAGAGCCTCTTTTATTTTTCGAGAAGACATGCTAAGTTCTGAACAAAGGTCTGGTTCTACTCATCCTGAAGAACAACATCAGAGTTGCATCATCCAAGCTAAATGAAGTCAGGAGTTGTATCATTCAAGCTAAGGAGAGTTATCTTTGGCTAAGAGGAACCAACATAGGCATAGTCCTCAAAGGCCTCAGTGACTTATCTGGGGAGTGTTTGCCAAGCACACTATCTGCCAGATGGTAGAGTGACCTTCAACCCCCCCTAAAAACCCTCCAGAAGAAGACACACCATAAGAGTGGTTATCTTTCTTAAAAAAGTAACCTCGGCTTCTAATCACCATTATAAAATAACTCTGGCTAGAATATAGGATCCGATCAGGCTAAATATCACTTAAGTTCCAACTGGCAATAGCTCATATGAGCATAGGAGGAGTGATTAAGTCTGTGATAGGCGTCTTGGACCATGAGGATTCCTTGAAGGAAACTCTCATATACCAGCGATGAGATTGCAAGAAAAGCTTAGGGCCTATCAACTAATTATCTTCTCAGGAAGAATGACCTTGGCCCTTCAATTGATACCTGCACCACTAAAGTTGCCTAAACTTTAATGTTCGAAGCATGAAACCCGCATGATCCCCATAAGGTAGAGTTCTCCATTCACAGCATGGTCCAGCCCTCAGTGCTCTCGAAGTTCTTTCGAGAAAACTGCTATAGTTTGTCATTTCTAGGGGGTACACTACTGGCAGGTGGATTCTCTTTCCAAGAGAATTTCCACTATAAAAGGTACCATGTAACTTCTGGTCGTGCCCCCAACCCTCACGAACCCGACCTGGAAAATGCCATTCAACATAACTTATAACGTTTTGGCAGTTCCTTTTGCTAAAAGTCGGCATGCTAATCATCCACCTTCAATGCCTTACTAAAGATTCAAACTCAAAAGAAACTTTGGCTAATGAGATGGCAAATAGAGTTTTGACTCATCTTCATTTATCATTGATTCATCTGTTATTGTAAAAGCAAAATCTATCTAAAGAAGTTCTATCTTGGCGGCTTCATCCACTACAAATCTACCTTTGAAACAAAGACAAACCAAGATCACAAGTGGTTCAACACCCTTGGGCATCAAATGTCTGCAATGGATACTTTCAATAAACATGTAAATTTCAATACTAATAAAATCTTATCGAAAATGAATTAACTCTTATCTCGCAGGGATCAAGCCTTCACTAGGGCTGAAGACCTAGGCACCTATGTAAGACCTAGGCACTCAACCTTAGGGTTGTTATTCGGCCTCAAGGCTATCAAAGACCTAGTCAACTCTCAAGAGTTCTAGGCATTTGACTCCTTAGTCAAATTTCAAGCCCTTTGTAACTCTTCAGGGTAAATCCAAGGCACAACATTTGGTCGAATCCTCTAGTATTACTCAACCATCATGATTAATCAAAAACCTAGGCATCCAAATAAGTCCTGGGTGACTCAACCTAGGGGTTGGTATGTCAACAAGCCCTTGGTACCTTCTTAGGATAAACCCAAGGCACAGCCCTATGGTCGACTTCCAAAATCACCACTCAACCATACAAGTTTTATGAAGACCTAGGCACCTACGTAAGATCTAGACACTTAACCTTAGGGTTGTCATTCAGCCTAAAGGCTGCCAAAGACCTAGTCAACTCTTAAGGGTTCTAGGCATTTGACTCCTTAGTCGAATTTTAAGCCCTTGGTATCTCCTAAGGGTAAACCCAAGACACAACAAATGGTCGAATCCTCCAGTATTACTCAACCATCATGGTTAATCAAAAACCCAGGTGTCCAAATAAGTCTTGGACGACCCAACCTCAGGGTTGGTATCTCAACAAGCTATTGGTACCTTCTCAGGATAAACCCAAGGCACAACCCTATGGTCGACTCCCACAGTCGCCACTCGACCATACGGTGATTATGAAGACCTAGGCACCTATGTAAGACCAAGGCACCCAACCTCAGCGTTGACATTCAGCCTAAAGGTTGCCAAAGACCTAGTCAACGCACAAGAGTTCTAGGCATTTGACTCATTTCAATCCCTTGATACCTCTTCAGGGTAAACCCAAGACACAACATATGGTCGAATCCTCCAGTATTACTCAACCATCACGGTTAATCAAAAACCTAGGCATCGAAATAAGTCCTGGGTGACCTAACCTTAGGGTTGGTATGTCAACAATCCCTTGGTACATTCTTAGGATAAACCCAAGGCACAACCCTATGGTCGACTTCCACAGTCACCACTCGACCATATAAGGATTATGAAGACCTAGGCACCTACGTAAGACCTAGACACTTAACCTTAGGGTTTTCATTCAGCCTAAAGGCTGCCAAAGGCCTAGTCAACTCTCAAGAGTTCTAGGCATTTAACTCCTTACTCTAATTTTAAGCTCTTGGTACCTCTTAAGGGTAAACCCAAGGCACAACATATGGTCGAATCCTCCAGTATTACTCGACTATCATGGTTAATCAAAAACTCAAGCGTTCAAATAAGTCTTGGGCATCCCAATCACAGGGTTGGTATGTTAACAAGCCCTTGGAACATTCTTTGGATAAACCCAAGGCACAACCCTATGTTCGACTCCCACAATTGTCACTAAACCATATGGGGATTTTGAAGACCTAGGTACCACGTAAGACCTAGGCACCCAACCTTAGGGTTATCATTCTGCCAAAAAGGTATTCATAAGCCTAAGGTATGAATATTAAGTGTATGGCCAATACTTAATTGATCTAAAAACTTAAGCAGTCATCTGTCAAGTTTTGGTCAATTAAACGCTCAGCCAAACTAAGGCATCAGGTTAACTAGTTGTCATAAGTCCCCAGCACGGTTCGACACATTACAACTAACTCACTTTAGCCAACATTTCTGTCACGCCCTGCTTTCCAAAATTCTCGGGAATCAAAACGGGAACAAGCCCATGACGTATTAGATTGAGAAGAAATATACACTATCATTTTTTTCTCTTTTCTTTTCTTTTCTTTTCTTTTCTTCTCAATCAAATACGCTAAGCGTCAAATATATAATCTCAATCACAGGTCCCCAATCACAATAGCAAGAATATAAAGATAATCCAGAATAAGAGATAAACATATCATGCATGGTAAATCATCCCAGACATAAAAAACGGGTCAAAGATACCCTTATTACAACGACAGTTCAACTAGGAAATAAGAAATACATAGTCCATAAAAGAAAGTACTGTTAAATACTAAAACCATCATCAACTAAAGGAAAGTACGGTAAAAGAGTTCTAATGTCCAACTACTACTATAGAAGGAAACTACTACGCTTCAACTAGTTCTTCTACTCCCTTGGGAAAGCACTCCGACTTGTCATATGCTGGCTTTGCTTCAACGTCAAGCTGGACCTATCCGTCTCCTAAGTCTAACGCACAAAAAAGAAAACAGGTGTACGTCAGTGTATATGGCACACGACAAGATCTCACATGAGCAAATAAAATGGTCTAACAACCCAAGCTATGATAATAATAATGATAGAACATGATTCTGTAATTCTAGTAATTTAAGTGAACATTTTCTACTATCAGAATGAACAGAAGAACTCAAGCCAACTGTAATCTAATTCCCATGACTATTCCATCCTATAACAAGTTACTGGTCAACTTCTTACATAAAATCATCACTCATATCACCGGAAATTTGACTGTTCATAAATCCCCTACGTGTACCTAATATGCCGCTATACTGGACCGGTCAGAGGGCTACACGCAATCCGATTTCAACCTGGTTCGAACTCAAGTTAAACTCGGGTGAATATCCAATTCACGGACCAAAGTGACTACACTGGCTTCACTTTGACCTAATAAACTAACCCCAAGCTACACTGGATCATAGGGCGAGCCTGGAAGATACATCAATAGCTATATTCGATCACATGAACAAGGACTTCCCTATCATAACTCTTCTAGATACCCTACGTCAGCAATCACATTTCCTATAAAACTCCGATTCACCACCTAACTTAGACAATACCCACACGTGTCACTAGGTCTGTTCATGACATATAAGGCCACTAAGTTAGGAACTACTAAGGTTCTCCTCACATTAAAATAATGAATAATAATATGACATATTGAACATGATTAAACTAGTTTATGAAGCATAAATAAGAATAATAATAGAACATAAAATGCATGAACAGTCTACCATAACATGAATGCAATACATGAGGGGGCTTCATTATTATCTTACCACTGGGATGTCCGAACTTCTCATACAAATTATACGTACTTACGTATCCTCTAATATAATAATGCGATAAAAAGAAATCTAGAAACCAATATCATTTTGCACATGAAATGCCGTGCTCTACGATGACCAGTCATACTATCATAAATAATAATATTTTTTTTCAAAATTATTCTTTACAACTATTTCTCATTATAACTAATTTAAAATAAAATATTTATGTACTATATATATAAATTCCTTTCTGCATGAAAAGTAATATTTTCCTATAAATTTCCCTTAATTAATTTCTTTTCGATAAAATTTCACAAATTCAAATTTTAATACATAACTTGTCATTTCATCTCCGCAATTTCTTAAAAATACGATAAACAGCATTTTTAATCTAATTTCCACGTACGCTCGCAATCATCATTCCACGCAGATAATCAAAAATGCATATTAACCACAATAATAATTTAACTACATGTAATAATTATAATAACTCGATATTAATCATTAATTAAGAAACAAGGGTAAACGCGAGATCTTTCTTGCGACGCAGATCGGATCCGACGTGAGAAGCGGGGTTTCACGGCTCGGGGCTAACGACGGCGGCTCGGCGGCGACTCGGCATGGCAGAGGAGGGTGGCTGGACTTGGTCGACGGGTGCGGTTGGCCGAGGGAAGAGGAGGCCGAGTGGGGTTGTTCGCGGGAAAAATCGTGTTCTTCTTCATTGTCGATTCCATTGCACTCTTAAAGAACAACTTTTTGAGTTACAGAAAGATCCGGTCTTTTTATAAGATCCGGTTACAATGAAAATCAAACAAAAAAGAAATAAAAATTACAACTTTTCTCTTTTCTCGAACAAATCGCGAGCTCCTGTTATCCGGTCACTCGCTTTGTGGGTTGTTTGCCTGCGCCGGGGTTATTTGCCGTTGACCACCGCGAGATCTGGATCCAAGCAGATCTACGAAGTATTACGGGTATTATCTCACCAAGGAGATAACAGCCAGAGGGATTGTTTCACCAAGGAAACAACCGCTCGAATCTCGGGATCAAAGACCAAGCTTTGATCCGGAGTGTAGCAATGTAGATCTGAGAACTCGACCCTCTCGAACTCCTGCCTTTTGTGGTGCGGGTGCTCGCCGAGAATCAGATCTGAACGTCCAAGTCTTCAAGCCTTCAAAACTCGTGCACAAGTCCTCAATTCGGCAGAGTTTCGGCTCTCCAAAAGTTCTTCCCAAAAGTCCTCAAAAATGAATGAACCCATGGCCTATTTATAGGCAACCAGAACTGTGCCCGTGCACAGTTCTGGGCCTAGCCACCCTAGGGTGGCTCGGCCATGGCGGAGCCACCGGGTGGCGGCGCTGGGGCCGAGCCACCTTGGGGTGGCTCGGTTTCGGCCGAGTCCCCCGGGTCTTGTCCGTTTCATCCGTCGTTCGGTTGTTTTGTCCGTGATTTGTTTCGTTGCTGATCTGGACTTTGATTCGGTTGTGTGGTCTTGATTTGGCAGTAAATCCGCCTTAGTGTTTGAGTTCGAATCCGCTTTACGGTTGGACGACTCATTGACTTCCCGAACCGTTGGATTGATTCCGCACGCGAATTCCGTTGCTCGTGTGCAATTTGTCGATCTCGTTGCCTTGTCACTCGATGGTTCGTTGTTTCGTTGAATCACCGTATCGAGCTGTGCTAAGGGACCTATAGGCAATTTTATACGCCTACAGATACCCCCTCCAAAGTATTTCAGCCTCGTTCTTTTATAGAAGGGTCTGGAATGCTTTGGATATGATTGTCCCTACCCTTAGTCGGTGTAACGGGACCTGGAAATGACCTCTGCTCTGTATTCCTTCAATCCTTCAGTCCATTCGGTGCTTTGTAGAATGTCTGTAGGAGTTCTGGCGTTGCATTTATTGTCTGACCGTTGTCGGAATTATGAACTTGAAGTCGATTCCTGATTTTCCAATCTTTAGCTCGTGCTTGTTGGTTCAACATATAACTGATTCTCGATTGTCGGCGTTGAGTCTTTATTTGTGACGCGTTGTCCGGCGTTATATTATTGAGTTATCCTTAAGAATATTTTTAGAGAAATATTCTCCAGGAACTTCTCAACAAAAATGGGGAATAGTTTATACTCGTATACCTTATTGGAGTATTTTTTGTGCCCGAATGAGCTGAACCGACGCCAAAAAAGGTAATAATTTGGCTCAAAAATTCTCCCGATCCTTCCGAATGCGCGGGAGAGACCAAAATAAGCAAGGGATTGAACCCTCGGTCGATTTGAAGTTGTTTTGACGCTCAAATCAGCTTCAATTTGAATTCTGGTTCAATTCTGGTTCAAACTGGTTCAACCTGGTTCAAGGCTGGTTCAACCTGGTTCAAAACTGGTTCAGAACTGGTTCAAGACTGGTTCAGACTGGTTCATTCTGGTCTGGTCTGGTTCAGTCTGGTTTGGTCTGGTTCAGCCTCTTTTGAACTCATTTGGACTGATCTGGTCTGGTTCAACCTGGTCCGGTCTGGTTCAGGGCTAGTTCACTTATAAAAGGGGTCCCTTTCTTTTCTTTTCCTCTTTTCTTCTCCTCTCTCTAGGCCCCCCCCCTTGGCAATTTCTTGCTTTTCTCTTCCCTCAAGCTTCCTTTCTCCATCTAACCCTCAGATCTGTCTTAGATCTAGCCTTCCTTTGGATCCTGGACTGAGAAATCCCCCAAAAAACTCCAAACAAAAGGTTTCTTTCAGGCCCCTCGAGCGCGTGGTTCAAGTTTCCTTAAAGGTCTCATCTTTATTGGATCTCGAGCCTTTCTTCAGGTAAATCCTCCATAATCTTGGTCTATTTCATGTCTGATCCAATGTATGGAGTCGTGGGGTCATATGTAAGGGTTGAGGGAGTGATTTGACGCATCGAGCTTTCCTTTTAGGGGGTAAAAATTAAAATTTTGAGGGGTTTTTATGCAAAATTTAGGGCTGAAATTATTTTTTGAATTTAACCCCTTGGCTTATTTTGCAGGTCATCATGTCCCGTGCCTCGAGAGGTCGCTCCCCCGCTGCGTCGGTTGATGGCGCACCTCCCTCTTATGCTGGTGAGCTATTTTTGGTAGTATTTACAAATTAGTCCATTTTTTCTTGGAAATTTGCAAATTGGTCCTTTTACCCCACGTTGTTCTCCTTGGTGAGGCAATCGGGAAGAGCCTTGATTCTCCTTGGTGAGGATTAACGCTTTAAATATATGTTTTGCTTGGTCAAAACCATATCTCAAAATAAAGGGGGCGATTTGACGCTGCATTGTGCTTTATAAGGCAGGGACATATTATCAATATGCCCTAACTTGTGATTGCACAACGTGGCCAAATCGTCTCACCCTTTATAAGGCAATGACTCTATCTTACCCATTTATAAGATGAGTTCAATTTCCTTTTATAGCTGAGATTAACAAGTGTTTAACTGTTTATTTCCAGTGGCATATCCTTCTGGAGTGTTCTCATCTCGCGCAGTGTACGGGCGTCGTGGCGAGTACTATTCGACTTCCGACGATCCTACCCCCATTCCAGCTACTCCTCAGTTTGCTCTGGGCACATCGCTGAGGTTGCCCAAGTGGTGAAGGAAGGTGGGCACCGGGCTCTTCGACAGTTGATTACCGATGCACCTTTTGTGAAGGACGCCAGTTCTATTCAGCCTCTTCGTAAGAGCGATTTCTTATTTGGCGATTTCGTCGAAGACCCGGATGCTGTATTTATTGATGCTGAGCAGTGGCTTCACAAGACCAGCAGTGGTTTCATCTATTTACCAAAGATTCCTCGGCACCGCTCATTGACTGAGCTCAGACGTCAGGCTGTGACACGGGAGATGTCGTGGTGCTTGACTGAGGAGCATGAGAGTGTCCATTGCGGCTATATCACCCATCAGGCATTTCCTGGATCGAGTAGGGGTCATGTTACCGGATTGCGTCCCGGGGTATTGGGGCTGGATGAACCACCACGTAACGAGTTCCTTGCCACTGCTTCCACCTTGAGGAATCGTCTTGCTGTTCTGGGACGGGAGATGCCAGCGACGCGTCACAGGATTTATGGTTGGGTCCATTCTTCGGACAAGTTTTGGTGGACTCGCATGACGACGTACGTCTTGAGCCGATGGGGCGAGGAGTTGCACGCTTGTGGCCTATATGCAGCCGTTCGTGCCACCATGTATGGCTTGCCTGTCAGCGCGAGGCATTTCTGTGCTTTGTTCGAGCTATATAATCCAGACTCGAAATCTTTTCTGACCCGGCAGGGGGAGTTGGGCTTGGCTCTTCACGAGATGCATAGGATTTCTGGTTTGCCCATGGGACAGATGCTATACTAGGAGTACTTTCCCTTTAATCACGAATTGGACCAGTTGAAGGATCGTATGCCCGATCGCTATGAGACCCTATGGGATCTTACTTGTCACTATTACATTGCTTTAGCGTAGTCTGAGCCTTTAGCAAAGAGGACTAAGGCATCCGTGAGTCTGAAGCAGTTTGCGAATTACTTGTTCAAGAATCTGGAAAGTAATTCGGGCGAGGCTATCTGTGAATTGGCCCCACTTACTCCCTCAGGAGTGAACAGTTTGTTGAAGAAGATTGACGCTCATTCTTATACCACTAGTAGTTTTGAGGGTGGTTTTCCTGCAGGTACCAGGTTCAGATCCTTTCTATGGCATGCGACAGCACCGATTCGACCGATGACTCTTCTTGCCGGTTATCTTGCTATTTGGCTAAAGAAGTGTGTGGTTCCATATCAATCTAGCGACACCTTGCCCTTGGAAGTGCTCTACCCAGCGGTCCAGCTCGCTTACAAGAAAGAACTTTCACTTCTTCCGGTAATGGTAGCTGACATTCATCGAGGACTTCGACAGCTTTCTAGTGCCTTTACACGGAAGGAAAGTGATTTGCCAGGTCAGATTCCCACCATTAAGACGGAGCTCCCGTACACTTACTTGATGGCTTGGTTCGTCCTTCACCGTTCCGATATGATGTCGGTACCGAGCGCCATAGACCACTCCGTTCCCCTACTACAGCAGCTTGAGAATGGAAAATGGGAAGGGCGTGGATTTTCGAACGTCAGACAGCAGCTGTAGGTCCACAAGTGTTGGACGTTTTCCACTTGCTTTCCGTAGTTCTCCGGCCGATACGGTGACTGTTTGATAGACGAGGAGAGGCCGAGGGAGTATCGAACTCACCTAGACATCGGCTACTTCAACTGGCTGGTAAACATTAGGCCAGGTTATCTGACTTTTCGGGTGAGGGATCAGTGCTTCATAGAGCCATATCTACCCTGCCGATTTGCTCGCCAGTTTGGCTATGATCAGCTTTACGTCGGGAACCCCTCGTCAGCAGCTTTTGGCCTACGGCGGTCTGGTGGATGGTCTCCGTGCTTGGTTGTGGACTGTGACTGGCTGTACTGGTGCCAAGTTCAGTCTCCCAAGTGCTGATCGGCAATTGAACCTCACTTTCTTGAGCTGCAAGTGGTTGTTAGCAGCCAATAAGACTATCCCCATGAAGCCGATCGCAGAGCTAGAGGCCGAGGAAGCTTCTCAGGTTGATTCTCGTAGGATTCAGGAGAATGCTCAGTCATAGAGGACACGGAACAAAACTCGTCGGATTGATGAAGAGGGAAAGAGGACTTTCCATTCTGCAGACGAGGCTTCAGGCGGAGACCCTGAAGATTACAATGACTTTTCCGAGCGAGGTTAGTCATTCATATTTTTCTTCTGCTTTCCAGAATTACTACAGCTGACAATGGTTTGATGCTTCAGGGACCATTGATGACCAGGAGGAAGAGTTCCGTCTTCCTCCCCAGGCGAGACCTTCGACTATTGCCCCTGCTACCCGGCGGAAGAGATTAGCCCGCAAGCCGCGTGCAGTCTCCCGAGCCTCTGATATGGTCTTGGCTGGTGATGATCCTGCTAGTGACGGAGGTAACATCTACCCTGTAAATCGTCCCCTCGGTTATTCATAACATTGACTAATGCTTTTCCATCTCTATACAGGAGAACGTGGAGAGAGCGAGATGAGTCCCGACCCCGTTCCTATATCTCCTGGTGAGTCTGACCCCCTGCCACAGGTAGAAAGGTCCACAGGAGCTGCTGACATTGGGGAGGATGTCAATGTAGGACCTGATTCCGCGGATCCAGGTACATCTACCATCAACAATACATCTTTTCGATAGTACACAAAGGGATTTGTGCATCCTCTAATCGTCTCTGTACTTCTTGCTCCTTCAGATAACTTGCAGGAGGTGAACGAGGATTCTGGAAATAAAGAGGCTAATGTACCTGTAAAAGGTAATTCCTTTTCATTGGTTTTAGTCTCTTCATTCTTCTTTGATACTTATATTTTCTTGTGTCAGACTTATCGATCGATGATTTTGATGAGGAAGGCTTACTTGTGGACACTCCTATGATTCACTTCATGTGTGGCTCTCCTCAGATTGATGACCAGTTGCCTGGAGACATGTTTCCTGAGCCCACATTCCCTGAGAACCTTGAGGGGGGTTCTTTTGAAGGTGTGTGCCTCCTCCAAGTTAATTATAGGACTAGCCAATTCTTGACTAATGCAGATAATGTAATGTCTCTGAAAATTCTGTTTTGTGTATGACAGGAGCTTTTGTCGAGGGTGATCCTGTTGAGCCAGCTGTGAGACCGACTACCCCAGTTGATGCACCTACAGCCGTTACATCTCCACTACCCCCAGTGACTCAAGAGGGTATGAGTTAAACAACTGAGAATGTTATTTCTTTCCTCAAGGTCTTTTTCTGACGGATTTCCCCTTCTTTGTGTAGGGGCTTCTTCTCGGCTCCATGCCCTTGTGAAAGAGTTGCTATCAGACGACGATCCTGAGAAGATCGTTCTCTGCATAGAACTTCGCTCCTTCTTCTCTTTTGTGAACGCTATGATTGGCAAGCTCTTCCACGGTGGACTCCTCCTTCGCCAATTCAAGCCTTACCTTGATTCCAAGGTCAATTTGATAAGAGAAGCAGGATATCCAGATTTGGCACAGGTTATAGTTGATGACCTCGATTGCCTAGATCATGAGCTTCAGACGTTTCGTGAGCTCCGAGATGCAGGCGCTTCCTCATTTATTGCTGCTGAGCTGGATACCCGCTTATAGTCACTGCGCGAGACTCAGATTCTCGCTGAGCTTGAGATTCAGATGCAGCGAGACCGAGTAGATCAAGTTGAGACCGGCCTCGCTACCAGATTATCTTCACTTGCCGAGCTCGACCTTTCCATTACCTCTTGTGAGACCAAGGTAGACCGGCTCAGAAGAGAACTTCGTGAAGAAGAGGAGGCTTTGGGTATTCTTCAGATGACGAAAGCGCAGGATCAGCAGACCTGCACGGCTTTGTCCGATGAGTTGAAGTCCTTGAAGCAGAAGTTAGTCGAGACAGAGGAGACTACTGCGAAGACTTCGACTGCCACCGAGGAGTCCATCAGAGCTAAACTTAGGCAAGCTTATGATGAGAAGCTGTCTAAGATCAGTCAGCAGATTTTTGGTCATAGTTTTGATGTATGATTTTATTTGCTGAGTACTTTGACCTTTGATTCCTTTAGTGAAACTGGTTTTTATTTTTATCTTTATTATGATTCGTCATTCTATTTGAAATGATTGACCATAATATTCATAGGATTTTTAGCAAACCCTCAGCCATCAACGGGTTTGATGAGCCTTTACCGACTACCGTTTGAGTCGGGCTAGCATGCGAATTGTTTAAATCCGTTCGCATGTAACGTTGTGCTCAAAGATTGAATTCTCTGAGACTTCGTGCTATGATGTCGAATACATAGACTTCGCCATTGTTACGGGAATAGGCTACCCGGCGACACGTGTTAGGTGTTGACTTTAGGATTTTTGGCTAACCCCCAGCCTTCAACGGATTTGATTAGCCTTTACCGACTACCGTTTGAGTCAGGCTAGCATGCGGATTGTTTAAATCCGTTCCGCATGTAACGTTGTGCTAAGAGAGTTAACTCTCTTAGTGCTACGGTATTGAATACGTAGACTTCGTCTTTCTCCTGTGAAAAGACTAAACAGCAACGTGTATGAGACGTTGACTTAGGATTTTTGGCAAATCCTCAGCCTTTAACGGATTTGATGTGCTCTTACCGACTACCGTTTGAGTCGGGCTTACATGCGGATTGTTTTAATCCGTTCCGCATGTGACGTTGCGCTAAAAGAATGAACTCCCTTAGACTTCGTGCTATAACTTCGAATATGTAGACTTCGCCATTGTTATGGGAATAGGCTACCCAGCAACGTGTATTAGACGTTGGCTTATCCCTACTTAGGCTTCGGGATAAAACACCCCAGAATCAGGTTCTGGTGTCTCTTTCTACGGGAAAGAGTCTAAACCGGCGACGCGTGTTAGGCGCCGACATATCTTTTCTTAGGATTCAGGATGAAATTCCCCATGCGTGTGAGGCATGGATTTCGGTGTTATTAATAACAAACTGCCACAATGTTGAATATGCGGACGGGCGTTCTTTTTAATGGTTAAGAACTAACCGGCAGCGCGTGTTAAGCGCAGACTTATCCTTACTTAGGTTTCAGGATAAAATACCCCAGAATCGAACTCTGGTGTCTTCTTCTGCGGAGAAAGACTAAACCGGCAGCGCGTGTTAGGCGCAGACTTATCCCTGCTTAGGTTTCGGGATAAAATACCTAGGATGAATCCTAAATTGATAAATTTTGGAAAAGAGTTGGTGTGGGAAAGGAAGAATTTTATATTCTATTCCCCGAGCAAGGAAGGAAGAATTTTATATTCTATTCCTTGATTCTGGAAAGGAAGAATTTTATATTCTATTTCTAGTGCAAGAAGAAAACTAGAAGTGGGATCTCCACTCCGAGAATCCGGACGGTCTAGATAAAGTTACCTTTTATAGGATTGATTATCTGATCAAAAGATGAGTTTTTTCGTTTATCGAAAGAAATTTCAACTTCGGTTATGACCATGAGAAGGTTTAACCAAAGAGAAAAGGAAGGGAGTTCTTTCGTTTATCGAAAGGGGACTCCGAACTGAAAATGGACCTCTTGTTCATGGAAAGAGTCAAGAGGGCCGGAAGAACATTTTTTTTTGTGGACTCACTGTCAATTGGAATTGATCAGTAAGGATTTTGGTGGTTGAAATGAGTTTGGGTTATCCTCTAGAATATTAAGTGTAATATTCTACGAGGAACTTCCCGATAAATGGGTTATCCTGAATGTACTAGGGATAGTACTTTTTCAGGAACTTCCCGTTTATTGCCATTAATTGCCTGACGCCCTCCAAAGAAATTAAGCGGTAAGCGCCATTTGAATAGACTGTGTCTATTACAAACGGTCCTTCCCACTTGGGTTCGAATTTACCTTTCTTCTTGGAGGTGAGGATTATTGGTCGACGAGCGGCGAGGACCAGATCTCCTTCCTTGAAGCTCCTTTGGTGGACTCTTTTGTCAAAAGCTCTGGATATTCTTGCCTGATAGAACTCAATGTGTTGTTGAGCTTCCAAGCGCCTTTCATCCAACCTCTTGAGTTCTTCGAGACGTTTTTGATGCTGCTCTTCGGTCGTCATCTCCGTTGCGAGAGCGATCCGAAGGGAGGGGATTTGAATCTTCAGCGGTAGCACTGCTTCGCATCCGTACACCAATGAATATGGGGTGGCTCCCGTAGGTGTGCGTATAGTGGTGCGATAAGCCCAGAGCGCTTCACCGAGTTTATCATCCCAATCTCGCTTATTGGTTTTCACAAGTTTTGACAGGATCTTGATGATCGTCTTGTTAAAAGCCTCAGCTAATCCATTAGCGGCGGGATAATAAGCCGTTGACGAAACATCTTGAATCTTGAATTTGTCACAGAACCTGATGAAGGCGTTGCTTATGAATTGCGGACCGTTGTCATGAATGATCCGTCTTGGCACGCCGTGTCGGTATATGACATGATGTTTGATGAAGTTGATGACATTGTTCGTCTTCACTTCTTTAAGCGGAATGGCTTCAGCCCACTTTGAAAAGTAGTCGGTGATAGCGAGGATAAATCGATCACCTTTAACTGAAGGAGGAAAGATGGGACCGACAATGTCCATACCCCATGTTTCGAATGGCCAGGATGTGGTCGACGTGTGTAACCGCTCCGGTGGTTGGTGCATATAATTTGCATGCACTTGACAAGCGTGACATTCTCGGGCGTACTCGATCGCGTCACGAACCATTGTTGGCCAGAAATATCCCATTCTTCTGATTCGATCATACAGCTTGGGACCAGGCTGATGCGCACCGCATTCTCCTTCGTGTGCTTCTTTAAGAACTTCTTTTGCTTCTTCGTTCGAAAGGCATCGGAGAAGCAAATCGTCATACCCCCGGCGATATAACGTACGGGTCTCGGTATTGTAAAAGAACCGTGGTGCTCTTCGACGAATAGATTCTTTTTCCTTTACATCCTCCGGCAAAATGCCATATTGGACATAGTCAATGATGAGAAAGCGCCAATCTCGGGACTCAGATCCAATTTGGGTTGAGTTCACCTCTTTGGCGTTTACATTTCTATCATCCTCCTCTTCGACCTCCATATCGTATATGGGTATGCAGAGTTGGTGTGATCTTACTGTGACTAGCAGTTCAGTTTCGGGCGGTTGCGCGAGTGATACTGCTAGTGCTGCCAGTACATCTGCATAAGCGTTCTGAAGACGTGGGATGTATTCAATATAGAATTCTTCAAAAGAATCCGCTATTCTGATGGCCTCCTGGTGGTACGGAATCAGATCTGGGTTCCTGACTTCATACTCTCCACAAACTTGGTTGACAATCAATTGAGAATCCCCAAAAGCTTCGAGGTCTTCGACCTCCAGCTCCTTAGCGAAACTGAGCCCAATGAGGAGCGCGTTGTACTCAGCTACGTTATTGGAACATGGATTCGTCAATGAATAAGCTTGAGGCATAACATGCTTCCCCGGGGAAACTAAGACGACTCCAACTCCGGAAGTGACTTTAGGGCATCCAGGGGTTACTGCCTTATTAACTGCTCTCGAAGCACCATCAAAATATAATTGCCATACTTATTGGTGTGATGTGGTATTAACCTCGTGGGTTTCATCTGGCAAGTCATCATATACTTCAACCGCATCTATTGTCGGGCTTGCCGCCAAAAGATCACAAATTGCTTGTCTTTTGACTGACTTCTGCTGTTTGAAGTGCAAATCGTACTGGGACAAGAGAAGGGCCCACTTTGCTAACCGTCAATTCATTGAACCCGGTTGAGTCATGAATACTCGTACCGGATTAACATTAGCAATGACGTAAATCGTCTGGCCAACCAAGTAATGTCGCATCTTTTGCACTGCGAATACCAATGCGAGACATTCTTTCTCGATCATCGGATATCGAGACTCGGCTCCTATCAAGGTCCGACTTAGGTAATAAACTGCCTGTTCGTGACCATTATCATCGTCTTGTGCTAATAAAGCACTTATCGAATGGTTCATCGCCTTGATGTAAATCAAGAACGGTTTACCTGATTTTAGTGCAACAAGAACAGGGGGATTTATCAGATATGCCTTGATATCTTCGAATACTTTTTGGCAGGCGTCGTCCCAAACAAACGACACACCTTTCTTATTTAGTTTAGAGAACGGCTGGCATTTCCCGGAAAGATTTGAAATGAACCGCCGGATGTAAGCTAACCGCCCTTACAATCCTCTGAGTTCTCTTAGATTTTTCGGGGGTTGCAATTCATTTATCGCCTTTACCTTGTCTGGGTCGATGTGTATACCCTTAGTGGTAACGACGAATCCAAAAAATTTTCCGCTGGACATTCTGAGGAAGGATTTTGTAGGATTCATCTTCAATTGATGACTCCGCATGAGATCAAACATCGTCTTCAAATCCTTGATGTGATCTTCTTTGTTGCGGCTTTTAACCACCAAATCATCAACGTAGCATTCAACCATTTTCCTGAGGTGCTTCTGGAAAATCTTAGTCATCGCTCGTTGGTATGTGGCGCCTGCATTCTTCAGACCGAAAGGCATCACCGTATAGCAGAAGACACCGAGTGGCGTTCTGAATGCTGTATGTTTCTCGTCATCCGGGTGCATCTTAATTTGATTATACCCCGAAAAGCCGTCCATGAAGGACATTCTCTCGAATCCGTATGTATTGTCGATAATGACATCCGTGATTGGGAGAGGGAAATTGTCTTTTGGACATGCTTCATTCAGGTTCCTGAAGTCGATGCAAATCCTGATTTTGCCATTTTTCTTCATGACGTGAACGATGTTGGCTAACCAGTCCGGATGTTGTTCTTCTCGGATGAATCCTGAGTCGATCAACTTCTTAACCTCTGCCTCGATGGCTTCATAATATGCGGACGAAACCGTCTTTGCTGTTGTTTGACAGGTTTGGCATCCGGCTTGATGTCGAGGCGGTGCATTGCCACGTTGGGGTCGAGCCCTGGCATGTCTTCGTAGTTCCAAGCGAAGACGTCAATATACTCCCTGATCAGGGCAACTAATTCCTCCTTCTCATCTGGGGGAAGACTACCGCTGATGAATATGGGCTTTGGATTGGCCGCATCACCCATATTAATTTGGACTACCTCGTCTTCGGTGGGTGGTTCTCTCTGTTTGAACCTATCACCATACTGCATGTTTAGGTGATGAACCCATGGGTCCTCCCACGTTAGCATTTGATCGTCGTCCTCCAACGTAGATGGATCAGCTGTAGTCATGTTCGACATTAAGGTCTTGAACATTTCTCCCAAACTTGTGTCGGAATCCTCAGCTGAAGAATCTGGCAAGTACCTATCTTTAGCTTTGTTAGCAATTTGATCGATAATTTGCCAACCACATTCGTCATCAGACGATGAAACATAGCCTAAGCCTCTCTTGTGACGGTAATAATCACCGGTTTCCCTTTTGGTACATATGCCGCTTTGACTGGGATACGGGAACCTCGATCGAAGTATAAACCTTCTCCGAGTGTGAAGTTGTACCCTTGTTTTTCCATGAGCGTGCGTGCTTCCGGACTATACTTAGATAAGTGTAGACCTGATTTGTCATCATCTTCGTCTTCTCTTAGGAAATGATCCGGCAACGGAAAGTTCTCTCCTCTACCATAAATCACTTCTTTTTGTCCCCCTATTTTGGCAGGAATAATCTGAGTTGTTCCGAAGGAATGCTGAAGTCGTTTCTTCGTTACATAAGATGATCGGAGCGGTATACACAAATCCGGATTATTGTATAATCCTTTTATCGCATCATCAAGAGACAAGGAGTACTCTAAATCAGCTTTTATTTCAATATCGGCAAGTTGCCAGTTACAACCGCCATCTGACGATTGTTCATCGTCAAGATTGATTACAAAGGGTATAATGTCATTAAAAACAAAACCGCCATTGTAATCGAATCCGGCCTCGGAATCAGCTTCTTCTCCGCTGTCCGTGCCCTGGACCGATGGTTCCGTATAGGATTCGTTACCATAAAAGAGAGAATCCGTGAAGTAATTCTCATACCCTTTGAATGGTTGCTTATCCGCGACCACCGTCCTAACCCTTCCATCAGTGTCGACATATTTCAAACACTGATGTAGAGTGGATGGAACTATAACATTACTATGAATCCAAGGCCGACCCAATAGTAAGTTATAGGATGTCTCAGTATCAATCACGTAGCACGTGACCTCCGTTTTCAAATCGCCCATTTGGCACTTTATTCGGATCTTCCCCAAAGGCCTTGACCTGCTGGTGTTGAATCCGTAAATGACTGTGCCTGTAGACGCCAACTTGCTGACCGGAATGCCAAGGCTATGCATTAGGCGAAGTGGCATAATACTCACAGCGGAACCCGGATCCACTTGGATTCGGTTGACTTCGCTGGAGCCAATGTACCCGACAAAGTACAGGGGCCGAACATGGTTTGAATTCTTCGTCTGCATGTCCTCTTTGGTGAAGGTGATGCAGGGAATATTCTTAGCCGCCACATTGCACTGTTGAGCTAGGAGTTCTAATTCCTCAGACGCTGGTTTGACCCGAGTGAGGAATGCCTCTGAATCGGCCAAGGCTTCTTGCAAGGCTTCTCTAGTCTCCTTAGACAGCCGCAGCAACTCATATAGCGTTATCCGCGCCGGAATATTAGCTAACTGAGCCATGATGTCGAAGACGCGCAGAGTTTTCGAACTTTCCGGTTTATCCTTTCCAATCGGACGACTGAAGCGAGACTGCTTTGGATTTTGAACCTCCTCGGGCCTCTTTTGTTTATCTGCCGGCTGTCGTCGAGCCTCCTCAACCGGTTTAGGAACCGTAATCACCCCCAGCTCTGTGAGAGTTTTGGCTGGTCCCCATTTTGTCACCCCCTGCTCAGCTAATTGATCACCAGGAGAGGGATATTTGAAGTGATATTCATTTCCACTCCGGGTTGCGAAGACTTCCTGTTCTTCATCGGAAAGCGGGAAGGCTAGGATTCTTTCGTCATTTTCTTCTGGGATAGCAGAGACTCCACAACAAGACTTCCCTTTCCCTTTTGACTTCTTCTTGGATGACGATCCGGCCCATTGTTCATCTTCAACCAAGTCGGGGTGCACCCAGAGAATTTCACCGTTTAGGGCAGTGTGTGGGATGAGTCCTTTTTGCCGCTGTCCGTGTGGGTCATCATTCACCGTCTTCATCCCGACTTTGGTGACGCGCTTTGGCTCGAACCAAGTTGTAGGCACTGATCCAAAACTGATTGACACCACGTTTGCTCCCACATTCTTGGCCGGTTTCGGGGTTATGACCCCTACATCGATTAACGCCTGGATCTTGTCCTTGAGGTGGTAGCAAGACTTTGTTGGGTGGTGGACCGCTCTGTGGTATGCGCAATATTTCGGGTCCGTCACCTTAGTGGCACCTTCATGATCTACGATTGCCGGCAGCTGGATTTTTTTGTTCTCCAACAGGTACTTGAAGATGCCGGGAACTTCATCATCCTTGAAGGAGTACACTTTAGGAAACCTCGGCTCTGAAGACTTTTGCTTCTGAGACCGTTGCTGCCAGTGCGGCTGCGACTGTTGCGGCGCTCGTTGTTGTTGCTGTTGCTATTGCTGAGGTTGCAATTGAAACGTTTGGTTAGCATCAACGGCATTAACATGAGCTTTACCTTTCCCTTTTTGGTTGAAGTTCTGCTTAGGAGGATTTGTTGCCGGTTGGCCTCTCTCCGCCTTCTTTTTCCTGAGGAATCGCTCAGCTTCCTCCCCTCGGACCTTCAAATCCTTCCATGTCTTGGATGGTGCTGTGCCCATTGCTTCCAACACATCCAGCGAAAGGTTGTTGTGGCAGGTCTGGAGGATGAACTCCTCAGTGATCGGATCCCGGCAATTCATCGCCTTGTTCCAGAACCTTTTGACGAAGGTGTCGACTAACTCCCCGTCTTTCTGCTTCTCATCGAGCAACGATCCAATAGAGATCTCGGTGTCGTCGTCGAAGAAATTTGAGAGAAACTTAGTCTCCATGTCGTCCCAGCTGTTTATGCTTCCTGGCTTGAGGCGACGATACCAATCGAAGGCGGCTCCGCGAAGAGTGCCCACGAATGACCGTACCATCAGAGGCTCATTACCAGAGATGACTCCCAAGTGCGATTTGAAGTAAATCAAATGTTGAGTAGGTGAACCCATCCCATTAAACGACGTGAAGTTAATTAGACTGAACTTCGCCGGATATGGGATCGATTCCCACTCTCTTGGGTATGGACAAGGAATGCCCGTCTTTTTCATCTCTTGAGCGGAAATCAATGTATTGATTTTGCTCTCGAGGTTTTTAATTTTTAGGCTTTCATCTGTGTCTTCACTAGCATTCTCGTTACCACCCCCTGCGTTGATTGGAGGGTTGTTGGCATTACGAGTTTCATTTGTGTCTTCATCTTCCAGGTTGTTCTGGTTAGGACGACTTGGTTCGCCTTGTTGGTTCCTCAATGCTTGGATCTGTTGGTCATGCATCTCTCTCATGTTCTGCATGGCCATTTGCATTTCAAACCTAAAGCTTTCTTGTTGTTTGGCCATGGCTTCCTCGAGCATCTTAGCCACTTGCTCCGCGCTTATCATAAATGACTCGCGGGGTTGTCCTTCACTGGACAAAGTATTGTCAGACGCTACTGCTGAGCCGGCATCTGATTCTTCGTCTCCCGAAGGTACTCTTGTCCGAATCCTACCATACGTCGCGCGAATGATAGCCCCGGATTGAAGGCGAGTTATACGTCGGGGCACTTCTAGAATCGCCTCGGGGTTGTCCTGAGCCAACGTTCCTTTGCTGGTCATGTTGGCGGTGACCCTCGAATGTCCACCGTCTTCGACCACCGTTCTTCTTCTTCGGAAATGCCTAGACCTTGGCTTTGGCGTTTCGATGCTGAGTCTTTCGAATACGGAAACTCTTTCGGGGACTACCTCGGTACAGTTACACTCAGACAGTACCGTCCGAATGAGCTTTGAACAAGGACACTGAGTTTCGAGCCTTCGAGGGCTTCTCTTCCTGGTTTTCCTCGTGCTCCCATCACAATAGTACAACTCGTTAACTTGACGATCAGAGTAACCTATTGCATGTTGACACGCTCTCCCAGGTCTAACGTCATCGTCATCAGACGATAACGTTTCCTTCTGAGGATGAATCGCCTTCTTTGGGCTTTCCAGAGTCACACGCCTCAAAACGCGCCTTTGCGGGCGTGAATCTTCATCGGGCTCTTGCACTTCGATGCGCAAAGTTGTGCGCTTGGGTGCCACGATTTTCTCCAAGTGTTGAGGGTTGCGGCGACCCCCAGCATGTTGAATTGTTTGGGACTTCTTCATTGATCCTAACCATTCTTGGACTTGGGCTTTGCCTCGTTCTTTGGGAAGTGGACCGAGGCGCTCCAAAACTGACTTCCTCTTCTGGGACGATCCTGCAGGATCTCCCGGAATAGTCGCGGAAATTACCGGCGAATTGGGTTGATTCACCGGAGTTTGAGCTTTTGGAGGCTGCAGATGTTGCCCTTTGGTCTGAACCACCGCTTCAGACTTTGGCCTCTAAACCTTGCGCGTTGATGGCGGCTTCTTGGCCACCTCCTTCTGTAGCTTCCGACGGGCTTCTTCAGCTTTAGCCCGTGCTTGCGCTGATAAAGCGCGGCGCTTGCGGATACGCTCCTCCAACGTCGAGCGATTCCGTTTGACACGGACCCACTCCATTGTTGATGGTTTGGAGGAACCATCCCTCATTTGTTGTTGAGGCTGTTTGCCTCGTTTGCTCTTCAGATCCGCGTTGTAGCGGACCCCATCAACGGATCCATAGCCTTTGCGAACTGCTTCGCGAGGCGTTGACGCTGCCTCTGGCGAGCTCTCTTAGAGAGAGTCACCACGCCTTCGACGGCAGATTTGACCTGCTTCGAGGCCGGTATGACTTCACCCGACGCAACTTCGGCGTCGATCGGGGTGAGGTTGTCGTTGGTGGCTTCAACTTCTTCGCACCAACGGACTTTTCTCCTAGAGGAGAACTTCTGGAATTTCTTAGACTTACAGGGGGGAGGTTGACCCAGACGAGGATACGTACTCCTCGTACTTCTGCTGGTCGAACTCATACTCGACCTCCTCCACGACCGGGAAAAATCGTGTTCTTCTTCATTATCGATTCCATTGCACTCTTAAAGAACAACTTTTTGAGTTACAGAAAGATCCGGTCTTTTTATAAGATCCGGTTACAATGAAAATCAAACAAAAAAGAAATAAAAATTACAACTTTTCTCTTTTCTCGAACAAATCGCGAGCTCCTGTTATCCGGTCACTCGCTTTGTGAGTTGTTTGTTTGCGCCGGGGTTATTTGCCGTTGACCACCGCGAGATCTGGATCCAAGCAGATCTACGAAGTATTACGGGTATTATCTCACCAAGGAGATAACAGTCGGAGGGATTGTTTCACCAAGGAAACAACCGCTCGAATCTCGGGATCAAAGACCAAGCTTTGATCCGGAGTGTAGCAACGTAGATCTGAGATCTCGACCCTCTCGAACTCCTGCCTTTTGTGGTGCGGGTGCTCGCCGAGAATCAGATCTGAACGTCCAAGTCTTCAAGCCTTCAAAACTCGTGCACAAGTCCTCAATCCGGCAAAGTTTCGGCTCTCCAAAAGTTCTTCCCAAAAGTCCTCAAAAATGAACGAACCCATGGCCTATTTATAGGCAGCCAGAACTGTGCCCGTGCACAGTTCTGGGCCTAGCCACCCATGGGTGGCTCAGCCTTAGCCGAGCCACCCTAGGGCCGAGCTACCCTGGGGTGGCTCGGCTTGGGCCGAGCCACCTTGGGGTGGCTCGGTTTCGGCCGAGTTCCCCGAGTGTTGTCCGTTTCGTCCGTCGTTCGGTTGTTTTGTCCGTAATTTGTTTCGTTGCTGATCTGGACTTTAATTCGGTTGTGTGGTCTTGATTTGGCAGTAAATCTGCCTTGGTGTTTGAGTTCGAATCCGCTTTACGGTTGGACGACTCATTGACTTCCCGAACCGTTGGATTGATTCCGCACGCGAATTCCGTTGCTCGTGTGCAATTTGTCGATCTCGTTGCCTTGTCACTCGATGGTTTGTTGTTTTGTTGAATCACCGTATCGAGCTGTGCTAAGGGACCTATAGGCAATTTTATACGCCTACAGGGGTTGGCGGTTCGTCGGCGTCGGCAGCCAAGGCGGCGGGGCTGGGGTTGCGTCGCGGTCAGGGATGGCGAGATGGGTTTCGGGTCGGGTCTAAGATGGCTGCGAACAAAGCTGGGCTACGGTGGCTCGGAGGAGGTGTAGGGGGCGGTGAAGGGGAGGAAGAGAGGGTGGCGTAGGGGTGGCATGACGGGGAGAGGTACGGATCTGGCGGTAGTTCTGGAGGAGGAGGCGAAGCTTGTGGGGGAGGTTAGAGGGCGCTGGTGGGAGAGGACGCGCTAGGCGTCGGCGAGCGGCGGCTTGGGTGGCCGCCCGGGATCAGAGGCGGTGGCAGTTGTGATGGGTACGGCCGAGCGGCTATAGTAGGGAGCGTGGATGAGGGGGAGGCGGCTGGAGACGGAGCTCGGGGAGACAAACAAAGAAGGAGGTGGTCGAGAGGGTGGAGGAGGTGCTGGAGTTGGGGGAAATGGTTGCATGAAGAAGATGAGAGAGAACAAGAGAATGGGGAGCTGGGTTAAGGTTTTGGGAAATGGAGGAGAGAGAGAGAGAGAGAGAGAGAGAGAGAGTTTTGATGATTTCGTGAGAGAAAAAAGGAAAGTATAGGAGAGAGAATTACGGGAGAGAATCACGTGAGTAAGAAAGGTTGGAATTAAATGTTATGTTGGGGATTGATTAGGAGGGGTTATGGAAATAACTCAAATAGGAGAAAATTAAGGGAGGGAAAATTACAAAAATTTTACATAATATTGTGAATCATATTAATAAATTATTAACAACCAAATATCTTTTTATCTATATTTATATACTACTGTACTACGCTCAGGTTTACATCAATAATAACAAGGTCATTAATAACGTCAGTGACCAAAAAAATCACTAAACCATAGATTAATATTTAGAAGAAATAATAAATACAAGACTATATATTTTATTTATTTATTTATTTATTTTGAAAACTCAAAAAATTCCATAAATTGGGGAAAATATTAATAAAATATAGCATATTATTTTAAATACTAGAAAAGTTATTTAAATACGTATCAAAAAATTACGATTGTTACAATTTCAGTTCTTAATAAGAACAAAGCTACAAAGCTAAAGGAATATAAACAATAAAGGCAAACTTAAGAATGGAGACAAAAGTTAATTTTCATTCAATAAGAGTAAACTTCATTACAAATTTCTCTACAAAAAAAGACATGTTGGCCATTTTGTTTTGATGATATTTTTACAAATAATTTACAACTAATATTATTTGTCTAGTGTTTGTATTTTCCTATTTATTCTAGGCAAACAATAAAGTTAAAGGTTGGATGGAATTGTGCTATAATGATTATATCCAATGGAGGTTGGCGGAATAGTGGAAAGAAGCCAATGCAATTCAAAGTCAAATTCAAGATCAAGCTTTATCCGTAACCAAGTCGAGCTTATTGAATATCAAGATAGCTTAGGTAAATTAGTTAAGTGTTTATATTATGTGTGATGATACTCTAAGCTCATATCATATACACACATATTTTATTGGTTTCTATGTATATATATATATATGATATATATATAGTTATATATATACACATTTTGGTTTTTGGTTTTATCCACAAACAAAGCTTTTACAAATAAATTCCAAAAATGTTTATACATGTTTGTTTTCTATGTGGTTAAGTTGTTATAGTTTAGCTTCAAAGATATGAAACAATAGTTATATTCATATACATATTCTTTATTTCATATTCTATTATATTTAGAAATGTATTGTGTTTTTGGTTTATACACTTAAGAATAATAGTTTATATATTTCATCAATTCTATAAAGCCATACAAGAGTTTTCAAAACTTTGGTTTATGTCAAAACATCAAATTTTAAATATATCACATTTTTATGTTTTGGACATTTTTATAAAATGAAGAAATTTCTCATTTGGGACATGCAATTTCAAAAATACTTTTTGTAACATGTTTATCATCATCTTTACAACCATTTTCTAAAGTTTTATATTTTTCTGAATTTATTTACTATTTTTAAAGACACTTTAAAAATTAGATTTACTGTTTTAATCAGGCTGATAACTTGTTATCAGTCGACTGATGGAGTTTATCAGTCGACTGATGAACTCGCCTAGAATTGCAAAAGTTTTTGTTTTTGCGATTGATGATCTATCAGCCTACTGATGAGTTTATCGGTTGACTAATGAGAGCTTCGGTCGACTGGTGAGAGCTTCAGTCGACTGATGAGCTGGGATTGACCTATAACGGCCATCTCATTAGTCAACTGACGGACCCCGTCAGTTGACTGATAGCCTCCAATGACTATATTTTCCAGCTTTGTCCTGTTTTGGGTTTTTGGTCTTTTTGCTTTGTTTTTCTTGTGTTTTGGGGTCTTTATAAATACCCCTCATTCCTTAGACCTAAAACTAACTAAGAGAAAAGTTTTAAAGAGTTTTTACAAGTTTGGTTAAGGGTTTTAAAGTGTGTTTAAAAGTTTGGTTTATGATGAAATTTTCACAAGAGCTTGAGGAGATCATCAATTGTGTTTTGGGCTTAAACTTCATCTCTCCTACTCTTGTTATATAGAGAGTTTTGCTTAAACTCAATTCTAACAATTTATATGTTTTATCTTAATTTCCATAAGCTAGATTTCAATTGAGTTTATATTTGTTTTATCTCTTTGTTACAAACACCCACATTGAGCTTTTAGTATTCTCATACATAGTATATTTTTGGGTTGTGAGATTGTAACATAGAGTTGGGCTTAATTGATTTCTCACCTTGTATAGAGAACATTCATTTGTTGTTGAGTTATATTGTGAGGTTCACTTTGTATTGCACAAGTACACCAAGAGGAGTGTAGAGGTAAGAGACGTGGTCGGTCCTAAGAGGTGTGGCGTCGGTAGTAAAGCCTAGTGAGAGATAGTAATTCTGAGTACTTGAGGGTGACACGTGAGAGGCCAACACTTGAGGTGGTATTTGTGTAGTTGCATTGTGAGTGATTGTGAACGTTGATCAGTGAGCATTGAAAACCGATATTGTGTGGTGTAAACGTTATTCGGGTGAGCGTTGAAAACCCGGTTATGTAGTGGTTTCTCCCTGGGACTGGGGAGCGGAGACTTAGGTCGGAAGGACCAAACTCTGTGATCATTTGCTTTCGTTTGTATTGGTTTATTTACACACTATCACTCTTGTTTGTTTTTATTTATTTCACCCTTGTTTATATTGCTTATCCTTGCATATATCTTGTAGTATATCATATTTGCTAGGATAGATTATTAATAAGTTGTTCTTGGCATTAAGTCAGATTAGGTTAGCATAAACCCTATTCTCCCCTCCCCCCTCTAAGGTTCTTTCCTAGTGACATTAGGGTCTAACAAGACATGTAGGTCTTCAAAGCTCTTGACAGATCCGAGAGTTGGACTTGGAGGCCTCCTGGTGGTTGCAGCTGTAGAAGATTCCCTAAGGGTCCAAGCAACAGGATCGACCTCATCGTCACTCACTGATAAATTCAACCCGCCTCCACTCTTCTCGACATCTATCAACAGATTGAGACAGCAGGAGACGCGGGAAGGATAGAAGTGGTTTCAAGAAGGATGAGAGCTGCGAGGCACTAGAGAAGTGAAGTAGTCGACCCCTGCCTTACATGCCAAAACTACATCGACCCTTCCTAAGAAGCCATGACGCCAATAATCGACAACCCTCTTTTATGGTGCTCCGAATCTAGACGAACAAGTTTGTCCTCCAATTCCTTAATAAGGGCTGTGGACGTTTGAAGCTATGATTGTAGCTCCTTGAAATCCCTCCTCGACTTCTCGAGAGATGGATAATTTGTTCGAGCTTCCGCCTTAGTCGTTGCCTTACGACGCTTCTCGGACTCGACCTCCGCCTGTAGATGAACCATCTCCCTTTGAAGGTCCTAGATGGTTCGCACCTTCTTGGTGAACTACATTCAAAAGATCTTAAGGAGCTCTTCCTTTTCATCCAGACTCCGGCACCAAGCGCCTTCTTTATGAGCCAACTCGGCCTCTAAGACAATGATCCTCTTCTTTGCCTCTTCCTTGGCAGACTTCTCCTTTGCCAGCTTTGCTTGGCACTTCATGGAACACTCAAGTCAATTGAACAAAGCTTGCCCTAGCAAAGTCCCCTAAGCCAAACAAGCTTGGAGAGCTTGATGTATGCCAACACTTGGCATATCCTCCAAAATCCTCCCGTCGGTACACTTCTCCATCTATTCTAACAAAGTTCCAGCTCTTTCCTTGATACTATCATCCACTCCTATCGGTTCCTTACCGGGATGACGAGATGGCTCAGGCATGGTACTAGGGCCGACAACATCCTCCTCGATCGCTAGTGCTGTTGTCTTCCTGCTATGAGAAGACTCATCTACCAGTCCCTCATCTTCCAAGTGGTTACGTTAAGTAACCAGTGGACTTGTTCCAGCTGGCTGAGGCCTACAACCGATTCGCTTGGGTGCTGCCTCTTAACCCTTGTCCCCCACCTCAATTTAGAGGCAATTTTGGCTGCTTGAGGTATCAAGACAGTCACATCCTCAGCGCTGAAGGCCTCCCTCAGCTTCTTATAAGGCCTAGCAGTAGAACTCAACCCCTTGGTCCCTACATTCCTCTTGCGATTTTTCGCCAACAGAGGAATAAGGCTTGCACTTGCCTGGATGTCAGTGGAGGACAAGATCATAGATATATCAGCCGTTTAGAGAAACACATCATCAAATAGAACATCGCTCTCCCGTGGCATGGCATAAGAATGGACCTTTTCCAGGTCCACCATCTCGGAATCACTAAGGGTGACTAGCCTCAAAGCGTCTTCATTCACCTCCGGCCAGCCCGAGCAAGCGAAGATGCTATAACCACTATAAACCCACATGAATCACCTCCTCCAATCCTTGTCCAACTCCAAAGAGTCTAAGACAAGTTGGAACTCACCATGATAGTAGTAGAAGTAATGCGGGACCTTCTCAGCCAATCCCACGCTAATCAAATGTCCAAGCAATCTCAAGCTTGGTTGGACTCCAACACGGTGGCATACAATGATAAAAGCTACCTGAATCCCCACTGGGTTCGGATAGGACTGGGAAGGGAAGACTCCTAGATCGGCATGAACCACTCTAATAAAAGGGTGTAAGGGCAGCTATAAGCCATACTCTAAGTGGGCCAATTACAGCGGTCCTTGACCATCGCCATGGCGATACACTGGCTCTCTCATCTCCAACACCATCAATGCGAGAGTCCACTAGATATTGTATTGATCATATGAACCCACCAGATTGTCCATACAGACCTTCGAGTGGATAAGTAGAAGAATAGTAAGTCTCTCCTCACTACGGCTAGAGGTTGAAACATGAGAGGCCATGGAAGACTTTTTCTTAAAAAAGCTTGGAGGAATATTAGGAATTTGTCAGAGCAAAAGTTCGTAAAAGAGTTCTTTTAACATTAAGAGGCTATTTATAAGTTTTTGAAGAAGTGCATGGAATGATTTTAAAGGACACGATGATTTTTGAAGCAATTACGTCAGATCCACTTCGGAATCTAAAGTGGTTCACTTGAAACACGAAGCAACGCCCTCATTTAATGCTCCATGTTCTAATACTCAAAAAGCAAAAGATCATCCACTATGTCCATGATGCTTTGATTCCCAAAATGATGATTCAGATCTTTAATAACGTCTGCCATAAAAAGCAGAGTCATTATAGGTAAAGAAGGATGCCTGATGATGTCAGCCACATCTCTAAGATGAAGACTTCTCAATTTCTCATCCCATGCAGGCTTGTATTGATCAGAGCATATCTTATTTCACTTGGACCCGACTAAAAGTCGACTCTAAGAGAAAAGGGCCAACTATTATAGTGTTTACTCACCAAGATACGGGTATTTACAAAATGATACAATAAGAGTCCTGGCGTAATGACCTCAACCAACTTAAGTGGACTAAGAACAGAGGTCTTGACCCCACCGACTCATCAAGTCGACATTCTTTCATGCCGACATGAAAGGCGGGATCAGTCGACCCTATCATCGAGGATGACCCACCTAGGGCACTCGACCACTCACTTGGCAACTCACGAAGACGACTTGATGGATATTCCCTATTGTTGACTAAGTTGAGGACTCGACCCCTACCTCAAGCCTCTCCCCCAGATCATATGTCAACATCCTAGTCCACCTTGGACAAGCCTTATCTAGATTTTGGCCTGATTGTCTCCATGACTTGTTAGCTGCCTACGTGACTTCTGCCACGCTCTCAATCACTTCCTGGAAAATGCAAAGACACTCTCTCCCATGCCAAAGTGAATTCCCCTCCAGTCGCCAGCCGAAACCTATAAAGCGAGGGATGACTCAGCATGCTAGCATGCCTTTTTCCACGCTCTCAATCACTTCCCGAAAAATGTGGAGACACCCTCTCCCGTGCTGAAGTGACTTCCCCTCTAGTCGTCAGCCTACACCTATAAAGTGAGGGAGGACTCGGCTCTTAGCCTGCACTTCATCACTGTCTCCCTATGCAGGGCTAGAGGTGACCTATTCTATCATGACAACGGAGACATATACAATTATACTTCAAACCTCTGGAAGGGGGATTGAAGAAAAATGCTCTCAAAGCTCTCTCTCTCTCTCTCTCTCTTGCTCTCTCTCTCTCTCTCTGAAGAAAAAGAACCTACAGTTCCTCATCCACACAGAGGAACACACACAGATCCTCTAAAATGGCACATTGTCATCCCAAGAACCACATCGGTTCCTAAACTTCCCCTTGCCTACTCGAGTTTTACTAACTTGACTATCAGAGGAACCACGGGGGAAACGGTCCCCACCTTATCACGGGTTCATCTTGTTTGTACAGCATGGACATAAGGTCCTCGTTCAAGAACCAGGCATAAAGTTAGAGAAGGAAGTGGCCCCTTCATCACTCTCCCTTACCCCATCACAGCGAGGACCTAGGGGGGACCGATCCAGTTCCGGATCAGAACCGATCCCAACCTAGATCTGATTGACTATTTGGTCATTGTCATCAACACCAACAATAGCATCTGATATAATGGAGTATGCCAGATGATGTCCGACATGTCATTTTCATGCTGACTTCATCCACCAATCTCCAGAACATCTCCATCCAACCGTGTCATCTTGACCACTCGAAACATGAGGAATGAATATCATTGGTCTCTTCAATCCCCCCTAATAAAGCAAAGGGCATCAAATTCAATCTCACAATTACCGATTAATTCATAAAATAGGTTGAAGCCATCCTATTAATAGATAGTGAATATTATTAGCTTCATCAAAAATCACATTTTATATTGCTTCGTTATCCATATACATATCCTCCATGATAATAGACCATAATTCATTAGCAATGCTTTTGGAAGATTCTGCAATAAATTTGGAATTTAGAATATAGCTCAACCAATTATACAGCCACGAATTGAGTAGCTGAGACATTCAACAAAATGATTATTAAGATCATGAAGCAATTAGTCTCAGGCAACAAAAATGGTTGGGATAAGAGACTTGGGAATGTCTCTAGGGCCTTTGATAAGATAGTTCAAGAGAGAGTTGTTCAAAAAGGAAAAGTGGTTGTGGTCATGTAGCAACAGATGAATCCGACACAAGGATCTAAGAGTAAATTCCATTAGAAATGAGATGGTTCGTTCTTAATAGAGTCAGTTTATTCAAATGGTGCTTATTGCGTTATAGACAAGCATTATAATCTACAAATGGCCCCAATAAATGTTCAGTTTCTTAAGTGATATTATCCCTAAGTATTCCGGTTAAAGATTAGCAAAGGATTCATGACGATGAAAATAAATATCTAGTTAGACGTGAGGAAAGCTCACCTGGAAAACACACGCTCTGTGTCACTTTGGACATTTTGATGGAAGTAAAATAGCTGTCATTACCAAAATTAAGGATCACCATTGCCAAGAAGAGGCAAAAGACTACACAGCCTGGTGTATCTAGGGTAGGAAGAGCAGGCTGAAGTGAAGAGGATCTTGCAAATGAAGAAGAGGTAGTCACCATCACCGTATTATTGCCGCTGTAATAGTAGTGGTTCTTGAGCAGGGATGAGAAGGCAATGAAGAAATATTTCATGATAGCCTGTAAGCAAAAAAATTGCCTTTACACAATAGAGCTCAAACCTCGCCCATTAGAGCTCACCTGTATGCTCCATGCAAGCAAAAGGCCAAGCAGTGCTCGCTTGCAAGCCAATGCTAGCAAACGTGCTTTGTTCGCTTGCAAGCCAAAGCTCTTCTGCATTGCTTAACTTGCCAGCACAAGTCAAGCTCATCTGCATTCAAAAGGCCAAGCAGAGCTTACGTGCAAGCTAAATCTTGCCAACACGCAGAGCTCGCCAGCAAGCCAAAGCTTGCCTGTTTGCTTGACTTGCCAGCACAAGACAAGCTCGCCAGCATTCAACAGGCTAAGTTGACCTTGCCTATTTGCTTGACTCACCATCATGAGTCAAGATCACCTGATTATCGAGCTTGCTAGCATTAGCTTGACCTCGCTTGAACACATTGCTCGCCTATACGAGTCAAGCTTGACTGCATTAAGTTTGCCCACATGAACCCAACTTGCCAATGAATGCCAGGTCACACGCTCGAGGGGCCCGCTAGCTGACCTTGCCTGTTCGCCAAGCTCGGCTGCAAGCTCGTTTGAATGTTCAAGCAGTTTTCAAGTTTGCGTGCAAGCCTGTCAGCCCCGCCTGAACAGTGCAAGCGGCTACTAGCTTATGGGAGTGGGTCTACCCACTTCCCACATCCTGGGTAATGAGACTTGGCTCTCATCACCCCTAGTGATCACATCCGAGTATGCTACTCCTTTCTCAAATTAGTGGTCACATCCCACAAATCAAGGGATGACTCATGTCATCCCTTGCCTATTTATAGGACCCTTTTGCCAACATGAAATGGGTTTGGTTCGGTTAGGCTGGCAATATTTTCAAAAAGGTTGACTCTTCAAATAAAGGTCTTCATTGGCTTGCTTGGTAGAACTTTCCTTGCTTTTTTGCTTGGATTGTTGAAGTAGACTCAATCTGAACTCTCAGATTTGAGACTCTTAGCTTTTTACAAACTCTTGCACATTAGCCTCCTCTAAGCATTCAGCCTTGAGACTCATCAAGCTCGAGTATTTATCGAACTCAATCATACAAGAGCTTCTACTACGTACTGAAGCTCAATCGCAACTTCGATCGGATCGTCTAAGGGAAGCAAACTCGACGCAAGCATTCAAGGGAGGCATCCTATCGTTACCAAAGAACACACGTTAAACAAGAAGAGAATTATCTTCGCTTCTGTTGTAATTTAATTCTTGATTTATAATAAGCCATTCTTATCAATACAAATTATCTTTGGAGAACCATTTTATGCCCCACAGAAAATGGCGACCACATTCGGAGGAATCGTTTCTTCAATCGAAATAGTAGTGGTGCAATTCAATGAAGTTGCGGAAGGGGTGACAAATGAGTCCCTTGTGATTAAGTTCGACCAAGCTAAGTACGAGAAGTACTTATCTTCTTCCTCCCTTAGCGGTAAAGCTTTTCGCCGATACCGTAGAGTTGTGCACGCGGCCCAGCCCAAAGTGGCCAAGGCAGCCATGCCTAAGAGCTCTACCCGAGCAATAGCAATGGGTTCTATCTCCCCTAAGCTAGCCAAAGCCGAGCCAAAGGCCAAGAATGCAAGCCAAGGGGCTACTCGTTGGGTTGCCAAGCAATCCACGCAGTCCCTCATAGAAGAGAAGACCTTAGTTCGTGTTGGCGACCACGCCTTCACTTTCGACATGAATCTTCCTCTCTCCAAGAGAGCCCAGCGGCGGCAATGACAAGCTCTCGTCGGCTAAGAAGCCTAAGCCTTAGTTTCCTATGATGTCCTGAATTACTATTCAGGCCAGAGAAGAGCCAAGCAGGAATGTAAGGTTTGTAGTCTGATCCAATCACAATAAAATACTAGAGGGGGGTGAATAGTATTCTTTTAAAAACTAATGCAAAAAAGATTATAATTTGCAAAGAAATAGCACAATCACAGAAAATAACAATCACAAACACAGAATTTTATACTGGTTCCACCTCCCAGGTATACATCCATACCCCAAGTAAATCCCGCTTAAGAGTTCCACTATGATTTTAAAAAACTTACATAATCAAAATATCAAACCTGAACAATTTGCAAGTCTCTACAAATTACACCTAATCTCTTCACCAAGAGATTACACCTCTCACACCCGAGAGAATACTTGTCTTAATACAACTTGATTCCTATAAGCCTTGATAGTATTGTAATGTATAGTAATGGCTAAGAATGTTTTGAATCTCTAAAAATTGCCTAACTTGATTGTATATTGAATGAGGATCAAAGGAAAAATCAAAAAATAATTTTTCTTAACACTCAGTGAAAATCTAAAATAATTTCTTTTTAAAAGATACACGAAACTTGAATCTTATATGTGAGAATTCATGACCCAAAATTCTAAACATATAACATATTTATAGCATTGAAAAGGAAAGTTTTCAAACCCTCAAAACGTACACAAAATGGCTATAAACTGTTATTAATTTGAATTCTGATATGTTAAAAAACTGTCTTAGTAGTCGACTATAATGGTCATTAGTCGACTACTCTGTAAAACAGAAAATCTGGAATTCAAAAATCGAAGCTGAGTAGTCAACTATAATTAGTTGTAGTCGACTACTCTATAAAATAGAAGTTCTGGAATTCAAAATTCAAAGCTCCGTAGTCGACTATAATCAGTTGTAGTCGACTACTCTGTAAAATAAAAGTTCTGGAAATTAAAATTCAAAGTTGAGTAGTCGACTATAATCCTTAGTAGTCGACTACTTTGTAATTTTATAGAAACTTATGTTTTGATCTTAGAATTTAGTAGTCGACTACTAATCTAATTATATTAATACATAAGCTCTTCATCTTCGTTTACTTGTTGATGCCTTGAACTCATCTTGTACTTGTTGATAACTACATTGAAATGTTAGTACATACACATAGTGATTGATATTATGAATAAATTGTTGTCATCAAAAGTATATCATGAGGACATGATATCCAATATTCTCCCCCTTTTTGATGATGACAAATAATTTATGCATATGTAAGTATATTCTAAAATCATTGAACATTTATGAACAAATATACTTACTCCCCCTACATAAAAACATATTATAGTCTACAGTCTATATGGCATTCTCCCTCTTTGTCATTAACTAAAAGAAATAAACATTTATACTAAACATATCATAATATCAAACAAAACTTCAAAAACATCTTCAAGATTGTGAACATAGTCCATTACTTTACCCATCCATATGGGTAGGCAAAGGCTAGCCATAAATACCAAAATTTCCACAACATCCATCATCAATATCTGTTTAGAATATTTATCACATGAATATACTAAGCCACGTACTAATTATAATAGAAACATACTACGTAAGTCTTAAAGCAATTAGCAACACACTACATAAGTCTTAAAGCAAATAACAACACATATTGTTTGACATATGAAACTGATTCAAGCACTATATGATGCATGCATGATCCTCTAACATGAAGGTGTTGGAGGTGGTGGATGTACTTGGAAAAATACATTAAACTTCATATCTAGGTTATCAAATTTCTTGATTAACTCCTCCTAAGTACTGATGATGTAAGAGTTTTGAGAATAAAGGACTCGCTGACCAGTCTCTAATTCAAGGATGCGTGCAAACAATGTGTTATATTGCGCATCCGAAAAGTAAGAAGGTTCTGATTACATTTGAGGTGGTTGTTGGTTAGAAGAAGGGCCTGCTTGATTTAAAGATTGTGGAATTTGTTCTTGAGGAGGGTTAGGTTCATCTTGGGGACTTTGATCATGAAGTTCAAAATTAGTTAACTTCATCCTAGTTAGGGCATTAGAGTCAAAGGACTCAATGGAATGAACGACAGAATTTTCTGACTCAGGATCGACATGAAATTTATCAAAGACTTTTGTTAAAAATACACCACAGGGAAGAAATCCTTTTGGTATAGTCAAGAGATTGTCATAATAAACTTCAGCCTAGTTAACTTGGATATTCCTCATTATAGCATATAATGTTTTTGCTAAATCTAGGGAAATAAATTGGAAACTCCCAGTTTTTGGAAACATATTATAGGCTAATATTCGAGTAATGAAATGAGAAACTGGATGAAGTTTATTTGAATTATTAAATGGTTTACCATAACCAGGAAGAAAAATATGATTGGACAATAAATTTGCATCATTCATTATAATTGATCTAAGAGCAACACATCTGAAAGGAATGCTAAAGATTTTCCAATTGACTTAGAAGTCAATTTAATTTTTATTCCTTTTACAAGAGTTTTTAATTTTTTTAGTTCCACTTATAGTTCCTACACGTTCTATATTTGTAAAGAACAGTTGAACTAGAAACGGATATGTGGGTTTTCTATTTTCGGATGAAAATAATTTAAGCAATCCCACAATTTCAAAGTGTGAACTGAAGTTCCAAGGGATGAAATCATCAAATTTCACGAAACGTCCTAGAAGAACTTCAAATGTAGATATATTGTTAAATTCTTCAAGCAAATCAGGATTTTTAAATAGACAATGATTTTATCATTAACACTTGTATGAACTTGCTTAGCCTTCTTTGCTCTAGACATGATAATTAAGAAAAGAACAAAAATTAGGAAAGATCAAATTGAAGAACTTACCAAACTGATGATAACCCTAGAAATAGTCGACTAGAACTAGTTGTAGTCGACTATAGAAGCTGACAGACAGAGATAAAAAGTAATTTTGAGTGAAAATTTGGAGAAAAATTGAAAGTGGAAGATGCCCTAACTGAATTTTCGATGGGTTCAGAAATTAGGAAGAAGATAGGTCGGTTATGGGAGAGAGATAGTGGGTAGTTTAGGTTTTTATGATATTCTTTTAAGAATTATAAATTGTATTGTCAAGATTAAATTAAAATTCAAATGAATGGTGAAGATTTTATCTTAAATATATGGCTAGGATTGAGAAGGTTAAAACGGAGTGGTTGAGATAAATTTCACTTAAGTGAAACTGGTATTAGGTTTTGGTTATAAGAGATTAAGATCCAATATGCTAAAAAAACTGTAAGTGTGAAAAATCTTTGCATGTAGTCGACTACTAAGAAAAATAGTCGACTACTAAGAATGTTTTAAATACAATGCTTGTGCATGTAGTCGACTACTAACTTGATTAGTCGACTGCTAAGGCTGAAAATACATATATATTGATTAAAACTTAGTTTAAATCTTCCAAAGAACATATACCTAATTCTCTTCTTAATTTAACATATATTTCATCTTTTAAAGGGTTTGTTAATATATCAGCAATTTGTTTATTAGTTGAAATAAAATCTAAAGAAATAACTCCTTTTAGTACATTATCACGTAAAAAATAATGTCTTATGTCAATATGTGTCGTACGTGAATGTTGAATAGGATTTTTAGATAAATTAATTGCACTAGTATTGTCACACAATATGGATGATGTGGGATAAACTATACCATAATCAGATAATATTTGTTTCATCCATAAAACTTGAGCACATGGAAGACTAGTAGCAATATATTCTGCTTTAGTAGTTGATAATAATACTGACTTTGCTTTTTACTGAACCAAGATACAAATAAATGTCCGAGAAAATAACATGTTCCACTTGTACTTTTTCTATCAGATTTACATCCAGCAAAATCAGCATCACTATATGATAATAAATCAAATATGCTATTTTTAGGATAAAATGAACCATAATCTGTAGTGTTATTAAGATATCTAAAAATTCTTTTCACAGCTTTGAGGTGTGATTCTTTAGGATTAGACTGAAATCTAGGACATAAAAATACACTAAACATAATATCCGGTCTACTTACCATAATGTAAAGAAGTGATCCAATCATTCCTTGATATAGCTTTTGATCAACATTCTTACCATTTTCATCTTTGTCAAGTGATGTAGTTGTACTTATGGGTGTTGGTTTGCTTGTTGTATTTTCCATTACAAAGTGTTTGAGTAATTCTTTAGCAAACTTGCCTTGGTTGATGAAAATTCCTTCCTTTAATTCTTTAGCAAACTTGCCCAGGTTTCATCATAATCAATACCTTCTTCTTAATTATATCTTTGTGCAACCAATCTGGCTTTGCTTCTAATAACTTGTCCAGATTTAACTAATTTATTTCTAAAAATCCATTTTGTTCCAATAATGGACTTATCTTGTGGTCTAGGTACAAGATCCTAAATATTATTTCTTATAAATTGATTTAGTTCATCTTGCATAGCAATTATCCAAAAATCATCAAGTAAAGCTTCTTTTATATTTTTAGGTTCAATAATAGAAATAAAAACAGCATGAGCAATCAAATTAAAATGAGATTTAGTAGTGACTTTATCAGAAATATTACCAATAACCAAATCATGTGGATGATTTTTAACTTATACAAAATCCTTTAGTAAATCATTTTATAAATTATCATCTTTTGAAACATCTGGCATTGGAGTATCATAAATGGAATCAATTAAATCATCATCATTATTTAAAACAGTAGGTGTTTTGGTAAAATTCACATCAAAAGAAATATGCATAGATTCTTCAATGACTAATGTGCTTTTGTTATATATTCTATAAGCTTTTCTATGGTTAGAATATCCTACTAATATTCCTTCATCAAACTTAGAATCAAATTTTTCCAAGTTATCTTTTGTGTTTAAAATAAAGCATTTACAACCAAAAACTTTAAAATAAGAAACTTTTGGAATTTTATCATGAAACAACTAAAAAGGTGTTTTCTTTAAAATAGGTCTTAATAAAATTCTATTTTGAACATAATATGCTTGTAAAGTTTTATTTTTCCTTTCTACAATTCCATTTTGTGGATCTGCTTGAGGAAAAAAAAGTGTGAGAAATACCATTTTTATCACAAAAATTTGCAAAACGTTTATTTTCAAATACTCCTCCATGATCACTAAGAATAGTAATAATAGACTTTTGTTTTTGAATTCTTCTACAAAAGATAGAAAACTTATTAAAAGCATCATTTTTATGTTTAAGAAATATTACCCATGTAAATCTTGAAAAATCATCAACAAGTACAAATACATATCTGCTTCCATTTAATGATGCAACTCTAGAAGGACCAAAAAGATCAATATGAATTAATTCTAGTGGTTTACTTGTAGAAATTACATATTTAGATTTAAAATATGATTTATGCATTTTTTCCTTATTAACATACATCACAAAAGTTATCTCTATAAGAAAGCTTAGGTAAACCTTTAACAGAATCATTCTTAGAAATTTTAGAAATACATTTAAAGTTAACATGACCAAAATGTTTATGCCATAAAGTAGAATCATTAGATGATGCAAGAAGGCAATGTTCATTAGAAATGTTATTCATAGATAAAACATGTATATTATTTTTTCTATGTCCTTTAAATAATATAGTAATCATATCAATATCATAAATTAAGCAAGATTTTTTTTAAAAATAATTTTAAAACCTTTATCACAAAGTTGACTTATACTAAGCAAATTATGTTTAAGACCATCAACTAATAAAACATTATTAATAATAGGTTTATTTGGATTACCGATAATTCTAATACCGATGACCTTCCCTTTGTTATTATCTCCAAAAGTGTCGGTACCACCATCCTTATTTTAATAAGATGACAACAATTGTATATTACCGGTCATATGTTTAGAGCAACAGCTATCCAAAATCCACCTATTTTTCTTAGGTACCTGAAATGATAAACATTTACAATTTTGATACCCATGCTATGTTGGGTCCATAAAATTAGCCTTTAGGAAACCAAGCTCATGAAGAGTTTGATTTGCCTAAAAAATTATTTGATAAACAAACACCTTTAATAAAATTAGAAATATAACACTTTTTCTTTAAAGAATTTAATTTCTTAGGAATCCAAATAGATTAAATTTTTGATTTCTTTTCATATAAAGCATTCTTTTTAACATTATGTTCATGTAACTTGCAAATTATATTTATAAAGTAGTTTTCTTATAAATATTTTATTATTAACATGAAAACCCATACCTTTCGTATTTTGTGATTCTTTTTGAAATGAAAGTAAACTCTTAAGATTTTCTTAACCTTTATTAAATTTACTAACATTTAAACATATATCATCATATTTTAATTTAATAAAATAAATATCTTTATCTAAAACATTAATGTTAATTTTTAAATCACTGCATTCTTATCTTATATAAACATTCTCATTTGACAAAACATTATTTTCTTTAAGCAATGATTTATTTTCCTCTTTTAATTCAATTATTTGAGAATTAAAAGAAGTTGAAGAATTAAAATCAGAAACTTCTTCAAGTAATCTTTTATTTTCACCTTTAAGAAAATTATGTGAAGCCTTTAATCTCAAAAAAGTTTCATATAATTCATTGAAAGCATCTAAAAGTTCTTCATTATCACTTACTTCATCTTGTGCTATAAAACACATATGAACACTTGCCTTTTCTTCAATTTATTCATTGGAAGATGAATCATCACTGTCATCCCATGTATAGCCGCCAAAGCTTTCCTTTTCTTGTTGTTTTGAATTTTGTTGAAGCTGTTGAAGTAATTTGGTTTTTGCTTATTTTTCAACAATGGCAATCTTTCTTCATATGCCCTGATTTGTTACACTTGAAACAAAGTAAGTTATTTGAATTTAAATTCTTTTAATCTGAAGTAGTATTGAATGCAAGTACTTTTTTGTTATTTGTTTCATCCTCACTCTTTCTATCTTCAATTTGAACTTCATAGGCCATGAGATTTCCAATGAGATTTTCTACCGTAAGAGTTGACAAGTCATTTACTTATTCTATTGTGGTAACTTTCTTTTCCTATTATGAAGTAGGTGAACGAAGTATCTTCCGCACCATCTCCACTTGAGTATACACTTTTCCAAGACCAATGAGAGAATTGGTGATATCAGTAAACCTTGTAAACATCTGTTGAATGGTCTCGTTTTCCTTCATTCTAAATAATTCGCACCTGTGTACAAGAATAGAAATTTTAGATTCTTTAACCTTACTTGTACTTTCATGAGTTACCTCGAGTGTGTGCTAAATATCATATGCGGATGTGGCTGTTGACACCCTATTGAACTCATTCTTATCAAGAGCACAGAACAAGGCATTCATTGCTTTAGAATCCAAATTTGCATTGTTCCTTTGAGATATAGTCCATTCCGTGAAAGGAGTAGTTGTCTTCTCGTATTTTGTTTCCATAACGTTCTAAAGTTCATAGCCAATTGATTGGAGATATATTTTCATCCGACACTTCCAATAGTTATAATTCAGTCCATCAAATATTGGTGGACGATTTGTACAGCGTCATTCCTTAAATTTTGAGTTTGAGTCGGAATTAAATGAAATTTTTTCAACCTCGCTCTGATACCAAATGTAGGATCTGATCCAATCATAATAAAACACTAGAGGGCGTAGGGTGAATAGTGTTCTTTTAAAAACTAATGCAAAGAAGATTATTATTTGCAAAGAAATAGCACAATCACAGAAAATAACAATCACAAACACAAAATTTATACTAGTTCCACCTCCCAGGTGTACATCCAGTCCCTAAGCAAATCCCGCTTGAGAGTTCCACTATGATTTTAAAAAACTTACAAAATCAAAACATCAAACATGACCAATTTGTAAGTCCCTGCAAATTGCACCCAATCTCTTCACCAAGAGATTACACCTCTCACACCCGAGAGAACACTTATCTTGATACAACTTGATTCCTATAAGCCTTGATAGTATTGTGATGTGTAGCAGTGGTAGGAATGTTTTGAATCTCTAAAAATTAGCCAACTTGATTGTATATTGAATAAGGATTAAAGGGAAAATCAGAAAAAAAAAATTCTCAACACTTAGTGAAAATCTGTAAATTTTTCTTTTTAGAAGATGCACAAAACTTGAATCTTATATGTGAGAATTTGTGACCCAAAATTCTGAACATATAACATTTTTATAACCTTGAAAAGACAAGTTTTCAAACCCTCAAAACGTACATAAAACGGCTATAAATTGTTATTAATTTGAATTCTGATATGTAAGAAAACTATCTTAGTAGTCGACTATAACGGTCATATGTCGACTATTCTGTAAAGCAGAATGTCTGGAATTTAAAAATTGTAGCTGAGTAGTTGACTATAATTAGTTGTAGTCGACTACTCTATAAAACAGAAGTTCTGGAATTCAAAATTCAAAGCCCAGTAGTCGACTATAATCAGTTGTAGTCGACTACTTTGTAAAACTAAAGTTTTGGAAATCAAAATTCAAAACTGAGTAGTCGACTATAATCCTTAGTAGTCGACTACTCTGTAATTTTATAGAAACTTATATTTTGATCTTAGACTTTAGTAGTCGACTACTAATCTAATTAGTCGACTACTAAGAGGTGAAAATATCATGTATGAAATATTTTAGACTCAATGATTAACTAAATACTCTAATGGTTAACATAAGGGATTTCTATTGTTAACCAACACATTAAGCCTATGTTAATGTGTTCTAATCTCTATGTGTGTGTATGTGTGAGTGATCAAGGCTTGTACAATATTTCTAAGTAAAGAAAATGTAAAAATTACATTGATACATAAGCTCTTCATCTTCTTTACTTCTTGATACCTTGAACTCATCTTGTACTTGTTCATGTTAATAACTACATTGAAATGTTAGTACATACACATAGTGATTGACATTATGAATAAATTGTTATCATAAAAGTATATTATGGGGACATAATATCTAACAAGGTTCCTAGTTTTGGCAGACTAAATCAATCAAGCGAGCCCACCTACTCAGGCGGGCTTCGTTCTGGTAGTAAAGTTCCCAAAACTAGCAAACATGGCGTTTCATGTGAGCCTGACATTTTAGACGAGCCTCACTCCAGCAGCAAAGTTCTCCATTTGGGCGAACTTAGCAAGAGATAAGAGCTCCCCAAATTAGGAGGGCTTCGCTCTTCAAGCCATCCTCCCAGATCAGGCGAGTTGCCCAAATCAGGCGAGCTCCATGATTCAAGCGAGATGCGCCTTCAAGTAGGCAAACTCCGCACATCAAGCAAGCTTCGCCTAACAAACAAAAGCCACCATATATGCAAACTCCAGTAGGACTACCTAAAAACATGCCTTGGTCAAAAAGGCAAAACAAAGATCAATCAAACAGGCAGACCTCACCTGAATGAACAAGAAGCTGGAGCTCGCCAAAGGGTTGAAGCTCACCAGAACACGAGACCTCACCTATCAAGGCAGGCTCGCTTGAACTCAACACCTAGAGAATTTTCTAAGTGTTCCCACAATTCTTCTTTCGAACCTTCTTCGCATGATTACGTGTTTGGTTCTTCTAACACCAAGGGGTTGTCACCATTAACCCACAGGGGATCTCAGGGATAATCTGACTCGCAAGTGCACTATTCACAAGACAAATCCTCAATGCTACTATGAGAGGTTCATCAAATTAGTGCTTGCCGATTTTTAGTGTACTAAAATATTGAAACCTTCGGTGTTCGAAAGGCTTTCTTAGCAGCCTCTGGAGTCAAGACTTCTTCGTCAGAGATGCAATCGCTGGAGGAGACAGGCTACTGATAATTTAGAACTCCTGTCTGCTACGGTTAACTTGGTGGGGAAAGGAAACCAAATATTCGGATTCATTAGATCCGTAATTTTTCCTGGGATTCAAATACCTCCCTGTCAAAAGCGAGGGGGTCTAACTACATACCCGTACTAAAACGAGAGCGGCCATCCTATTCAATTACGCTCACCTATTGCCCATCTACGACAATAATGATGAGGCTTGCTTAGCAACTATAACGTCTTAGACCTTGAGCTCGGTGCAGGGCAAGCACACGAAGGTGCACATGGTGGAAGTCCCCAATGAGGTCACTAGGAGACCCGAAGAGCAACAAGTAACCATCAACTCCCTGAAGGGAATGATGGAACAACTTCCGAACAAGAAGAAGAAGAAGAGGAATTCATGAAATCGATTAAGGTCCTCGAAGAACAGGGAACGAGAGCCTACTCATCCTAACACATCTGACGAGGAAGATAATCACAGATCGCATTCGGATTACTCATCCAAGTCTTTAGGAAAAGCATCAAATGTTGGCAGCGCTCCCTGGGACAAGAGGCTTGATGAGTTCCAAAGTTAACTCAATGCTCTGAAGCTCCAAAAGAGAATGAATGAGTTAGGGGTGGTCAGACCATATCTAGTCAAATGGGATACAGTCCCTTACCCGGAAAAGCCAAACCAATGAGCTTAGTCTAGTTTGACGGTAAGGGATATCTCTCACAACATATCTACTACTTCCTATCTCAAACAGGATTTCTCACAGCGAATGATCATATCCTCACTTGACTATTTATCGACACCCTAAAAGGGTTAGCCTTTGAGTGGTTCTACAAGTTGGAACCAGGCTCTATCAGAACATAGGCCGACATGGAAAAGTTCTTCTTGGCCTATTTCTTCGATGATGACACGGAAGTGTCGATGTCCACCCTGCTTGCTAACAACTAGAAGAAGACAGAGTTGGTCAATGAATTCATCAAGAGATTCAGGAATTGACCACTAAAATGCCGGGACCATATCTCTTCAGGAACCTTGATTGAGATGTGTCGTAATAACCTCTCGATCAATATTCTGTCTAGGATCGACGCGGTGGAAATTCGGACCTGGAAAGAGCTTGTTCGCCAGGACGAGCAAGTGGACAACATGATCAAAAGGCTAGAAGCTAAAGAGCCTTGATCTAAAAGAGGAACTTCGGAACTGAGTTCCCTTAGGAATCCTTCTTGGTCGAGGGGGAAGGAGATCATGGCTGTCAAATGTACTCTAGTCCCTAAGTCAGCTCAAATACAGAAGCTCAAGTCTTTCGAGCAGTGCCCTCCGAGGTAATACAACTTCAAGGAAGACAAAGTTGTTGATACCTTCAATACTCTCCTCAAGAGCAGCAGGATCAAGATGCTAGAGATCATGAAGCCTAAAGACGTGAACAAAACAAACGATCCGAACTACTGTGCATATCACAGATTTTTGGGTCATCATACCTCCAAGTGCTATATCCTAAAGGATAAGCTGCATGCTCTTTATGACACGGGAGTCCTAAAGAAGGAGAAGGTGCAAAAGGACATGACTACGAACAAGGTCACTCTGAAGTTTAGGATAGGCCTCCCTGAGGTTCAAGCACTAGTAGGTGTCGTGCCCATCCCAAAAGAAATACTGAATATCACCAATGCTGATCCTCACAATCAATGAGAAAAAGGCTTGGTACAACAGATATTGCCATCAGGACAGGTAATGTGAGTTCATCCTGATCTCCTCGAGGATGAGTAGTGGGCTTCCAACAAGTCCAAAGGCAAGCCTAAGCATTGTAACGTCGTTTCAGCAATCCCGGACGATGACAAAGCAGAGATAGCAACCCTCACCGATTCTAACAATGAGGTAGACACCTTGATTACCCGAGCAGGGAAGGACTTTACCAAGAACTACCCTCTGACAGCGGAAGGCCCGGCAAGACCATCAATGAGACCGTCACCAACAATCCAACCGAATCCCAATAAGCTAAGTTCAAGCAGTCAACCCTTTCGGATCAACCTACTTGCACAGCTAAAGAACTTTCTAGCCAAGATTACCCTGTACGAGCTCCTGTAGCTATCCGAATCTACCCGAGAAGCTCCACGGGAGGCGTTGGCCGACTCAGAGGCTTTTGCCATGCATTTCTCATTAACTTCGGAAGATGACGCGGAGAAAGGGTGTCCACAATACTATCAAACATCCAGATGGCAGATTCCCTACAATACCTTCACTCCTGAGGATATGCTCATCAAGAATAAATTCCACGATCGACCCCTGTACTTAACAGGATACGTCGGCTCCTCTCAGGTGGACAAGATCAAAGTAGATCAAGGATCCGCACTTAGCATCGTCCCCTTGAAGCTCATCAAACACTTGAGGCACCTCAAAAGTGGCTGTCCTCAATGACTACCACCATCTTTGGCTTAAACTCTACCAGAACTCAGCCGCTGGGGAAGATCCACCTCAAGTGGCGGCTAGGTGATATGAAGACGAAAGTGACCTACTACGTCATCAATGCGAAGCCTTCCTACAATATGCTATTGGGTCAGCCAGGGATCCATAGCAACCCGATAGTCCCATCCACCTTGCATCAGAGTTTGAAGTATGTGGACGACTGTGATCAAGTAAAGATGGTGATTGCTGACAAATAGCCCTACAAAAGGGTTGAGAATTTATTCACTGATTCTTTGCTCTACCAGGACTCTGAATCGAGCAACGAGCTACCGGTCAAGAAACATGGCAGTGGTAATGAGGCCGATAGTGAGTCTGAGTACAATGAGGGTCTTGTCTTGAATGATATTGAACCCATTGTAATCGGCTATGGAGACCTTATTGTAATTAATACTGTCGAGGCGGACGAGTTTATCCTAAATGAAGATCCTGGCTTTACTTACTTGTCATCTAGTTCAGAGTCTAGTAATGACGAGTTTAGTGATTTGGTTGCAGAATTATATAATAACTCTTCCTTGCACTTGCCTGTCTACTCATCATTCATCACTGACAAATAAGCGACCGAGTCCTTGTAATCCATCTTTTTTGTACCTGCCTGAGGTAATTATCAGAAAGATATTATCTTTGGAAGGATAGACCAGCCTATGCACATAATGTGGGACAAGTCAGACAATGATGAGCCCGCTCCTCAATTCTCGCATTATGATCATATCGTGAAGAGTATAATAGAGGGCATGAGCTATAACTTCACCCGCAAAGAAGGATTGAATTACGGAAAAGGGCGAAAGACACTCGTCTGACCTGCTTATGTTCCTGAAGGAAAGCTCGACAACTACTTTGACAAAACTCGAATAGGGCTAGGTTACACCTCCTCTTTATCAGAGTTATATTGCAATTTCGGTGAAGATTCCGAAGACGGTCCTTCCAGAGAATCGTCATTAACATCCTCGATGTGAGATTCAGATATTAGTGTGGGAGATCTATTTAGGAACCTCACCGTCAACATGGCTATAGTCAATCCTGCCAAAAGTAAAGAGGATGATTAGATCCTGCTTTATGATGAGGTATGGGATCACAACGTCAGCGACCAATGGAGTGGTCGGTTTGAACAACATGAACCATCCACGGTGGACCCTACGGAGGACAAGATACTCCAAGTAAATATGAAAGACGAGGCTAATCCTAAGCCCATATTATATCGCTCATACGGGAATATATTAATGTTTTCACCTAGAATTATAAGGGCATTCTTGGCCATGATCCCCAGATCACCATGCATCGTCTCAACATCAACTCAGATGCCAAACCTATCTAACAACAGCAAAGGCTATTTCATCCACAAATCATGGCAGCAATCGAAGCCAAGGTGAAGAAGCTGATTGAGTCAGGCTTCATCAGAGAGGAACAACACCCCGATTGGGTGGTTAATATTGTTCTAGTCCTGAAGAAGAACGAAAAGATTTGTATCAGCATCGACTTCAGATATCTCAATGCTTCATGTCCAAAGGACGAATTCCCTTTACCCATCACAGACGTCATCATTGATAATACTTGTGGGTTTGAAAGGATGTCCTTCATGGATGGGTTTTCAGGGTATAATCAAATCAAGATGCATCCTGAAGATGAGAAGCACACTTCGTTTAGAAATCCGGTAGGGGTATACTATTACACAGTTATGCCCTTTGGACTTAAGAGCACCAGCTCAACCTATTAGCACGCCATGAACATAATTTTCTGGGATCATCTGTGAAAGACAGTTGAATACTACGTAGATGACTTGGTTATGAAGAGTCGCAACAAAGACGATTATCTTCAAGACCTGAGAATGATATTTGAACTGATGCAATCCTATCAACTCAAGATGAACCCCACGAAGTCATTTTAGGAATGTCCAGTAGTAAATTCCTTAGATTGGTTATCACGACGAAGGGAATTCACATAGACCCCGACAAGGTGCAAGCTATTCAAGAGCTTCAACCTCCCATGAATCTTAAGGAATTGAGAGGACTACAAGGATGTCTGGCCTACATCTGAAGATTCATCTTAAATCTCTCGGGTAAGTGTCATCCCTTTTCTAAGGTGATGAAGGAAGGTGTTTCCTTCATATAAGATGAGCCTAGCCAACAAGCGTTCAATGGGATTAAGATTTATCTCTCGAATCCACCTATCTTAGCGGCCCCGATTTCAAGGAAACCCTTCTGGATTTATGTGCTGGCAATGGAGCATTCTCTTGGCGTCCTCTTAGGATAGAATGACGATATCGGCAACGAGCAAGGCATCTATTATTTTAGTAGAACCTTGTAGGGAGCTGAACGATGGTACCCTATGGTCGAAAATGAGTATTTGGCTTTGGTGTTCGCTATCTAGAAAATACGATCCTGTAACCGTACGAGGAGTTTTCCCTAATAATAAATCAGAGATATACTGATGGTCGTCTTCTGAAAGATTAATATCGAGTTGTATTCATTAAAATCCTCGACCGTAGCAGTGTGAGCGGTCTCCTCTTCAACCGGTTCATTCATTTTGGCATCTACAGGGTATACTGAATCATGAACACATAGTTACGTGTATGAGCCTATGCAAAATGGAAATTAGTATTACTTTCAGTGGCCGTAGTGGGTTCGATGACTCTACTACTTGTACCCGCTTCCTTTAATTTTACTAAAAGGAGAAAAGTGTATAGGTCATTAGAAGGCGTACGCATTCCGACTCACTCATCTCTCAGAATTACCCTCCGAATAGGGAAATACCCATACCTACGCTTAGGGCTAGTGGAATGACGTCAGTAGGAGAGGTCGTTTGAGTGCTAGCAAGTTCGTCATTTATTGCGTCATGCATTTGTTGGACGAAACTGGGTTCATCAGTTTCCATAAATCCAGGAGAAGCGGTATCAGCTTGAATTTCTCCTTCTTCTTGACTCCCTACGAAAACCAAGTACAGAATGAGTTCAAGTAATAAGAAAAATGAGAATAGAAAAATTGAAATAAAGATGATTCGTTACCTTGTTCATCAGAAGGAATGTCGTGGGAAGATGTCTCTTCTAAGGCAGGTGGAGGATTACGTTGTCGATATGCAACCTTCTTCCTCCTATTTGATAAATGTGTTTCTCCCAGAGATTCAGACCTCTCATGACGATGTTTGGTGCGTAACTAGGGACTTGGAGAATCCTGGGTTTGAGCTTGAGCCTGAGTTGAAGATTGAGATCTCTTTCTATGAGCGTGGGGCGTTGTATCTTCGTCCTCTTCATCTCCGCTAAGGACTTCCATCGTCATCCGACTAGAAGATGTCAGAACAATCCTCTCCCTTCTCCTTTTTGGGGCAGCTGGTGATTGAGATGGATCGGCATGATGAGTCCTATGAGTAGTGGAAGGTTTTACATACCCTCTTTCGAAGAAAGAGGAAAGGAGATCAGCCACTTTCTCTTCATCACCAATATTAGGCTCTTCAGCTTCAACCTCATCCTCAGACCTGATGTCAGCTTCACCTTCTTCCTCAAAGGTCTCCGCTTCATCAGTCTGATGTTCCTCTTCACTGTCATCTGAATGAGCAATTTGCTTTCCTTTTCTCAAAGACTCAGCAGCCTTCTTTCCTTTTTGTGAAAGCACGGTTTTGCGGACAACCTCTGTAGCATGTTGAGATGCAGTCTCTACATCTAACTTCCAGATCCTCTTCTTCCTGGTGGTGACGTTGGTAGCTATAAACCATTTACAATATAAGAATGTCATCTGCAAGGGAGGCACCACAAACGGAAGGTCAACTTGAGCATTTGTACAACCAACTATGCTCCAGAACTAAGCCCTCGCTACGTCAATAAGATCCCCGCAAATTATGAGGCGCTTGTTCGGTTTCCTATGTAGAGTTGGTCATAGTCGAACTGGCGAGCAAATCTGCATGGTAAGAACGGCGCAATACAACAAACATCCTTCACATTGAAAACTAGATAGTCGGGACAAATGTTCATTAACCATCTGAAACATTCGACATCCAATACGGTTTGGTCCTGCCTCGGATCTTCCATATCCAGTAGAGTGTCATTATAGGTCCCGAAAAATTATGGGAAACACGGAAAACATTCCCAACATTTATAAACTTTGAATTGCCGGGAAACCTCGTGCCATTGTTTTACTATCCACCTAGATTCCTCTAAAATTTGCAGTAATGGAAGATCTAGATTAACGTCTTCGGGAGCTGACATCAAGTCCGGTCGATGAAGAACTAACCAGGTCATCAAATAAGTGTATGGTAGTTCAATTTTGGGAATTGGGATCTCAGTGGAAGGCTTCTTTCCATCTTTTGTAAATGTAGTGGCTAAGTGACGAAGCCCACTATGAATATCAACAACCATTGCTAGTAGAAGAGACAACCTACGACCAATTGCTAACTGAACTACTGGATATAAGACCTTAATTGGCATCATATCGGAAGGTTAATGAGGTACCACACACTTCTTTAGCCAGATAGCCAAATACCTAGCTAGAAGAGTTGTTGGCTTAATCCTTGTGCTAGCTTGCCATAAAATCGATCTGAACTTGGTTCCATAGGGGAATCCATCTTCCAAGCGAGAAGTATATATTTGAGCATTTGTCTTCTCCAATAACCTATTAATTTCCGATGGGCTTAGAGGAGGTATTTCACATACTACTTGAATTGAATGATTCTCGAGGTTCTTGAACAGATAGTCGACAAATTGCTTCAAGCTGATCTGCGAAGACTTCTTCTTGGCCTTAATCTCCATCTCTACCATAGCAGTGTAATAATGACACATAAACTCCTATAGAGTGTCATAAGCCATGGTAGCTCGTTCTTTTATCTTATTTAGCTGACTAACTATTGCAAATAATTCTTGACAAGGTACATCACCCATGGGCAGCCCTGAGACCTTCATCATCTCGTGAAGAGGGAGCCATAATTCTCCATTCTTGGTCAGAAAAGTGTTGGTGTCCGGATTATAAATCTCAAACAAAGCAAATAAGTGGTCGACATTAATCTGCAGCTCGTGCATACTGGCACGTATGGGAATGGATAATCCTATTTCAGCTAACTCACGTCCCTAACGGTTCAACACATAACTGGTCATCCTTGTCCACCACTTATCCCCAGAATAGTGGACCCAGCCGTAACACCTAAATTTTTTGATTGGAAGCTCTCTTGCTAATCTAGCTAAACAACCTTTCACTGTAGTAGCCTTGAGCATTAACTCATTTTGAGGCATGTTATCTTGACCTAAAATACCGGAGTGAAGCCCTCTTATAGAAGTCCTGTCACTTGAGCCTAGAGTATTAGAATCCTTCCCGATGAACCTACAGTGGACACGCTCGTGATCCTTCGTCAATCTCCAGAACATTTCACGACCTACAGCTAAATTCCTTAACTACAGAAGAGAGTGGTGATGAGGAATTGATGACAAATACATGAATATTGAACCACTCTCATACAATCACTGTGCAGGTTTAAAAGAAAGATTCTTCGGGTCCTTTACGGAGTCTCCGATTAAGTACTGGGGCTTCCTCAGAGGCTGTAGGATCTTGGTCCCGAGTCAGAGGCGCGTCGGTAATCAGCCGACGTAGAATACGATCATCTCCTTGTTGTATAAACTCAGATACGTCCTCCGGACAGTCAGAGCTAAATTGAGGAGCCTCTCCAATCAGAGGAACCCCTTCATAACAAGAGTGTGTAGTGCTACTCTAACCAGTGACCTCTCTATCATGGAAAATCATGGAAGGAAAATGGACTGACAAGAAAAAATATATATTTGGTTGGAATCCATTTAAAAAGGACATTCTAAAGCTAAAGTAAAGGGTAGAATTCATCTCATGAATTCACGAGATAGAGGCACCACCTTGCAGTAGGCGAGATGATTTCCATTGTTACACGCATAAAAGGCAATATACATCGTCGTGTGCGAACACTACGACGACATATTTGACCTTTTGAAATGGAAAACAATATATAATCACCCTATTTGCCTTTAGATGTATTTTGTCTAAGCAAAACAACATCTTTTAGCATCCATCCTCACAAAAGAGGATACTGGCTCTTCCCAAATGCCTCTCAAAGGATGGAAAACAAGGACCTACACACAAGATTTATAAAATATTAAATTAAAATCAATAAAAAGTTGAGAAGATGTAACCCCATACGAAGCGATAGTAGGATCCACTCCCTCGGCTGCATGAGAGGTAGATCTACCCCTCGAGATGCGGATCTCTTTGGTGACATAGTAAAAAATCTGATTTTTATAAAAAATCATACAAAAAAGTTAGGGTTTTTGAAGTTAAAGCCTACAAAGTCACAGAAAATACCCAAAATGCAACCATGGGTTCGGTTTTTACTTGAAATCAAAGAGAAGGAAGTACCCCAAAGGAGAAGAAAGCTCGAATCCAAGAGAAGTACTAAAACCCTAGACCTCCTTTGAGCTAATCCAACTAAATCTGAACAAAAGGAATGAGAACGGGTTAAAGATCGAATTGGGAGGAGATTTGAAGAGGTTTTTGAACATAGAAGAGGCGGAAGAATGAGGTTGGAAAGCCCCAAGGGTCGAGTTTTATAACCCACTGGAAACCTCTTGTATGCCCGCTTCCGAGACAGTCGTGACTGTTTTGCGCTTCCGAGATAGTCACAACTGTCACAGAAGAAAGAGTAACCGGAGAACCACCAATAGGATTACTGAATTTAGCATTGCCTATGCTCAGGTCAAGAGAAGGATTGTCTGAATTCATATATGTATTTGCATCAAAAAAGGGAAGGACTTTTTATACTCATGACCTGTTAAGAAACATAAGAAGTCGGTTAGTACAAAAAATGGGAATAGTAGCCAATTTAATGTTAAAGAAGTTAAATATTTTTCGGATATTTCACCTTCCCATCTAGGAAATCTAGAATGGATTCAATCTAGTGACCCGATTGCCCGCCATAGTTGAAAAGGGCTAGAATCTAACTGAGTTGGCTCACAATTGATATAAAATGTAGGAGATGCCCTTGTACGATAAGGAGATCAATGAGCTAGAATCTTTCACTTTTTTTGGAGAGGAAGAGAAATAGAAGGACCCTCTACCGACCGCTTCTCAAAGCTAGGGCTTGTAACTGTAGTAGGGGCTTGTTCAGTCAATATAACCCGCAACATAACTTAACCTTGACCCGAATCGAATAAGCTAGGATCAATTTATTACTAGGTAGTGACATCATAAGAGTGGTAGTTGTTGGCCTTTTGTTTTGATGATGATTTAACAAACAATTTATGACTAATTTTGTTTCTAGAGTTTTTGTATTTGTTTGTGTTTCATCCAGGTTGATAAGTTAGAGGATGGATGGATTAGAGCTTTTATGATCATATCCTTTGGGAGATGGAAGGAATATCGGTATGAAGCTAATACAATTCAAAGTCAAATACAAGATCAAGCTTCATCCGCATCTAAGTTGAGCTTATTGAAGACCAATTGCTTGGGTATAATTAGTTTAAGTTTTATACTTTGTGTGTTGGTACTTTAAGCACAATTATATACATACATACATTTATACATTTTTGGTTTTGATGGTTTACAAGTTTATATTAATATGAAACATATATTCTTGTTTATATAAATACACAATTATATCATGTTTATACATGCTTACAATGATTTCATCAATATCAAGTTTTAACATTTCAATGAAATCATGTTTATTTGCAAAATTATGTGTTTACGGATTTAAGGCTTGTGTATACCATTTTATATCTTTTTTCTAAGTCTATAAATCTATTCAAAATGTTTCAAGAGTTTGTTTAAGTCATTTTGTCAAAAACATGTGTTGTTGTGTTTTTATGTTTTGGACTATTTTAAAAAATGATGCGTTTTCACTATTGAGAAGTACAATTGCAAAAAAAAATTTGTAACATGTTTATTATCATGTTTACAATCATTTCCTAAAGTTTTATAATTTTTGTAATTCATTTGCTATTTTTATAGGCACTTTAAAAATCATTTTTACTATTCATTACAAGCTGATATTATGTTATCAGTCGACTGATGCAAGTGTTCAGTCGACTGAAAAAATCACCTAGAATTGTAAAAGAATTTGGTTTTTTGGTCAGTCGACTGTTGAGGTCATCGGTCGACTGATGAATAGTATCAGTCGACTGACAGCTCCAATGACTAGTTTTTCCATCCTTTTCAGTTTTAGGTTTTTTGGTCTTTTTGCCTTATTTTTCTTGTGTTTTGGAGTCTCTATAAATACCCCTCATACCTCAGACCTAAAACTAACTAAGAAAATTGTTTATACAAGTTTGCAAAAGAGTTTAAGGGTTTTAAAGTGTGTTTAAGAGTTTGGTCTGTGAATAAATTTTGATAAGAGCTTGAGGAGATCATCCTTTGGTGTTTGAGCATTCAACTCTTCTCCCCCTCTCTCTTGTCATCATAGAGAACATTTTCTAAAATCATTTTAGCTATTTATTATTTTGATTATAATTTCCATAATCTAGATTTATATTGAGTTTAGTTTGTTTTGATTATACTCTTTGTTCACACACACCCTATTGAGATTATTGTATTTGTATACATAGTACAATTTGGGGTTGTGGATATGTGACTTAGAGAGTGAGCTTTCATTGTGTTCTCATCCATACTAGAGAACAAATTATTGTATTGAGCCTTCATTGTGAGGATACACTTTGTAATACATTTGTACATGGAGAGGAGTGTGTGGTGAGAGACGAGGTCATCCCAAGAGGAATGGCATCGGTAGTAAAGCCTAGGGAGAGGTTTTAAATCCGAGCACTTGAGGGAGACACGGGCTAGAGACCAACACTTAGAGGGTGTAGAGTGAGATTGCAAGAGTGTGGATTATAAAGTTTTCGGTGAGGTAGAAAACCGAGTGTGAGGTGTAAACTTTTTCGGATGAGCATTGAAAACCCGGTGTGGTAGATTTCTTCCCGGGAGTGGAGAACGGAGACGTAGGATGGAAGGTTAGAACTCTGTGATCATTTGCTTGTGTTCGAGTTTGTCATTGATATATTTTCTTTTGTGTTTATCTTATATTGCCTTTGTCTATTACTCGTTGTGTATATTGCCCTAACACATTTGTAGTTTGTTTATTTTACCCTTTTTTTATATTGCTTTGTATTATATCACCCTTTGTTTCATATCCTTGCATATTAAGTGTTGCATATCTAATTTTCTAGGATATTTGTTAAATAGGTTTAATTGGTATTAAATCAGATTAGATTATCATAAACCCTATTCAACCCCCTCTAGGGTTCTTTTCTAGTGGCATTAGGGTCTAACAATTGGTATCAGAGCTTGGTGCTCTTTGATTTAAGGTTTAATCGCATTGAGTTAAAGATCCAAGTTATGTTTTTGTGCTAATATAGTTTTGAGAATTATTTTTTATCTTCCTTGCATATTTTTATTTATTATGGACATGCATAGTGCATCTTGTTTAGGCTATGATCCTAGTATTGCTCCTAAATTCAATGCTTTCCCCTATGACCAATGGTGCTCTAGATTTAATATATTTGTTAGATCTAAATTTTTCGATTTGTAGGAAGTTATTGAAAATGCTTATATTGTACCCACTTCAAAGAAATCCAAGTAGAGTAAAAATGATAAAAGAATGTTTACTATGAACAAGCTCTTGTTAGAATTTTTACTAAATGTTTTTGACTCATCTATTTCTAACAAGTTTGTTCATTTTTATAAAGCTTACACTTTATGGAAATTTATTGAAGCACATGAAGGGAACTTGGAGGCAATCTGACAAGCTTTGGTAGCTTCCTCTTCAAGTTAATATAGAGCCTCATCGTGATACGGCCACTAGGCGATAACCCTAATGTGGTAAATGATTTTTATTCTGAAAGTGAATTAACTATTGATGAATTTTCTTGTGCCTATGAAAAATTAATGCATGCCTACAAGAAGTTGCTTAAAGATTTTATTGATCTAAAAAGCAAGCATGTAACTTTAAAATCCGATCATGAAATGCTAGCATCTAAATTTGATACTATTGCTAAAGATAATATGATCCTTAAAGAAAATAATAAAAAATTTAAAATTAGATCATATTACCTTGAGTTCTGATGTTGCTAGCTTAATTCATGAGAAGAATGATGCCATGTTAGAAGTAGAGTCTCTTAGAAAAAAATTTAAACCATTTAAAAATGATCATATTTGCTCTACTTCTGTTGATAATGCTTCTATGCCTAATGTTGAGTTGAACAATATTAAAAATTGCATTTCATCTTTAGATTCAACTCTTAACACATGTATTGTAAATAATAAGAAGCTTATAGACTTGTGTGCAAAGTCCCGTGTTTTCATGTTTTTCAATCTCTTGCCTTTGATTGCCATGAGTGGTTTATGTTTGAGCAACCCCAGAGTTTATTGGGTCTTTATTTTCCAAATCATGTTTATCGGGTGCTATATGTTTATATGGGTTGGAACAAGCTTAAGGGCTTGATATGGTTACCTCTCTTGTCTTTTATTCGAAAATTGATATTATTTTGGTTTCATGTGATTTTTTTTTTGGTTTCATATTAGTGATTTTTTTTATTTGAATACTTTTTCATGACTCTCATGTTTTTCCATCTTTTGATTCCATAAATCTATTTTATACATGGTTTTTAGGTTTTTTTTCCTTGAGACACACTTTTTCATATTGATATATCAATATGTGTTCTCATTGTCTTGTTGTATGTGAGTTTTGCCTAGCTTGTTTTCACCTATGCTTGCTCACATAGGTTTTCCTTGGTCATCATTGCCTATATTCATTAAGGCTTTTTGATAGAGGAGCTATTCTCTATTTTTATTTCTGTACTCACCATGCTTATAGGTAGGGGGAAGTTTCGCTTTCCAATTTCTATTATATCCCCATTCTTTTTGTTGCCAAGAGAGGAGAAAAATATGAGTTTTGTTAATCTTATACTATATTGATAAATTGTTTGGCATCATCAAAAAGGAGGAGATTGTTGGTCTTTTTGTTTTGATGATGATTTAACAAATAATTTATGACTAATTTTGTTTCTAGTGTTTTTGTATATGTTTGTGTTTCATCCAGGTTGATAAGTTAGAGGATGGATGGACTAGAGCTTTCACGATCATATCCTTTGGAAGATGGAAGGAATATTGGTATGAAGCCAATACAATTCAAAGTCAAATACAAGATCAAGCTTCATCCGCCTCCAAGTCGAGCATATTGAAGGCCAATTGCTTAGGTGTAATTAGTTTAGGTTTTATACTTTGTGTGTTGGTACTTTAAACTCAATTATATACACACAGACATTTACACATTTTTGGTTTTGATGGTTTGCTAGTTAATATAAATATGAAACATATATTCTTGTTTATATATATACACAATTATTTCATGTTTATACATGCTTACAATGAATTCATCAATATCAAGTTTTAACATTTCAATGAAATCATGTTTATTTGTAAAATTATGTGTTTACAGATTTAAAACTTGTTTATACCATTTTATATCTTTTTTCTAAGTCTATAAATCTATTCAAAATGTTTCAAGAGTTTGTTTAAGTTATTTTGTAAAAAACATGTGTTGTTGTGTTTTCATGTTTTGGACAATTTTTTAAAATAATGATTTTTCACTTTAGTGAAGTGCAATTCCAAAAATTCTTTTTGTGACATATTTATTATCATGTTTACAATCATTTCCTAAAGTTTTATATTTTTTCGAATTCATTTGCTATTTTCAATAGCACTTTAAAAATTAGTTTTACTATTCATTATAAGCTGATATTATGTTATCAGTCGACTGATTCAAGTGTTCAGTCGACTGAAAAAAATCACCTAGAATTACAAAAAATTTCTATTTTTAGGTTAGTCAACTTATCAGTCGACTGACGAGGTCATCGGCCGACTGACGAAATCATCAGTCGACTGATGAGGTGATTCCTCACTCTAACGGTCAGCTCATCAGTAGACTGATGAATAGTATCAGTCGACTAATATCTACAATGGCTAGTTTTTCCAGCCTTTTTAGTTTTGGGTTTTTTGGTATTTTTACCTTGTTTTTCTTGTTTTTTAGGGTATCTATAAATAACCCTCATACCTCAAACCTATAACTAACTAAGAAAATTGTTTATACAAGTTTGCAAAAGAGTTTAAGGGTTTTAAAGTGTATTTAAGAGTTTGGTTTCTAAATAAATATTCACAAGAGCTTGAGGAGATCATCCCTTAGTGTTTGAGCATTCAACTCTTCTCTCTCTCTCTCTCTCTCTCTCTCTCTCTCTCTCTCTCTCTCTCTTGTCATCATAGGGAAGTTTTTCTAAACTCATTTTAGCTGTTTATTGATTTGATTATAATTTCCATAAGCTAGATTTATATTGAGTTTACTTTGTTTTGATTATACTCTTTGTTCACACACACTCTATTGATGCATACATAGTATAATTTAGGATTGTGGATTTATGACTTAGAGAGTAAGGTTTCATTGTGTTCTCATCCATACTAGAGAACAAATTATGGTATTGAGCCTTCATTGTAATGATACACTTTGTAATACACTTGTATACCGAGAGGAGTGTGTGGTGAGAGACGAGGTTGTCCTAAGAGGAGTGGCGTCAGTAGTAAAGCTTAGGGAGAGGTGGTAAATCTGAGCACTTGAGAGAGACACAGGCTAGAGACTAACACTTAGAGGGTGTAGAGTAAGATTGCAAGAGTGTGGATTGTACAGTTTTCGGTATGGTAGAAAACCTAGTGTGAGGTGTAAACGTTTTTAGGTGAGCGTTGAAAACCCAGTGTGATAGTGGATTTCTCCTCAGGAGTGGGGAGCAGAGACGTAGGACGGAAGGTTCGAACTCCGTGATCATTTGCTTGTGTTTGAGTTTATCATTAGAGCATTTTCTTTTGTGTTTATCTTATATTTCCATTGTCTATTACTCTTTGTGTATATTGCCCTATCACATTTGTAGTTTGTTTATTTTACCATTTGTTTATATTGCTTTGTGTTTATATAACCCTTAGTTCCATATCCTTTCATATTAAGTGTTGCATATCTAATTTGCTAGGATATTTGTTAATTATTTTTAATTGACATTAAATCGGATTAGATAAGCATAAACCCTATTAAACCCCTCCCCCCCTAAGGTTCTTTCCTAGTAATATTAAGGTCTAACAATTGGTATCAGAACATGGTGCTCTTTGATTTAAGCATTAATCACCTTGAGTTAAAGATCTAAATTATCTTTTTGTGCTAATGTAGTTTTAAGATTTATTTTTTATCTTGCTTGCATATTTTTATATATTATACACATGCATAGTGCATCTTGTTTAGGCTGTGATCCTAGTATTTCTCCTAAATTCAATGTCTACCCCTATGACCAATGGTGTTCTAGATTTAATATACTTCTTAGATCTAAACATTTTGATTATGGAAAGTTATTGAAAATGCTTATATTGTACTCACTTGGAGAAATCCAAGTGGAGTAAAAATGATAAAAGATTGTTTACTATGAACAAGCTCTTCTTAGAATTTTTACTAAATGCTTTTGACTCATCTATTTCTAACAAGTTTGTTCATTTTGATAGTGCTTACACTTTATGGAAATTTATTGAAGCACATCAAGCAAATTTGGAGGCAATCCGACAAGCTTTAGCGGCTTCCTCTTCAAGTTCATGTGGAGCCGTATCGTGCACAGACCACTAGGCAATAGCCCTACTGTGGAAAGCGATTCCGATTCCGTAAGTGAATTAACTATTGATGAACTCGCTTGTGCCTATGAAAAATTAATGCATGCCTGTAAGAAGTTGTATAAACATTTAATTGATTTAAAAAGCAAGCATATAACTTAAAAATCCGATCATGAAATGCTAGCATCTAAATTTAGTACTATTGCTAAAGATAATGTGATCCTTAAAGAAAATAATGAAAAATTAAAATTAGATCATATTACCTTGAGTTCTGATGTTGTTAGCTTAATTCATGAGAAGAATGATGTCATGTTAGAAGTAGAGTCTATTAGAAATAAATTTACACCATTTAAAAATGATCATATTTGCTCTACTTCTATTGATAATGCTTCTATGCCTAATATTGAGTTGAACAATATTAAAAATCACATTTTATCTTTAGATTCTACTCTTAGCACATGTATTGTTAATAACAAGAAGCTTATAGACTTGTGTGCAAAGTCCCGTGTTAACACTTCTAAATTAAACACTCACTATGCACACATGTATAGTAAAGTCTACAAATGCACAAATTGTGGTCGTAAAGGCCATCTTGCTAGATTTTTCTATAATGCACAAAAACCCATCAAGCCTAATCATGTTTGTGCATCCCATCAAGATTTATCATCACATGCACATGCTCATCATAAACATGCCCATGTGTATAAATATGATTTTTGTGGTAGGTTTGGCCATTTGGCCAAATTTTGTTTTGATTTGAGGAGAGTTTCTCGTTTACAAAACAATTTCAAAGATCAATCTATTTTTGCAAATGAGTCTTGTGCACAATCATTTGGTCTACACAAACTATTTCGTCCTTTTCATTGCACCTATTACAATCGGAAAGGTCATTTGTACAATTTTTGTGATAACCATGTTAGTGCACTATATGCGCCTAAACGGGATCATAACCCTAGGGCATTGAGCTTTCATGATAGGGATCATGTCCCTAAACCCATTGGTACCAAGAATACTTGGGTACGAAAACAATTTTAATTTTTAAAAACAAGATTTTTTAAAATTTTTATTTTTTATATCTTGGTTTTGAAAAATATGTTTTTGAAAATTTTGAAAATAAAACAAATTTTAGGCTTAGACTTTTGTTTTTCATGTTTTTCATTCTTTTTGGTTTTGATTGTCATGAGAGGTTTGTGTTTGAGCAACCCCAAAAACTTATTTTGCTGTTTTTTGAGCTGTTTTTCGATCGTTAACCACCTGGATTTGTTTTAACTGATCCGATGTCATCCAAGAATGTGATAAAGTGGTTATAACTGAAGATAAGAGTGAATTGGTTGTTCTTATCCAAAAATAGAGGTTCTGAAGCCTATAAATACAGCCCTAGCGCCTTCATTTGAACAGATCTGGAATTCTCGAGCGTCGGCGAAGCCCTGCTGAATTAAAGACTGAAGGAGCACGAATTTTGGAAGAGAGGAGGAGATTGGATCGAGTTCTTCAGCACTGAGAAGAAGAGTTCGTCAGATCCACAGTTCCTAATTCTTTCCTTGAGATTGTCCTGTTGCGGTGATCTCGAGAAGAGTGGTTATCTTGCTGTTGCTGATATAATTGCTTCGGTTTCTTGATTCCTTCGCGAATTAACAAAGCTCCGGATCGATCTGATCGTTTGGTTGTCCATGGATATCAACATCCCCGTCACAGGCTAAGATCCCATGCAAGCAGCGAAGAATAAGAGTCTATTGTATTTGTTCAAAAGAAAGTTATAATTTTTGTTGAAAGTCTTATAAAAAAGACTATTTCTTTGAGTTTGTTGTAAATGCTTAAAGGTGTAATGAACTCGTCAACGAAATCAATTTTCTCCTGAAACAACAACATTGGTGCAACCAAATTTGGAGAGGCGACATGTTAGTGCTCGTGTTGGTGTCGGCTCAGTTTTGGGAACACTTCGCCGAGGTAAAGAATTGTTGAAAATCTTTTGATTTTTTCGGATGAAAAATAACTCAGTACTATAGTGTTATCGGTCAATTAATGAACAATACTAGTCGATCGATGAAAGCCCCTGGAATTGTGAAAAGTTTCTACTCGATCGACTGTGAATAGTATTAGTCGATCGATAAGGTCATGTGCATGTTTCGTGCAAGTTATCAGTCGACCGATGAACAGTATCAATCAACCGATCGTAGTCGGTTTGGAAGAAATAGATTCCTAATCTATTTTGGTTTTAGAGTTGATATAAAGAGAAATACATTTCCTAGGGTTTTTATCAAAGATTATTAATTTTTTTGAGCATTTTGAGAGGGAGATTATTGTGAGGGAGTGAGAGATCATTGGTTAGGTTTATTTTGAGTGTTTGTGAGAGTTGTAACCCGTTGTTTTCCCCTCTATATAGTGAAATCTCCTCATCCTCTCCTCGTGGACGTAGGCAAATTTCCAAACCACATAAATCTCTCTGTTTGTGTGTGATTTTGGTCATTCTCTTTGTGAACCGTGCTCATTAGTGTTCTCTTATCAGTTGCTTACCGACTCGTGTGATTTGTGCACGCTTCCGCCGTCACGCAACACTATCAAGCTTGACAGTCTGTTTCAAACCTGAGTAATCAATATTCATGTGGTGTCTATTTATTTGATAATTATGGGACAAATGGATGATTCAAGTTGTAATGATGGCTTACTTGATTTTTATTCTAATTTTTTCGTTTTCTATATACGTTATGATGATTTGGTAATTAACTGAGAATTTAACCTGCATTAAAACTACTAATTAAATTGCATAGGTAAGGCAATCAATGATGATAATTTTGACTACACCAAGTCCTCAATTATTTATTGAAATGCTCATTTTCATTTTATTTTCAAAATGCATACCGCAAATTGTTACCACATAGATTATCATGAAAAATAAAACCAAGCAAAAATACACCATATTTCAAAATTCAATTTCCTAATGTGCTTCTTTCATATATTTCTTCAAATGCTTTGCTTTGTTTGTCTTTTTATCCTCAACTGAGAATTCATCACTTGTTTTGCAAGCTTTGATGGCATTTTTATCTTTATAGCCCAGTGGAAAATTTTGCAAGTCCTTTTTGGGAATATTGTGTAGGCCCCCAAGAAACTTATCTAGTTCTTTCCATTCATGCATAGCTTGAATGGTATGTGATTGTTGCATAAATATCTCATTTATAAGTTTGTGATCCTTCAGATGTGTTCATCTAGCACATTGTTGAAATTTGTTGAATTTTTTAGGTTCTTGGTTGAGCGAGATGATATTTTTGCCACTATTGAAATTTGTTGTATTTTTTGGGTTCTTGGTTGAGAGAGATGATATTTTTGCCACTATTACAATTTGTTAAATTATTTAGGTTCCTAGTTGAGCAAGATGATATTTTTGCCTCTAAGTATTGTTCATTATATCAAACTATATTTATGTTGGATATATTGTCTCCAATATATAGTTCTGATGATAATCATTTATATACTATGTGTATTATTATGTACTAACATATCAATTCAAATATCAACATCAAATATGATCAAGATATGTGAACAAAGTGCAGAATGAGTTCAAGGATGAGATCAAAGCAACAAGAAGTAAAGAAGAAGAAGTGCATAGACGTCATAATGTAATTTTTTATATTTTCTTTACTTAGATTTATTATACAAGCATTGATCACTCACAATACATACACACACATAGTATTTTATAACACACTAATACATGCTTAGTGTGTGGTTAATAATAGAAATCTCCTATGTTAACCATTAGAGTTTATAGATAAAGAATGAGTCTCAAAATACTTCATATATCTCATATTTACTCCTTAGTAGTCGACCAATAAGAATAGTAGTTGACTACTAAAGCCTTGGTCAAAATATCAGTTTCTGTCATTTTACAGTATAGTCGACTAATACATATTGTAGTCGACTATTAAAGACTCAGACAGATTTCTAGTTTCTGTGAAATTATAGTGAAGTTGACTACTAAGATTTATAGTCGACTACTAAGAGTCAGTTCAGAATTCCAGAACATCTGTCTTTATAGTGTAGTCGACAAATGACTATAGTAGTTAACTACTAAGAAATTTTCTGACTTCATAAAGTCTGTTTAGACTCAGTGTAGTCGACTACTAAGACAATTAGTCGACTACACATATAATTTTTCAAGATTTTGAAGTTTAAATTTATGATTGTTTCTGGACGTTATTTGGGTTTAAAATTTGTCTTTTCAGAGGCTATAAATAGATATTAAAGTTCAGAATTTGCCACTAAGATTCATACATATAAGATTAAACTTTTGTGCAAATTCAAGTGTTCAAAATTTAGATTTCAGTCTAAGTGTTGAAAATAAGAGATTTCTGAAATAGCTATTGATCTTCATCATACATACAAGTTTTATAGGCAATATTCAGAGATTAAATGAGTTCCTAAGCCACTAATGTACTTCACTATACATTCAAGGCTTATAGGAATTGTGTTCTTTCATCAAAGGAAGATTTCTCTCGGGTGTGAGAGAATATCTCTCGGGTGTGATAAATTGGTTAGGTTTGGTTTATGATTTTGTATTAGTTTTTAAAAATCATAGTGGAAATCTCAAGAGAGATTTGCTTGGGGACTAGATGTGCACCCGGGGTGGTGGAACCAGTATAAAAGCTTGTGTTTGTGATTGCTATTTTTTGTGATTGTTGTTATCTTTCTTGCAATTTATAATCTATTTTGCAAAAATTTAAATAAACACTATTCACCCCCCAGTGTTTAGTGTGTACTTGGTCAGATCCTACACTTGGAATCAGAGCATGGTGAAAGATGGTAATAACAAATACATCATAAATCAAAGAGGGACATTCCACACAATGACCACCACTATTTGATAGTACAAACTGTAACTATTGGAAATGTTGGATGAAGATATACCTCCAATCTCTTGGCTACAAACTTTGGAACATTCTTGAGAATGAATTCACAATGCCAACCACTCCTTATACTGAATGAACTTTTGTTCAAAGAACAAATATAAAAATCTAGACTCAAGGGTAATGAATGTACTGTTTTGTGCCTTGGACAAAAACAAATTCAATCGAGTGTCTACCTCTACATCAACACATCAAATTTGGCATACTCTTGAGGTAATACATGAAGGAACTAACAAAGTTAAAGAAACAAAAATTTTTGTTCTTGTTCATAGGTTTGAACTATTCAAGATGAAAGAAAATGACACTATCACGGAGATGTTCACAAGATTTACATATATTACTAACTCCTGTATTGGTAAACAATACACTCAAGTTGAGATGATAAGGAAAATCCTAAGAGCACTAACTCCAGAATGGGAGAAGAAGACTACAGCTATTGAAGAGACCGATGATCTTTCAACTCTCACCGTAGAGGATCTTATCGAAAATCTTATGGCATATGAAGTTCAACTTGAAGATAGAAAGAAGGATGAGGAACCAAAGAACAAGAAAATACTTGCCTTCAATGCATCCTCCGACACCGAAGAATCTGAAGAAGATGCTGAGGACATTGCATTGATCACAAAGAAATTCAAATGATTTCTAAAGAAAGGTAAGTTTAAGTCAAATAAGTTTAAGAATATTAACAATGATTCTTCTTTGTGTTTCAATTGTAATAAGTCATGACATATAAACAAGGATTGTCCACTTCTTAAGTCAAAATCAAAGTCTACCAATTTCAACAACTTCAAGAAGAAGAAGAAGAAGGTTATGGCAGTGACTTGGGATGATAGTGACAATTCATCATCTGAGGACGAAGAAGGAGAAAAAGAAGAATCCGTCCACATGTGTTTCATGGCACAAGAAAATGAAGTAAATGATTCTTTAGACAATGAAGAATTATTAAATATTTTTAATGAACTTTATATTAAATTTAAAGATTTAAATGCTAATTATAAGATTTTGAAAAATAAAAATAAAAGATTAAACTTAGAATTAGTTTATTCAAATTCTACACAAATAGAAGATTTGAAGGAATTAAATGACAAGTTATTTTTTGTAAATAGATTATTAACTGAAAATAATGTTTTATCTTAAATCTGAATGTAACATTATGAAAAATAAAATTTTAGATTTAGATAAGAATATGGCTTCACTTAAACTCAAATATGAAGAGTTATTTTTAAATGTAAACAAATTCAATAAAGGAAAAGAAGACTTAAATGATTTATTATCTTTTCAAAATTCTTCAAATCAAAAGTTTGGTTTAGGATATGTTCATAAGAAGTATGATAATGTTACTAGGACAAATCATGCATCATCTTCTATGAATAACAATGTTATAAAATTCCATACACCATTATCAAGGAATATTCACACTAAAAATAATCATATCTATATTTCAGGTACCTCAAAAAAAGTGGATACTAGTGTAAAACCCCAAAAATTTAAATATTTTGTGATAAATAATAATAAATATGTTATATATTTATAAATAACATATTATGATGTTTTATTATGCTAGGAATTGATTTGAGATTAATTCAATGTATATATGCATATATGTATATATGTATTTATAAGAGCAAATGCACAAATCATACTCGATGTGTAAATCTGGAAATTTATGACTAGTGGAGAGATTTTGCATGTTACACACTGATACGTTATGAATATAGAAAAACATAAAAGATCAAAGTTGTAGATATCTTCATCAGCTTTCCAACAAATCTTTAATCACCTCATTTAAAGGTTAGATGCGAATGTTACAGCCATAATACCGAAGAGTATGTTTCTAGTCAGACTAGGTTTTCCAGTTTCGGGTTTCGGGTTTTGGGCTGTAGTTTTTCGGGTTTGCTGTCATATATACACATGTTTAAACACGAAAAATACCTCTTTTTTCTTATGTTCCAAACCCTAACAACCCCTCTCCTACTCTCTCAAACCCTAGCCTTAAACTTGTGTTCTCAGGCAAGTTTCATGAGGCGAAAGCGAGGAGAAGGCGAGATTTGCGGCGTTTGGCATCGAGGAATCATTCTCACATGTTTTTGGGAGTTCATCAACACCCCTCAGGTGAGTAACATTTCGCCCAACCCTACCTCATGTTTTTAAAAGTTTTTTAATGATTTTGATGGGTTTTCGTTGAGCCTAAAACATATATTTGAGTATAAAAAAGATGTTCTTTATAGCATATGATGCGAAAATCTTGTGTTTCAGTTTATCAAAAGTTCACCAACGTTTTGGGTAATAAAGATCTAGAGCTAAAACAATTTAATCATGAGTTAAATCACAACTTCTTGCTTTCGAAACGTCTTAACATGTGTGTTTATGCTTGGAGTTTTTGGCGATACATTTTCGTGTTTAATTTTCACTACATATTATTATATGACTATTAGAAATGTTAGATTTTTGTTTAAGAAAAATTATCAAGTTTTAGATCTGTTTCGAAGCAGACAGAAACCTATAGAGGGCTTCTGTCTGATTCACGGTCGACCGCGGTGGATGCGGCGGTCGACCGTTGGGCGTGCAGATGGGCAGAATTTGTCTGTCCTCTGCACAGTCGACCACGGTGGAAGCGACGGTCGACCGTCGGGCATTTTTGTTGAGCAGCTTGTTTTTGTTCTTCGCGCGATCGACCGGAGTGACCTCTGTGGTCGACCGCCGAGCTGTTTGTGCACGTTTATGTTTTGTTGTGTATTTTTGCGTGTACGAGGAGTTTCCTCGATTATCTGGTACTAGAATTCAGTGATTAAGTAATCATTTATGCATGTTAGATGAATTGAGGGAACTAGTTTAGATCCGCACACCGAGACACATGTGAAATTAGTATATGTATATCTTTTCATATATCTCATAGACATTTACGCATTTTGTACAGTCCATGTGTTGGACATTCATTTCATTCAGTCAATGTGTTGGGCATTTATCTTTCAGTCCATATGTTGGACATTCATCATACATAGTCCATGTGTTGGACACTCATTTTTATTAGTCCATGTGTTGGACACCTGTTAAACTTTGAGTATGACACTTAACCGAGTTAGGACATGACATTTTACATGAGATAGAGACACGACAACTAAGTATGCTTGGCACTACACTATTGTGGGTTTGACATATCTTTATGTGCAAGAGTTGAGATGGGTTGTTTTTCTTAAATTTATTGTTCCATATATTAGATTTAGGGATTTGGTATTTAGGGGTTTACAATTTGAGATACAAGGTATATATATGAGGGTTTCCTTGTTTGGATTATTTTGCTCGACGTATCTATGCTCATGTTGTAAATTTCTAAATACTAAAATCATTAATTTTGTTAGAATCAATGAATTTTATATTATTATGTATTGACTGTATTTTTTATATACAATGAGCCCTCTCCCTTGGGGTTGGTTGTGATATTGCTCGCTAGCGCTTTGACGCTCATTGTCCCTACCATTTTAGGTAACAAGCCAGGTGCACGGTGAATCATAGGTTGATGGCGATACACATTAGTGTTCATCCTCTCTTTATAGTTTTGTTTTATTTTGGGAGCTCTACTGTAGACATTTTATTGAGTCATTGAGAGTTTTATTCTAGAAGTTGTAAATGCTGTGTACCTTATTTTTTTTATCATACATTAAGTATTTGAGACTTGTTGAGATCTCCAGATTTTTCATTTCAAAGTTTGACTTTGTATTTCTGTATGTTGGATGATGAAATGTTAATTTGATCTCTATCATTTCATCAGTTATCTCTTGTATTATCTTTTACTTGCTTTTGTACCTACACCTATTATTGACTCTACTAAAGAGATAGTAATTGTGATGGTAAAACATGTTATTGCACGGTATGGTTCATGACAGGTTTGACATTCTTGGTTTCACCTTGGACTACAGCCTTGTATGAACCCAGGGGCTCCATAGTTGGTATCAGAGCTCTAGTTCCAGTATCCTTAGGATCATCTTGTGTCGAGTTGTGGAGCTAGGTTAGAGTTTCCTAGGATTTATGTATAGAGTCCAATAAGAATTTTCTAGTATGAGTGAGGACGATATATGCATATATCTAAAAATTTGAGAATATTTTTTTAGGATAACTATTTTAAGTTGATTACAGGTATTTGCGTGAATACTATGTGTTATGAATTCGTATTGTGATACGTTATATACATACATACATATATATATATATATATATATATATATATATATATATATATA